>BSBN01000764.1:10980000-11531973 GCA_027924645.1 Cunninghamia lanceolata | reverse complement strand
AAAAAAAACTCATTTCTCCTCACAGCCGTGACTATTGCAAGCTTAGCAGCAAAAAAACTTAGGTGAAAGCGTGATCGCGTTGAAGAAAAGCCTATCCAATCAAGTGTAAGAGAGAAAATGACAAATTCACGATGCCACCTCACTGCCAAAGACGTCGTCAAGTGAATTTGGAGACTCCAGCACATGAAGAAGGTAGGGTTTGACTGATTTTGTTAGTTTGAGAAGAATTTTTGAGTTTTGAGGTACCACAATATTTCTTGAGGAAACTCCATTGCAAGTTTGTCCTCAATAAGATTCTGAATTATTTTGACATTCGTGAGTTCTAGGATAGAGGTAGTGGCTCTGACCAAGATAGAGTTAGGGTTCAACAAGATGAAAACCATGTGCCTGTACCTCGGGCGAGGCCATAATGTAGGTCACTCCCTTTGGCTGTGAAGGAGAGTGTTGAGGTGGAGACATTACATTCATTGACTAATCTCACCCAAACTCTATCACAACATGCCAATGATCTTACCCAAGCCGATGAGGGTGAGAGTATTAGGCGTCATGTGTCCCCACATTTGTGCAGTTCATGTGGGAACCTATGTGATCATGGGACGCAGGACGCACAACAGGACTCTCGGTAGGATGCTGCGACGTAGGGGCAGGATGCTGCAACATAGGGGCAAGATCCATTGATGGATGCATCCATATTAGATGAACTTGTTCTCAGTGACAATCTCTTACAGTATACATTTGGTATTGACTCTTAAGTAATTTGTTACAAGTTTCATCTTGATTTAGTATATTGTTATTTGAAATTTGTAATTAATTTTACATGATTATCTATATTATAAGTCAAAAATAATGTATGTAATTGTTTTCCCAATGAAATTCCAGGGTTAGATTCTTCATCCTGCCTCCGTTAGCCATCATTGGTAGGTTATGAGAGGAGGTCAAGTCAACAGGTATGTAATTTATCACATAATCATAATTATTGTAGATATGTCAATGTTAATATTATTTTGTGAGAATTTGATGATTTCAATATTCACTGGCACCTCCACGATTTCCTTGGTCTCCTAGATGCCAATCCACCACTTTTAAAGAGGTAAATTTAACCATTTCTAATCATTATGTATTTTTAAAATAATGTGTTGCAAATATGTGCCTAATCGGTGTTGTCATTGATAACATATTCTTGTAGTCATTGGTGTCAACTGTATTCTATCTTGCTGCCTATCTAGAAGACTGGAATGGTGAGGATATTGAGAAAATTAGTGAAGCTCAATGGATGTGGATCATATGGTAGTATAGAGGTTTGTTTTAAGTAGCTCCAGTCAAGATCTGAGAGGTCTGCATGAAGATTTGAAGAAGTTAAGGCCATCTGAGTAGAACTAGTTTCGTACTATTCAAAAGAGACAAAGTGATAGGAAAGTGGTCCGGATTGTTTCAGAAATGTAAAATAATGATCTTCAATTCTAGAGGCACATTTGGGAAGTCAGTGTGTATCATCAATACAAGTGGTTCTTTGGAGGTTCGCAAGCAATCTTTCTTGTTTGACAGTCATGGTAGATAGTTTTCTTGAGGTTCCAGATAAATATGCAAGTGATTATGATGATTTGGATGTGTGTGGATATTTCTATTGAATTCGTTATGCTTGTGGAGGTCTCTGGATCATGTGATTATTGTGTTGAAGGTTTGCATTGAAGTTTGAGTCTGTTGGTGAAGATTTCCTTCTTGATGTTATTGTTCTTCCAGTCTTCGCCGACCAGATGATTCAAGTGTGTTGCAGATGTTCTAAGAGCAATTCTTTGGAGCATGGCATGTTGTTGAAAGAAGATTCAAGTCTTAGCTATGATTGGCCGACAACTTAATGATTCACATTACGTCAAATGTTTGGAGTGCCGACCTTGATGATCATTCCAAGGTTGATGAAGAGTATAAATACTCATTAAAGAGTTGTTGAAAATCATCCTTGAGAAAAAATATTAATCTGAAGAAAGGATTAGAAGTAGAGTAGAAAAGAGAAGGAGCAGAAGAACAAAAACAAAGAAGAAGAGTTAGTGAAGAAGAGTTTGGAGGCAGAGCAGAAGTTTTATGAGCATTCAATGAAACTGAACTAGGCATGAAGTAGATGCTATTTCTCAGTTAATTCTTTTAGTGTTAAACTTAAATTTCTTGTAGGCACTGAGCCTCTCTTTTGAGTAGTGAGCTCTGGGTAGTGAGCCCGAAGGCAAGTGCCTTCCCATTCCTTTTAAGTACTTTTAATAGGGTACGAATCTTGTGGACTAATACCCACCGTGGTTTTTCCCTTAACCAGGTTTCCATGTCAAAAATCTTGGTGTCAAATGTGTTGATTATGTTTCTGCTTATGTGATGTTTCATGCTTTAATGTTTACATCATTAATCAATTTGCAAATTGTAAAAGAAGATTAAAAGGAAGAAAAAGTTAAATATTGGGACAACTGATTCACCCTCCCTTCTCAGTTGTCCGGTCCTATTTCCAACAATTGGTATTAGAGCTGAGTTTCTTTAAAAGAAGCTTGACCGCTTGAGGAGATCCAACATGTTGACCTACAAGAAGGATAGCCCAAGATTTGATGGAACAAATTACTCTATTTGGAAAAGTCGCATAGAGTGTCATTTGCAATGCATGGGTGATGCTTATTGGGTGATAACTAAGGATAAGTATGATCCTCTGGAGAAACCTTCAACTCCAGATGAAGTAAAAAATGTTGAAAATAATCTTCGATCCAAAGAAGCCTTGCTAAGTGCCCTGACTGATTCAGAAATGACATATGTCTTTGGACTAAAAACTGCTCATGAGATTTAGAAGAAGTTGGAGAATCTTTATGAAGGCGATGAATTTGTCAAATGTGCCAAGCTACAAAGTCTAAGAGGAAAATTTGAGGATGAGTGAAGATGAAAACATCACAATCTACATGTAAAAAACAAATGATCTTGTGTGTGGTATCAGGTGTGCTGGTGGGACTTTGGAAGAATCAGAGATTGTGGCAAAAGTGCTCAGATCTTTACTTGATTCATACAAACATAAGGTTGTTGCTATAGAGGAGATCAAGACTGTCTCAAAAGTTACAAGAGATCAGCTGGTAGGCAAAATTTTAGCTTTTGAATTAAGTGAGTTTGGTGATTCTCTTCCTAAGTCTGAATCTGCATTCAGGGCAAGTGTTCATGGGAAATGAAGATATGATCTAGGTGAAAGCTCTTTAGGAAGATCAAACAGATTTGCTAAGACAAGGAAGGATCTTGAAGATGATGAAATTAAGTCTATAGAACTTGAAGCTCTTATTGCCAAAATAATGCCAAGAGGATCCGGTAAGTATGAAGGAAAGTTGCCATTAAAATGTTTTTCTTGTAATAAGATTGGTCATTTTGCCTCAATATGTTTGGAGAGGTTTTCAAAACCAAACCCTAACAGATACAAAAGTTAGAAGAATTGCTATTATGTCCAAGAAGCTGGAGAAGGAGTCATAGATGAAGAATCTAATCATGGAGAAGGTGTTGGGTATTCATTGCTATCAAAGAAGAAGATCCAGTGTCTACTGAATTTGCTAGCTGTACAAATGTGGAGAGTGCCTTGGCTACTCAAGTTGTTGAAAAAGATGAATGGGTGATTGATAGTGGATGTTCTCATCATATGACTGGTGATAAAAGAAAGTTTGTGAGCTTTGAAAAATATGATGGTGGACTTGTGAAGTTTGGAGACAACTCAGTTGGTAGAATTTGTGGCAAAGGACCCATCTCTTTTGATGGTAAGAATAACACAAATGATGTTCTATATGTGGAAGGACTAAAACATAATCTTCTCAGTGTTGGATAGTTGGTTGACAAGTGTTATGATCTCTGATTCAAGGATGGAAAATGTAGAATCTTGGAAAGCTCTAAAACTAAAATTGCTTCCAGTACTCAAACTAGAGCTAACATCTTTCACTTAAGTAGTTCCAGAAAAAGTTGCTTGATTTCTCATATGGATCAAAGTTGGCTCTGGCATAGGAGACTGTGTCATGTAAATTTTGATAACATTGTCAAGATAAGTTCTACTCAAGCTATGAGAGATCTTCCCAAACTTATGAAACCTAATAGCATGTGTAGAGAATGTCAAATGGGTAAACAGAGCAGAAATTCATTCAAGAGTAAAGAATAATCTTCAAGCAGATTGTTGGAACTTGTGCATACTAATCTTTGTGGTCCTACCATAATTAGGAGTGTACAAGGAGACATATATTTTATGTTGCTAATTGATGATTACTCCCAGATGGTGTGGGTAACCTTCTTGAAAGAAAAATCAAAAGCCCTTGACAAATTCAAAGTGTTCAAGGTTATGGTGGAAAATGAGATTAGTGTAAAGATAAAGTGTTTGAGATCAGACATAGATGGAGAGTTTACCTCTAGAGAGTTTGATACATTCTGTGAGAAGCAAGGAATAAAAAGATAGTTATCTGCCCCTAGGACTCCTCAGCAGAATGGAGTTGTGGAAAGAAAGAACCAGACCATTCAAGAAGCTGCTAGGACCATGATGATGGAAGCAAATGTTCCACAAGTATTTTTGAGAGAAGTTGTAAGTACTGCTATCTACACTCTTAACCAAGTACAAATCAAAGGCTATTCTGGTAAGACTCCTTATGAACTATGGTTAGGTCATGCTCCTATTATGAAGTATTTCAAAGTTTTTGGCAGTAAGTGCTATATCAAAAGATATGAGGATCTAGGCAAGTTTGAAGCAAGAAGTGATGAAGGAATTTTTCTAGGTTACTCTACGCAAAGCAAAGCTTATCTGTGCTTTAACAAGAGGTTGAAAAAGATTGTTGAAAGTGCAAATGTCAGAGTTGATGAGAGCAAAGAAGGAGATGCCAGGTCTTGCGGATATGATTTAGATGATCAAGATGGAAATCCAAGTCAAGGAAGGCAAGTTCAATTCCAGACTCAGATCTAGATTGATCCAGAAACTCCAGGAACTCAAGACGATAGTACAGATGTTGAGGAACAAGTTCAAGAAATAGAAGTTCAAGAAATTCCCAAAATTCCTAGGTATGTAAGACTGAATCATCCTGAAGATCAGATCATAGGAGATAAGAGTAAATGTGTTCGAACTAGGAAATTTTTTTTTGAAGATCAAGAGGAGCTTTGTTTGATTTCAAAGATTGAACCTAAATCAGTAAGTGAAGCTTGCAATGATGAAAACTGGATAAAAGCAATGGAAGAAGAATTGATGCAAATTGAAAAGAACCACACTTGGGATCTTGTTCCTAGACATGAGGACAAAAATGTGATTGGAACCAAATGGGTCTTCCAGAATAAACTAAATGAAGATGGTAAAGTTGTAAGAAAGAAAGCAAGGTTGGTATGCAAAGGCTATTCTCAAGTGAAAGGAATTGATTTTGAAGAAACTTTTGCTTCTGTGGCAAGAATAGAAGTAGTCAGTTTATTTCTTGCATTTGCTTCTTTCAAGGATTTTAAAGTTATCAGATGGATGTCAAATTAGCATTCCTGAATGGAGATTTGGACGAAGAAGTCTACATTGAACAACCAAAAGGTTTTCAGTTATTTGACTAGAGAAATATGGTTTGCAGACTGAGAAAATATTTACATGGACTCAAGCAAGCCCCAAGAGCCTGGTATGCAAGATTGGATAAATATTTGCTTAAGATAGGATTTAGCAAAGGTACTACTGATACTAATCTTTACTTCAAGATTAATCATGAGGACATCCTGATTGTTGAGGTCTTTGTTGATGATATCATTTTTGGTGGAAATGAATGTACGTGCAAAGCATTTGCTGATTAGATGAAAAGTGAATTTGAGATGTCAATGTTTGGTGAGATGCATTTCTTCCTAGGTCTGCAAATTGTTTAGTCAGATAAAGGTATCTTCATATCTCAGTCCAAGTATGTGAAAGAATTGTTGAAGAAGTTTGGAATGGAAGACTCAAAGCTAGTAGGTACACCTATGGTAACTGGATGCAAGTTAAGTAAGGATGATGACTCCCCCAAGGAAAATCAGAAAAGGTATAGATCAATGATTGGAGGATTGCTCTATATGACTCAAACCAGACCTGACATCATGAATGCAGTTGGTCTTGTTGCTAGATTTCAAGGTAATCCAAAAGAATCCCATGTTGTGGTAGTCAAAAGAATTTTTAGATATCTCAAGGGGACAATTAATTATGGATTTTGGTATCCAAAGGATAATGACTTCACTCTTCATGCATATACAGATGCTGATTGGGCAGGAGATGTGGATGACATAAAAAGTACTAGTGGTGGTGCATTCTTCTTGGGAAGAAGATTGGTCTCTTGGATAAGCAAAAAGAAAGAGGTAATATCTCTGTCTACTTCTGAGGTAGAGTATATAGCAACAACAAATAATTGTACTCAATTTCTGTGGATGAAGCAAATATTAAAAGACATCAGAATTGTGTTTGAGGAGCTAGTCACAATCTTCCGCGATAATTCAAGTACAATAAGCATCTCAAAGAATCTGGTGTTGCATTCAAAGACAAAGCATATATCTATCAAGTTTCATTTCTTGAGAGAGAAGGTAAATGAGAATGAAGTCAAGTTGGAGTTTGTGTCTTCAAAAGATTAGATTGTGGATATCTTCACTAAGCTTCTCCCCAAGGAAACTTTTGAGTATCTCAGAGAGAAGTTAGGGGTTATTACCCCTCCTAATCAGGACTAAGATGCACTAAGGTGCATCAGTCCGGTAGAATTCACAGTCATATCTTGTGATCTAGATTGATGTTAAGGAGGTACTACTCAGGGGGAGTAGTTAGTATGCAAATTTTAGAGATCAGTCTGAAACAAAAAGGGGAAGAAAAGACTACAAATATGTGCCCTTTGCCATTAACATCAAAGGGGGAGAGAAGTCATGTGAAAAACTAGTTGCTGATGAAAGGGGGAGCAGTAAAGATAGTGGTTGTTGAAGTGATAAGAGAAAGGGGGAGAAGTTCTTGTCTTGATGGTTGAACTAGTTTTTCACATCATATGTTGCCATCAATGACAAAGGGGGAGATTGTTGCAAATATGTGCCTAATCAGTGTTGTCATTGATGTCAACATATTCTTGTTGTCATGGTGTCAACTGTATTCTATCTTGCTACCTATCAAGAAGACTGGAATGCTAAGGATATTGAGAAAATTAGTGAAGCTCAATGGATGCAGATCATATGGTAGTATAGAGGTTTGTTTCAACTAGCTCTAGTCAAGATCTGAGAGGTCTGCATGAAGATTTGAAGAAGTTATGGTCATTTGAGCAAAACCAGTTTCGCAGTATTCAAAAGAGACAAAGTGACAAGAAAGTGGTCTGGATTGTTCTAGAAATGTAAAATAATGATCTGTGGTTCTTGACACACATTTGGGAAGTCAATGTGTATCATCAATACAAGTGGTTCATGGTTTGGAGGTCCGCAAGCAATCTTTCTTGTTTGACAGTCATGGTAGATAGTGTTCTTGAGGTTCTAGATAAAGATGCAAGTGATTTTGATGATTTGGATGTGTGCAGATGTTTCTGTTGAATTCATTGTGCTTGTGGAGGTCTTTGGATCATGTGATTACTGTGTTGAAGGTTCACATTGAAGTTTGAGTTTGTTGGTGAAGATTTCCTTCTTGATGTTATTGTTCTTCTAGTCTTGGCCGACTGGATGATTCAAGTGTGTTGCAGATGTTCTAAGAGCAATTCTTTGGAGTGCCGACCTTGATGATCATTCCAAGGTTGATGAAGCATATAAATACTCATTGAAGAGTTGTTGAAAATCATCCTTGAGCAAAAATATTAATTTGAAGAAAGGATCATAAGCAGAGTAGAAAAGAGGAGTAGAAGAACAAAAGTAGAGAAGAAGAGTTAGTGAAGAAGAGTTTGGAGGCAGAGCAAATGTTTTATGAGCATTCAATGAAACTGAACCAGGCATGAAGTAGATGCTATTTCACAGTTAAATCTTTTAGTGTTAAACTTAAGTTTCTTGTAGGCAGTGAGCCTCTCTTTTGAGCAGCGACCTCTGGGTAGTGAGCCCGAAGGAAATTGCCTTCCCATTCCTTCCCACTGTGGTTTTTCCCTTAACCAGGTTTCCACATCAAAAATCTTGGTGTCAAATGTGTTGATTATGTTTCTGCTTGTGTGATGTTGTTTCATGCTTTAATGTTTACATCATTAATCAATTTGTAAATTGTAAAAGAAGATTACAAGGAAGAAAAAGTTAAATACTGGGACAACTGATTCACCCCCCCTCAGTTGTCCAGTCTATTTCCAACATAATGATGTATTTATTTTGGTCAAATAATCTTGAACTTGATTTTCAGATGCTGAATGTGGAGACTCCTCCTCATTTTCATGGGTTAGTGTAGATAGGCATTGCTGCAGCCATGATGTCTTCAAATCCTTTGACTGAGGTATGAGCCAATAACATGAAAATGTCATAATTTTGTATTTCTTGTTTTATCTCATGTCATTTGATGTACATAAATGATATTTATGTTTAGTTAATTTTGCTTCTTGATGCTTCTCACAGGAGGTCACAACTCTAGTCCATCCAAGTACATACATAGAGAGAGACAAGATGATGGAGAGTGATCATCAGGCGGCAGTAAGTGATCGATTACATATGTGATATATATTTTAAATACATTTTCTATATTAATGTGCATATATTGTTTGATTGTATTAATAGGTGGAGCTAGATCGACTTCTGTCGAAGAGGTCTACTTGATGACAGAGAGAGGATGAGTCACTATTTGGCTCTACATCTTCACGGTCAAGCAAGGGCCACCGATTATTTCATAAAAGTCCATAGGAAACTAGTTTTTGGGACATTTTTTGTATGCCTAGATGGCTTTGTATACATACTTTTGTATGAACTACCGATGTATATTTTTGAATATATGCCTATATGGCTTTGTATATAAACTAGATGTTATGTTCATGACATTATGTATATGACAACATATATTAAATATTTAATATGATGATAAATTATCATTACAAGAATTTGGTTTTACACGTGCCAATTGCATTTGCTTGAAAGTTTATAAATTATTTTCAAATAATCCATTTTGTGCATATCTTGCAATCATTGCATTATGTGGGACTGTACATTTCTTTGAGGCATCATTTCAAACAGTTCATGCACCTTGTCTATGCCTCCACACTTTCTGTATAGTTCATGTGACTTCATGAGGTGACATTTCTTTGGGGCATCATGCCAAATAGTTCACGTGCCTTGTCTATGCTTCCACATTTTGCATACATGTCTACAAGGGAAGCTGTAATTACAACATGTGACAAATTTCCTATATCCTTTATGCTTTGATGGTTGTCCATATGCTGTTCCAAATATTCTATTTTGGTGTATAGATAGGGAGGATGTTGGAAAAGGTTGTGAAATTTGTCTTTACACGTGCCAATTGCTTTTACTTGTTCAAAAGTTTCTAAAGTCTTTTCAACAAATCCATTTCGTGCATATCTTGCAATCATTGCATTCCATGAGACAACATTTCTTTGAGGCATCATGTCAAACAGTTTGAATGTTCGTTGTATATGCTTCCACACTTTGTATACATGTCTTGCAGGGTACTTACAACTATGACATTTTACAAAATTCCTTTATCCTTTATGCTTTGATGCAAGATAACTCCATAGTAAAGTGTGGTTGATTTGTTTTGGTGGGGATGAGGGTGTAGGGGTGGGGCGGGGTGTTGCAAGACATATCATCACTAGGAAAAGGGTCTTTGTTAACCATAACATTAGTGACAATAACATACCAATTAAATTTTTTTCTAAGAAGTGGAAATTATGTCAACCTATATTGTGAAAGAAGAAAGTCATGAAATGGCTCCCATAGGGAATATCATTAGGTCTTTAATTGTCCATTTAGTCATGTACACAATGTCAAAAGTCATATTTCAAAGTTCATAATTAGTGGAATAAGTTTTAAGTGACGGGAGTGGGCTGTTGTGAGAAATAAGACAATATGGACTAGGTTGATAATTGGTATGCATATGACTTGTATGCATTTTAAATAGCACTCAATGAAGGATTTTAACCTTTTTTCATAAAGGCATAGCTTGTATTGTAGACAGTCATGCTTAACTTGATTCAAATAGTGCCACATTGCAATGCCATAATGTTTCTTGATATTGACAAAGATGTTACTTATTGCCTACCCAAACATGTTTTATCTTTGCCTTTCCTTCTCTCTTAGCATTTGTAATGGCACCATTAAATTGAGTCCTTCAGCAATTACTTGGGAAGGATCTATGAAACTTTCTTATTATATGACTGGCTTTCTTTCAAGGAATGAATTTTCTTTTTTCACTTGGCTCAATAAAGTTGGAAGTGTGTCTATTCATCTAAATGTGCATTGAGATGTGCTTTCTAGGTCTTTTGAATTTTTGGACCAAGGAGATGGTATTTGTTGAAGAATAGTATGATTTTTCTTTATGTGGTGACATTCAATGCTCATTCACTAGCATGTTGGCAATTGGATTTTAGTGCTTTCTTTGGTGTATGATTTGAATGTTCTTGTAGTCTTATAGCAATTGGGATGAGTAGGAAAGAGTTAATTTCAATCTTTGTTGGCACTTGAATTGTTCCTAGGATTTCTTGGCACATTAGGTCTGATATTTGGATGTATCAGACTGTGGATAGTAGAAACAAGGAAGATTTGATGTGTTAGAGCCTAGTTTTTGTTTGTTTGTCATGAGAAATGATAGGTGGATGGAGAGAGAGGTCCTACAGACCATGAACCATAGGTCTTGAACATCTTTGAAGGGTTGACACAAGTTAAGGCATGACTATCCCAAGAGGTCAGATTTCATAGTCTTAGGGTGTAAGAGTTGAAAGCCCATGAATTGTTGCATTGTTGAGTCATCACATAGGAGTTGTTATGATCATTTAAACACCAAGTCAAGCCTACCCCATGAAAAGTACATTGTCCCAAGGTCTATTGGTTCAAGAGTCTAAAAGAGTTCAATGTTACAGTCCTATAAAGGTACACCTAGGAGCATAAATGAAGATGGTGTAAGAACACTTTGTCATTTTGTGTTGTTGTCCTAAAGAAGGTCCTTCCTCTACATCAAGATCCAACTTTGGTACAGGTAGAGAGGATGCAGTGTGGAATTTGGATTTACACCCACCGATTTCTTTTTCTTGAAAGTTTCTAAAGCCTTATCAACAAAACCATTTTGTGCATATCCTACAATCATGGCATTCCATGAGATTCCATTTCTTTAAGACATCATGTCAAAATATCCACTTGCCTTCTCTATGCTTCCACATTTTGTATACATGTCTCCTATGACAGTTGCAACTAAAACATCTTACAAAATTTCCATATCCTTTATGATTTGATAGATGTCCATGTACTATGTTCTAAAGATCTTAGTTTGGCACTAGCAGAGAGGATGTAGTCAAAGGTTGTGGATTTTATCTTTACACCCACCAATTGGTTTTGCTTGAAAGTTTCTAAAGCATTATTTGCATATTTTGCAACCGTACCATTCCATGAGACCACATTTCTTTGAGGCGTCATGTCAAATAGTTCACTCACCTTGTCTATGCTTCCACATTTTGCATACATGTCTTCTAGGGTAGTTGCAACTACAACATTTTTCAAAATTCCAATAGAACACATTTTTTTTAGGTATCATTCAATGCAACTACAACATTTGCTAAAATTCCCATATGCATTTTGTAAGAATACATGAGATACTATATATTTCTATATGATTACCCTAATTAGTAATAATTAATAAGAAAGAAGCATAATGGCAATAATTAGCATTCAAGGATTTCTAATGAAGACCCAGGGTTTGGGTACCAATGGCAACTCACCAAACCCTCGGATCAATCTTTATTTGAAGAGATTTTATGATTTAGACTAATACAGATGCTTGGGTATCTCATGATCATATTGAGATCTAATCATTGCTTTGTTTCTTATAGGGTTTGTTTCCATGCTTCTAATCATAATAATCAAGGTTATGGGACATCAAGGTTATGGAATAGCTCTTGTCATGTCATATGAGGAGATCATAGCCACAATACCATCAAGATGTTGTGAATTTCAACAATAAATTTCCATCTGTCCAAACTCTACCATCATACGCACTCAAGAAGGCTTCAGTTTCATGCAGTAGAAAGGTGCTAGGAGTGACATTTTGCATTCCATAGCTTGTGGGGCCAAACGAACTATGCCAACATGTCGGGGTGGGTGGGTAAATGCTAGGGGAGGTCTCATTTCATGTGCCAAGTGCCCCAATTGTTCGGGGTAGCAGGCTACTGACAAAGTCCCTTAAGATCCCTAAGATGAAAAAATTGCCAAACTTTAATGGAGTAGTTCTCAAAATTCATGGTAGTTGGAAATGTTTCATTTAGACCTACAGGTGGATGTGGGGTCCATCTACAATAACCTCTCTTGGTTTCATTCAACTCCTGTCCATTTGACCATGCCGGAATCAAACACATTCTTACAAAATGCTTCAGTTCCATGCAGTGGAAAGGTTGCTATGTGCCATATTTATTGTTCTGCTCATTATGGGGCTGAACCAACTACACAAACACATCCGAGTGGGCAAGAAAATGCTAGGGGAGGTCTCATTTCATGTGCCAAGTGTCTCATTCATTCCAGGCTGCAAGCTATCGGTAAACACGAAAGGTGCTAGGTGTCGGTAGCTTGTAGGCTAGAATGACTGGGATGCTTGGCACATGAAACAAGATCTTCTCTACCATTTACCTACCCACTCAGACATGTTGGTGCAGTTGTTTCACCCCCAAGACCTGTGGAATGCAAAATTTTAGTGTTAGCAACTTTCTACTTTGTCGATAGCTTACAACCTGGAATGACTGGGACACTTGACACATGAAATGAGACCTTCCCTACCATTTAATCACCCACCTCGACGTGTTGGCATAGTCGGTTCGGTCCCATGATGAGAAGAACAAAAAATATGGCACATGGCAACCTTTCCACTGCATGAAATTGAAGCATTTTGCAAGAATGTGTTTGATTTCGGCACGGTCAAACGGATAGGACTTGAACAAAACTAAGAGAGGTTATTTTAGATAAATCCCACATGCAGTTGTAGGTCAAAACGAAACATTCCCAGCTATAACAAATTCTAAAAACTACTCCGTCAAAGTTTGGCAATTTTTTCATCTTAGGGATCTTAAGGGACTTTGCCAGTAGCCTATTGCCCCGAATGATTGGGGCACTAGGCACATGAAATGAGACCTCCCCTGGCATTTACCTGCCCACCCCGACGTGTTGGTGTAGTCCCTTCTACCCCACAAACTATGGAATGCAAAATATCACTCCTAGCATCTTTTTACTGCATGAAACTGAAGCATTTTGCAAGAATGCATTTGATTTCGGCACAGTCAAATAGACTGGAGTTGACCAAAACTAAGAGAGATTATTGTGGATGGACCCCATGTGCACCTATAGGTCAAAACAAAATGTTCCCAACTACCACAAATTTTGAGAACTGCTCCGTCAAAGTTTGGCAATTTTTGCGTCTTATGGATCTTAAGGGACTTTGCCGGTAGCTTGCTGCCCCGAATGATTGGGCCACTTGGCACATGAAATGAGACCTACCCTAGCATTTAACTACCAACCCTGACATGGTATAGTCTGTTCGGCCCCACGAGCTATGGAATGCAAAATGTCACTCCTAGCACCTTTCTACTGTATGAAACTAAAGCATTTTGCAAGAATGCATTTGATTTCGGCATGGTCAAACAGACTGGAGTTGACCAAAACTGAGAGAGGTTATTGTGTACGGACCCCACGTGCAACTGTAGGTCCAAACAAAATGTTCCCAACCACCATGAATTCTGAGAATTGCTTCGTCAAAGTTTGGCAATTTTTGCGTCTTAGGGATCTTAAGGGACTTTGCTGGTAGCCTACTGCCCTGAATGACTGGGGCACTTGGTACACAAAATGAGACCTCCCCTAGCATTTACCCACCCACCCTGATGTATTGGCGAAGTCCGTTTAGCCCCACGAGCTATGGAATGCAGATTGTCACTCCTAGCACCTTTCCATTGCATGAAACCAAAGCATTTTGTAAGAATGCATTTGATTTCGGCATAGTCAAATAGACTAGAGTTGACCAAAACTAAGAGAGGTTATTGTGAAAGGACCCCACATGCACCTATAGGTCCAAACAAAATGTTCCCAACTGCCACAAATTCTGAGAAAACCTCTGTCAAAGTTTGGTAGTTTTTCTATCTTAGGGATCTTAAGGGACTTTGCTGGTAGCCTGCACCCCAAACGATTGAGGTGCTTAACACCATATTTTGTGATCAACATCAACATCATGAGGACACTAAAGAAATCTTTGACACATGAAGACACTGAGAACATTGAAGACATGGAGGGCAAATAAGCATGAAGACATGAACAAATTCCTGTCATGAGGAAGAATCACAACCCAATCCAACAAGTGTCTTTATATCACAAAACCCAACAACATATCCTGAAAGCATAATGGTATCATCAAACAATAGACAACCAATAGACCTGCACAATTATGCATTCCTTTCAAGCAAATGCAATTGGCACGTGTAAAACCCAATTCATGTAAGGATAATGATCATCATATTAAATATTTAATATAAACTGTCATATACATAATGTCATGAACATAACATCTAGTTTACATACAAAGCCATATAGGCATGTCCAAACAAAGTGATACAACCATATATACAAAAATATACATCGATAACATACAAAAGTATGTACATACAAAGCCATCTAGGCATACAAAAAATGTCCCAAAAACTAGTTTCTTATGGACTTTTATGAAATAATCGGTGGCCCTTGCTTGACCATGAAGATGGAGAGCCAATCCATGACTCATCCTCTCTCTGTTGTTGAGTAGACCTCTTCAACAGTTCAAGTTTATGCAACTCCACTTGTTAATACAATCAAACAATATGCCATTTACTATAGAAAATGTACATGAAATATATAACATCACATATGTAATCGATTACTTACGGCCATCTGATGATCACTCTCCATCATCTTGTCTACTGGATCACTTACTGCCATCTAATGATCACATATGTAAAGGACAATGGTAAGAGAAACAAACCTACTGGATGTATATTGGAGGGAAGCAATTCATACTACTATTTATATACAAAACAAAGTACAAGTAACCATAGAGGAAAGTTTTATGCATACTTACAAATTAATCCAATGAACCATCTGGGTCTTCTCTACTCTTTATTGTGTCAAGTATTGCCTCATGGTTAGACTCACGCACCTTCCACAAGGTCTTGTTCAAAGGTCTACCTAAATATTGTATCAAATGAACATTGTTTGCCATGACAAGGTTGGAGTAATGAAGAATCTTCTGATACGTGTCAAAGTCCTCAAATAGCCAAACATTAACACTCTCATGTGGGTACCTTCTAAGCCATGTTCCAGGAACAACCACTGAGCCTGTAGGGTATTCTATGTTTTCTCCATCTGTAAATGGGGCCTCCAATTTCTTTTTGGCCTCAACACAATGACACAAGTAATAATATGTTCCCTCTTCGTTATCTCCATCTGCAATAACTACATAAACATGCCCTACAATGATATGTGCAGCAAATTAGATGAAATTAGTCAACATTACAAAAATACTACAAAGATAACATTGGGATTTATTTTGAAAACTATGCAAGTAGATATATTACCTGGTTGAACTAGATCTGATATGTGGTCAAAGTCAACTGATGATTCCATCTCTGTCAGTTCCAGTGCCGTCAGGGGTCGATACGTGTCAAGTTAGCTAAGATGACTTAACTGCCATTTGTGAACCCACTCCTTTGACTTGCACTCATTATAGGCTTGAATTGTACATGAAGAACAAAAACATGCCATCTTCCACATATGGATACTCCCTGAACCTGCAATTGAGCTTCTAAAAGAGTGTAGCTCACTTGATCCTATCAGTGTACAATAGTCCTCATATGGTGCAATGTTAGTATCATCTATCAACCAAAAAAATCTACGAACTAAAAACTTACCTTCATTACACCACTTGACGATTGATTTTGCATCTGTCAACTTTGCATTGTCTTTATACTTTACCTCTTCTTGTGCTATGGCTCTTTTGATACATGCTCCTGCACCATAATGTTCCCCCCTTCCATGTGCAGCCTCATAGAAGTTCCACATATATTGAACACCTGTAATATTATGCCTCTTGCTCATCCAATAGAAATTTCGTTCTTGAATTGTGTTGCACAGTTATCCGACCATATGATATGTTGACTGAATGATATGCCCCTTCTAGCCAAATCATTGTAGAACACCTGAAAGAAACCTTGCATGAACTCTGTGGAATGCGTGCAATCATCACTTATATAAAAATGATACTCCCTTATGAGATTTTTGTCATCCTCTGTACTATCATTTGCATGAATGAATGTGATGTGCACAAATATAGGACCCTGTGTCGAGTTGTAATATTAGGATTGCACCTCACGCTACGGCTGTAGACTGTAGTTCTCTACAAAGTCAATGACTGAAACAATGCTACCAATTGGAAATGTGTCCTTTCATAACTTGAATTGCAAGTCCAACCATCGAGCTCTATGGGCATGTCTTACATCCTAATACACTATATTGTCACGAAATATAGACATAAACTGATACACTAAAATTTCTTGAATAACATATTCACACATCTTTGCTTCATTACCATCTTTTGTATTGTATGCCACTATTTTATACTTGCTGAACTCTACTAGTTTATTTCCAACCGCATGTGTTCTTTCCATATGTTCACATATTGGCATACGTTGTAAGCCACCGCAATGCTGACATGTGTCATCCAAGCATAATTTCTTGTAGAATATTTGACCTTCCTCTCTATCACATAAAATTATTGATATGAAGTCTTTTGAAGTAGTTAGTGGGGCACATATGCCACAATCCTACAAAACATTGTTAGTATGCAAATCTAAACATATAGACCGATAAACATCAAAATGGTTAGAAAATTCAATATGTAATCTACAACAACAAGTAGTGCGTGTGTGATTTATTTTGACAAAGAAAGGTTTTAGCATTTCAAAATATCTTTGAGAAATTTTAATTTGAGAATACATCTCTAGAAATTTACCAAAAAATTGTGTTTGAGTCACATCCAAAAGATACTTTAGATGTGGCTCACAGTTTCAACTACCAATTCTCCTTCTTACCACATCCCTTTGATTCGGAGATACGCTTTTGTAATTCTTCCAAAAGTCTTTAATTAGTGATCTCAAAGCTTCAACAACTTTGTCTTTCCATGGGAGTCTCCCAGAGAATGCCCACAATTCATTAGTGTTTGGATCCTCAACTCTTTGACGTCTTCCAATGGCTATCATTATAGTTTTTCTATTTATCTTCAATGCTTGACTTGTCTTTCTAATGAGGCGAGCTTTTTTTGTTTGTTGGCTTACGATTATCGATGTAATGACACGTCATGTGACATTACTATCCTTGGTGCATGAGGTGGAACCCACACTCTCATATGCACTCATTAGATTCTTAACAATTGATTTTTCACTTGAGGCATTCGATGTTCTTAGGCCAAGAATCTTCATAGTGGGCCTAAATTTCAGATGTCTCATCAATTCAACAAGGAGTTGACATCTTCTGGTTTCATTTAAATTCTCAAAGAATAATTTCCATATCTTATTCACATATGTTTGGCAAGTGCGCATGGGAATCTTATCCTGCATGGGCTTCAATACATTCTCATCAATATCAATTAGAAACGTAGGCTTCCTATGCAAAATTCTAGGAGGCATTTTAATTGGTAAAGTAGACTCAACATTAGGAATTTCTTCAATATTTACTTGAGATGGGATAGATGACGTACCTTCGATTGGAGGTGAAACTTGAGGTGTGACTGATGGCGTGCCACCAACTTGAGAAGAAAAAGTAGATGTACATTCTACTTCACCTGTGAAAGATGGAGTGTCTCCAATTCGAGAAGATAATGATGGTGTTCCTTCAACTTGACCTGTGGACAATGGAGTGCCTCCAACTTGGAGATTCACTTTCCTCATTGCACGAAGGTTTTGCATTCGTTCCCTTTGTGCCACCAATTCCATGGCTCTCTTAGCTTCATTAGATGTGTCATGTTCCTCTTCAATTAGCAATGGTGGAATGTCTTCTTGTATGGTTGACAATTTCCTACTTTCCTAAATTCGCCTCATTCTTTCTCTTTTCCTCTTATTCTAAGCTTCACGCTCTTCTGGTGTTAGAGTCTTTTCTTATTTCCTTGAAATGATGATGATTTCTACAAGCATGATGAATAAGACAATGATAATTAGAACCTTTATAATGACAGTGAATAATGGTCACAATCAAAAAATACAAAATAAGTTATCATGTTTGGTGATTTGCATCACTATAGGAGCTCCAATTTCATGAAATTCATCGCTATCCTTGTTTATTAAGATATGATAGACCATGATCAAAGTTGAATCATAAATAGGACAAAAATCATTAAAAGATATGATAGACCAAAATACTGTCCCAAAAAGCACTCAAATTCCATGAATTGACAACATCAAGATCATGAGAAAACTCCCCTAATTCTTGCTTATGTTTATCTGTGAGCATTTCCTAGGCTAGGGAAGTATCATGGAGGTATCTAAAATACTTTTGAACTCATCCAAATGCACAAATATCATGCACCTCCCCTTGTGGTGAAAGACTAGCTTGATTTATACCCATTTTCTCAAGCAAATCAGCAACTTGTTCTTCATGTTCATGGCTGTTGTAGGTTTGATAAAAAGTCATTTTTATGATGCCCAGGTTGTCCTAGACATGCATAAGGTTTGTAACTTCTAAAAAATCATTCTGTAGTTCATTTTCTTGACCCATTAAAAAAGTTATAACCGCTGTCCTAAAGTCTAGAGGAAGACGTGTGAAGACAAAAATCATTACTTGAATGAATCCCTTTGCAAGTAGTTTCAAATGGGGCATGGGTAATTAATTAAATCCTAACTGTGAAGAATATCATTATGAATAAAAGAGGAATGTGGATCTGGGAGGTCATCAAGATGTTGTCTTAGTAAGGATAATCTGGTGCAGGAGAACCCTCTTGGTCAAAATGTTCAAACTTTGGGTTTTGTCTTATTTTGTGTTGTTTCATGTGAGTAAGGTCATTTTGGGCCATGGATGATCATTTGGAATCATTGTGGAAATTTTGGAGTCAATTGGTTAAAAGATGTAAAAGTTGTTATTTGTCGTCAATGTTGTCAATGACAACTTTTCTATGTAATGAACCAATTTGCAAAGTTGTTTCAAAAGTTAGCTGGGGTCAGTTGAATGGTGATATGTGTTGTAGTGGCCAAAAGGGTATCTCAATCTAGTCTCACTTTCTGAATGTTAGGTCTGCTCCAAAAATTATGTCCAAAAAGGCCTTTTTGAAAGGCTTCAAGGATCAATGGCAGTTTCAAAAGGAAAGCCAATAGATAATGACTAAGGATTCTTGTGAGTGGCTGTTTGATTGTGTTTGATCATTTTATACCCCTGCTCTACATCATAATCATTATGAGGACTAAATATATTGCATGCTATTAAAGTATGTGTCTAAGCTCTAAAATGAGAACCACTATACAAGGCTTATGGGACTGTCAACAAATCTGCTATGAATTTCATCTTATAAACCTCCAATCCTATTACAAAATGAAGATGGGGATTGTATTAAGTGTTTAATAGACTATTATGATGTGATTAAAACTCACACATGCTATCATCAAGATGCCATTCATAATCATTACACTTGGTAGGTATTTATGTGATCATGTTACAATAAAGAATTACCAACAGCCATAGGACAGTCCCTAGATGACTGTCATTAACCCTCACGATTGTCATGAGACATTTACCCAGGGTGAGCCTATTTAGCATTAGGGAATTAACCAACATGTCTCACAAGATGTTAAACTTTGTAGAAGGATTATCATGAAGGCAACTAGAAGGTAAGGGAAAGGGTTGTCATACCAAAATCACTTAGAATGATGGGACATTTATGCATATCTCTTCTATAATAGTTGAAAATGGACATCTTCATAACCATCCATACTCTAATAGATTGGCAAGGCTACCAATGAGTTGTGAAGCACATGATAACTATGCACCAACATTGTCAATCAAAAGACAATCCAATCTACATTTTCTTCTAAACTCAGACCTACCTCAGTGACCTAAGTGATGTATGTGCAAGGATAGTGATAGGAAGGGGATATTTTTATGGGGATGAGATGATTTTGTGATGGGGGTGATGGGAATTTTTAACTAGTGACTGCCAACACCTTGTCTATATGGGATTGCCAAAACAATGGCAATATTGTGTATATTTTGCCCCCTAATTTCCATTTCGAGTAAATAAGAAGTTATTTTTTAGTACAGGGGAGGGCTGCATATAGTGTATTTGAAAGAAAACCATAGCCTCAATCTCAAATTTGATTGTGAAAGGCAACCTATCAAAATTCCATGATTTGGACTGTCCTAACCAACATTTTGAAATTGTTTAGCAAATTGTCAGTACCCTATCTATGAATAAATCTCTCCACACCACAAGATTATTCTAGTGAAGTATGGGTCAAGTGACTCATGAGATCCTACAAGCTTGTGAAATGAGGAAGAAGATTGTCTTAATTAAGAAGAGATGTCATTCAGCTACTCCCTAGTCATGCCTTAATTGTCACAACGATGGAAAAAAGGAAGACATTCTCATGAAATATGTTGTGAATAGTAGTGACAAAATTATGCTTTGTTTTAGTGTAGAGGGTGAAGAAGGGATATCAAGAGACAATTATTGAATTCAAGGCTCATTAATATGGCAATGCCAAACTCAAGTAGATAATCATGTGCATAAGCTAAATTGACATAAAGGCAACTATGAAGAAGGAGACAATTTGCTGTCATAACCAACACAAGTAGGATAATCATGAATAGGTACAAATTCCTTGCTCAGGAGTGTTGTTGATCTTTTCAATGAAGGTGAGGATGGGTGTTACAGAAAGGTATCCTAGACAAGTTCATTGCATGGAGACATGACTATCATATTTAGATGCAAATAAGACTGTCATAGCTATGAAGGCAATCGTAATAGTCATAACAGTCCTAACTTTATTTGTAAGGTTCTAAGAGGATTATTTTAGAGATTTTTCAATACAGACAAAAGGTGAAAGTTTGAAGAAGATCAAGACCAAGTGCTCATATAGGATTGTCATGCCACAATTGATTTATTCAAAAGGATCGTCATATTCATGAAATTTGGATTGAGTTTGATTTCAGTTGAGGTGGTGTGATGGAGTTTAATTATGTTCAATAAGTTTCACATACGACTGTCCTAACACTGTAAACCATTGAAACACACATGAAGGAAATCTAAATTGCTGAAATACATAGTGTGCAATTGACAAAGTAGTCCTAGGGATAGCCATCTAGGGTTATTGTGATTAGATAATTATGGAATGATGAAGCCACTATGACATGATGAATTATATGAATCATGAAGATAATGATGGAGATCCATGGAGAAAACTAAGGAGGACAAGCTAAGACATGAAATTTGTGAAGTTGCCAATGGCAACAAATTTACCACCTAGCCGTCCTTAACTAATCCATGATTGCAAATGGATGTATTTTGACTTCTATTGACTAAAAGTGACTTATTTATGATGAATATAATGCTTGGAATTATTTCTTGCAGATCTAAGAAGTTTCAGAAATAAGTGGACATTAGCTAGAGCTATCTTGGAAACATGAATATTTGGAGACATGCATAGGACTATCATAAAAATCATTAAACTAATCTCTATAATTTAGGGTATTGAAAGGTATATAGTCAATCAAGGTAATCACCATAATGTGCTAACAAAGGACAATTGGGAAATTTTGAAATATTGTTGTGTCACATGTGCATACAAATAATCATGAATAGGTGCATAAGGAATGTCCTAGCCCAAGACACTAAAGAGGTCTCCACATCCTCCAACCTTCTCCAAGAGAATTCATACTATGAAACATGCGTGGAGAAGTTCTCAAAAGGACACCTTGTTGATAACTGAGAGGGGGGGGGTGAATCAGTTATCCTAATTATTTCCCTTATTGAACTTTCCTTTTAATTGATGCAGCATAAAATCAAACATAAAACATTAACCATAAAACAAGAAACACATGACACAGTATTTTTGACGTGGAAACCCTGTTAAGGGAGAAAACCACGGGGTGATTAACCCAAAATTATTCTCTGTTAGAAGAATAGGAAATTACAAAGATGGCACTTGCCAATTAGGGCTCACTGCCCGAGCACACTGCTCACAAGAGGCCCACTGCCTACAAGAAGACACACTGTCTACAAAGTGATGAGAATCACAGTCTTGAACTGATTGGAAGCATCTGCATATGCTGGAGTTCAGTTCCGGTTAGGCTCAGTACACTGATCTGCTGCACTTCATCTTTCCTCTGTTCTTTATTCTGCTATCTTTCACATACCGGATCCTTTTTGCTACCTCTGCTCTTTTTCTGGACTTCTTCGCATATATCTCCACAACAACACACCCTTCATAACTAAATCCATCCTCTATATATATCCGCACAAGTAATTTCATCACCTTTCTAGTCGGCATCCGGAACAGTCTAGTTTCTTACAAACTCTCATTCTGTTGGCTGAATCCTTCCTCACCAAGCAATGCGGATCAAGCATATACTTGTAGATATCATTAATCATGTCGGCCAAACATGATTCATGCCTACACAACCTCTGTCATCAACAGTAACACATCCAGAAAGTAGTCTGATACTCTGCCAGTCAGTTCTTCCTCTGTTTTTCACTGTCTCTCAGGAATCCTGTACTCAACCATTCATATCTTTTTCCTTGTCCATCACCGGAGGCTAAATCCTTGGAATATACCACTCAAGGTAGTCCTCTTGACTTTCCCAAATCCGCACTGCACCAAGACACTTCCTCTGGGAGGTCCGGACCAATCTGTCGGACCTTGCCACATGCTCTGTTCTTCTTCACCGGACCACAACATTCTTTATTCTGACTTCCGGTAGAGACACATTATGACTTGCGGATATGTGGGATGACCTTTGTTGCCATCAATGACAACAACCATGAATCCATATAGTGTCTCTTGCCAACAATCTCCCCCTTTGGCATTGATGGCAACACTTAGTGAAAAATGACTAGGTGTTTTCACTATGCTCCCCCTTTGCTGATGCTCTGTCTTTATATACAATTTCCGGAACTCCCCCTTAGTTGGATCCCTCATTTTTCACTGCTCCTCACTCCCCCTTTGACATCAATGGCAAAGGGTAGGGTCCGCACACCAAAATTTTCAAAAATTTCCTATACATAGCCGCATATTTACATACTTACATATACTGAAGAATGTCTGCAAAGGATGTCTGCAATTGAATCATTTCTGTAGCCCAACTTTGCTTCATTCTGTCCAAAATTGAAATGTGACCACTTAACAAAAATGCAAACGCTTCTGCCCGCTTGAGATCTGTCGGATCTTTTGTTTGGGCGGTGGTCTGAGCATCACTGATGGCCTCATGCATTGTTTCCAACTTAGGGATTATAATCCTTCTAAGTTCTCCCATCCGGTTGGTGATGTTCTTCCTTTCCTTCTCAAGATTTTTTATTTCATTCAAGACTGCAATGGTCTGACATTCTTGATTTATTATAGAGGAAGAGACAGGATCAAAACTTTGAGATAAGCTTTGTAGCTTATCCTGTTCCTCTTTTATTTTCTTGTCAAATGCTGCTGTTGCCTTTGACCAGGATATACAAAATTTGTAGATGTCACCGCCATCCTTAAGAGCATTCTCTAAGCTCTTTATTCCAATGCTTACAATTTTCCTATCTTTAGAGATTAATTCTAATATTTCTGAAAATCTCTTATCCAAAAATTCTTTCTGGACCTTTTCTTCAGCTGATTTTTCTAGAGAATCAAAATGTGTATCAACACTGCTGACTAAGGTTTTTAGATTACCGGAAGAGGAGGCTGTCGGATCTATCTGGATTGATGGCATGATTTTTACAAGTACTCTGGAAGCAGCCTCTATCAACTCACAGTCTTCCATATGAGACTTCAGGAGCTTTTCATTTGCCTTGGCATTTGCAAATGAAGCTATCTTCATTGTTTGTACCGGAGAGAGAGAGTCAAAATCAAATGGGCCTTTTAGAAGCTCCGGTTCATCAATCTCTAGAGTTTCTTTACTCAAAAATTGTTGAACAGTTTGTGCAGTGTCTCTTGCCGGAGACAGATGTTTCTTTTCTTCTGCAGTCTTAGAACTGTCAACCTCTTTGTCTTTCACCACTGCTTCCTTCTCCTGTAGTTGCTCTTCTTCTTTGGATCCGGAGACTGTAGGGGAAACCGGAGGAGAGATGCTAGTTTGTTCATGAGCCACTTCTTCTGGAGCAGAGGGTCCCAAGTCCTCAGCTGTTTCTGTACCTAAATCCTCTACAACCGGAAGATTGAACCTTTTGAAGGCCTTCCGGAGGATCTCTTCTGTTTCTTGGGCCACTTTGTCAGTCTCGCCAAGCATGAGTTGATTCATCCTGGCTTTGCTTCTGAACTCATCTTTGCAGTCCTTGAAGATAATGTTCATTGTCTTGGGATCAATTTGAGGATATAGCTGAATAGCTATCTGCTCCCGGATCTCAAGATCTTTAGCATGAGCATTATTCTTTCTTACTTCCATTTCCTTTTCTAGGCTTTTAGGAATAAGAGATATTATTTCAATGAAAGCCTTATTATATATGTTAAGATATTTTACTGTGGCCTCCTGCAGAGTCTTTTGGTCGGCCTCACTGAAGTCATCATATGATTCAGTCATTGGTTGAAGGTTTCCATCCACCGTGACCGACTTGATTATGCTCTCCAGTGACAGAGTGGGCTTTTCAACAGTTACCTCTGCCATTTCCTCCTTGTCTTGGCCTGTGGAGGGCTTACCGGATCCTTTCTTCTTCTGTTTCTTTACTTCTCTTACTCCCTCATCTGATTCTGTTTCCTCTTCATCCTTTTGGCTTCCATAAGCCCTTGTGGCTTTTGTCTTGGATCTCTTACCGGATGCCTGGACTTCCGGTTTTGAACTTTTGGTTGAGGGAGGTGCAGGTCTCTTTGATGATCTGGTCCGGGTGGGAGCTTCAACCGGAGCACTTTCTTTACTTTTCTCTTCTTCCTCAGCCTTCCTCCTCTTTTCCCGGCTGGCATCAAGTGCCTCTTTTGAGATGCCTAGGCCTTGAGCAATGTGCTCTACTTCTTTTCTTACTTTTCTTTTAATCTCAGGTTCCCTGAGTTCTACATGTATTTTTACACTCAGCTCCTCAAAGGTTCCAAACCTTTCTGCCTTAGGATCTTTGGGCTGACTTAGCATGTGTTGAACATGCAGCTCCACTATCTGTTCATCAACTTCATACCCCATGGGCATGATCCAGACAGTCCTTGGCTCCACTGCCTCCATTAGGCATTGATCAGTGTCAACCATAAAGCACACTGAGTCCTTGTATTTCTCAATGAGAGACTGGGGAATTCTTTCTCTTGCTTGCATCATGCTCTGAAAGTTTTTGAAGTATCCCCATAGAGCTGTATTTCTCGCTTTTGCATCCCCAAGTCCATGCAAATAGTCTCTTATCTGGACTGCAACAGGTTTGTCATTCTGCCATACCCATCCACTTGTTCCGGGTAGCTCATTCATGAAGTAGAAGAATAGACATACAATAAGAGTACCATACTTGAAGGAATTCTTCTTATCCTTCTTGATTTTCTGTATGTTTTCCATTAATTGGCTTAGCAGTAGTTCGCAGAGATCATATTCTGCATTCTTTCTTAGCATTTCATAAGCAGTGTATATTGCAGTTCCGGATACAGAATTCTCCCTGCTGGAGTGATAGATCTTGTATCCTATTATCATTGATGCATATTTGATATCCGGATCCGAAATATCTTCAATGGTCATTGCCCTCTTGTCAAATTTTGATCCGGTGGCCTCAGTTACAACATTGTTCTTGACAGATTTGAGGATAGGTACCCCTCCAGAAGAGTATAGACCAGTTACTGCTCTAATTGCCTCTTTTGTGATCTTGCAGGGTCTATCTAGCCATAGAAAGTTGTCATGCATCCTGCTCAGTACATACCGGACCCATTCATCTTCTTCAAAGCAGGGGAAATGAATAAATTGCTCAAATTGTTTCTTCTGGATATCCTTATACTCTGGTTTAAGCTCAAAAGCATTGTCTATCAGTTTCTTGTGATAGAGGTCTCTTAATTTGAATTCCCCAAATTCTTCAATGCTTGCATGTATGTAAACCCTAATGTCTTCGGTATGTAAAACTCCGTGGGGAACACTAGAGAAGGCTCCTAGTGGATCTACCTCCAATGATTTTTAGGGATGTTTCTTGAATGAGGGGCGAGGTCTATCAGAGATCTTAACTATGTTTGGAGTAGCCATTCTTCAAAGATTTGCAGTGAGGTAATGAAAAACGGAGAATACCTTATGCGCCTTCGGTTTGCACGGAGTGGTTGGATTGATTTCTTTATGCAATAGCTTCGGCAGAAGATCCTTGGTGTGCTTGATGAACCTTGTTGCAGAGCTCCACTTTTCGCTTCTTCTCGAGTGCAGAATGAGCAAATGTCCTTTGAGAAATCCCTTAAATTGCTCCGCGAACCCTAATATCTGTCTGCAATAAATGCTTCACCTACATCATTCCGGTTTGCCTTGTCTGGATAGCTTGGAGTATCCCGGATTAGTCCTGATCTGTGGATATCATCCGGATCTTTCAATCATGAATAAATCGAGGTAACATATTACAAGAACATCCCAAACACTTTGTCCAATCCGCAGAACAAGATAGTGCATTTCCGGATCTTTCCGGACCTTTTTGTAATCCTTTATCATACCGGAGCATCTCCCTGAACAGGTCTTATTTGATCGATCACAGCTTCTTCATAACTCCATGCGGACCTCTGAAAACTTGACTGAAGTATCTCAAGACTCATATCTACAAACCCTTTGATCCGCATCTTGTACCACATCCGGTACCACTTGTTTGGCTGGGGGAACAAGATTTTCTTTGAGTCTCCCCCTGAGCCTGAGCTCACTTTTTAATTTCTGGAAGAAATATCAGCACCAGAGTCTAGTGCGGATCCAACCTCTACATTCTCTGAACTTTTCTTCACCCAAATCTTGCTCATCTGATTCCTAACCTCATCCGCATTCATCTTTTGTTTACCCTTGTCTTGATTCTGATTATACACCGGACCTCTTTTGTCCTGATTCTTGTTTCTGCAAACTTTAGCATTATGACCGGACCTATTGCAGATTTGGCAAATAACATTTCTTTGCATATTTGACTGATATCCTCTTGATCTGCATTGATTTGCCATATGACCTACTCTATTGCATGTGAAGCATCTACCTTTGAATGATTTGTTTACTTGCATACTTCTGCATTCATGGGATTTGTGTCCATACCTTTTGCAGTTGAAGCACTGTCCAGAGAAGGATGAATTAATCTGATTCATTCTCATTCTGCACTGATTAGCTTTGTGACCAAAGTGGTTGCAGCTGTGGCAGTATCCATTAAAGGATGGATATCTTTGAGCATTTGGCTGTCTTACCGGAGGTCTTCTAGGCCTGCTTCTTGGATTTTCTGATCCAAGATTCTTCTGACCAGATCCGGAGCTTTCTCCTTTCTCATATCCCAAACCATACTTGTCATCTGTCCTCTTTTGACTTCCAAGAAGAACTTCAAGTTGAGCAGAACTTATCTTGAATTTCTCTTTATATTCATTTGCTGTTTGAAGGTCTCTTTTGAGAGAGGCAATTTGATCCTCAAGTTTTCCTTCATTATCTTTGGCATCTTCAAGATCAGATTCAAGAAGTCTGATAATCCTGTCCATTTGGTGGCATTCTTCTGATTTTTCTTTAAGAGATTGTCTTAGATTGTCTTCAGCCTTTCTTTTTTCTTCAATCTCTTGAGTAAACTTTATAGTTCCTGATTCCATTTCATGTCTTAACATAATGACTTCTTTTGATAACTTTTCACATAACTTGGTTTGCTCAGTCAATTCTTCATTTGTATTGCTTTCTTCACTTTGTCTTGCCAACTGTTGAAGCAGCTCCTTTCTCTTTTTCATAGAGAGACTTAATTTGTCTTTTAATTCTCTCATGAATTCATCAGCCTGTTTGAGTCTTTCCTTTAATTCACTGACTTCAGAATTTGACTGTTCAAGATCCTCAAGAGCAGTCTTGAGTTGCTCTCTTAAACCATATGCATCCATTTGAAATCCCAGATCTTCCTCAAGCTGTTAGGCTCTATTAGGAGGAACTTAGCTCTGATACCAATTGTTGACAACTGAGAGGGGGGGGTGAATCAGTTATCCTAATTATTTCCCTTATTAAACTTTCCTTTTAATTGATGCAGCATAAAATCAAACATAAAACATTAACCATAAAACAAGAAACACATGACACAGTATTTTTGACGTGGAAACCCTGTTAAGGGAGAAAACCACGGGGTGATTAACCCAAAATTATTCTCTGTTAGAAGAATAGGAAATTACAAAGATGGCACTTGCCAATTAGGGCTCACTGCCCGAGCACACTGCTCACAAGAGGCCCACTGCCTACAAGAAGACACACTGTCTACAAAGTGATGAGAATCACAGTCTTGAACTGATTGGAAGCATCTGCATATGCTGGAGTTCAGTTCCGGTTAGGCTCAGTACACTGATCTGCTGCACTTCATCTTTCCTCTGTTCTTTATTCTGCTATCTTTCACATACCGGATCCTTTTTGCTACCTCTGCTCTTTTTCTGGACTTCTTCGCATATATCTCCACAACAACACACCCTTCATAACTAAATCCATCCTCTATATATATCCGCACAAGTAATTTCATCACCTTTCTAGTCGGCATCCGGAACAGTCTAGTTTCTTACAAACTCTCATTCTGTCGGCTGAATCCTTCCTCACCAAGCAATGCGGATCAAGCATATACTTGTAGATATCATTAATCATGTCGGCCAAACATGATTCATGCCTACACAACCTCTGTCATCAACAGTAACACATCCGGAAAGCAGTCTGATACTCTGCCAGTCAGTTCTTCCTCTGTTTTTCACTGTCTCTCAGGAATCCGGTACTCAACCATTCATATCTTTTTCCTTGTCCATCACCGGAGGCTAAATCCTTGGAATATACCACTCAAGGTAGTCCTCTTGACTTTCCCAAATCCGCACTGCACCAAGACACTTCCTCTGGGAGGTCCGGACCAATCTGTCGGACCTTGCCACATGCTCTGTTCTTCTTCACTGGACCACAACATTCTTTATTCTGACTTCCGGTAGAGACACATTATGACTTGCGGATATGTGGGATGACCTTTGTTGCCATCAATGACAACAACCATGAATCCATATAGTGTCTCTTGCCAACACACCTAACAATTATGTATAAATGATCAATAGAGACAAGTAGGATTGTCATAATAGGGGGCACTGGATACTCTAAGATTCAAGCCATTGCATGGTTCTATTGAATGAATTGAATTATGCATATTAAGGAATAAATCCTTCTATATCATCCTAGGGCAAAAATTAAGAGTCTTCCAAAATCAATTTTGGCTCCATTGATCATGAATATGAGTATGACAAACAATTGTTCACTAAAATTATTTTATGAAGTATTTGATAATGTTTTTCTCTTGTATAGCTGAAAATAGGTGAAATGAAGGCATGAAGGGCCGAAACAAGGTGGAAACATGAGGAATTTGGAGTCTCTTTAACTGAAATAACTAATATACCTAGACACATATATATCTTAGAACATAAAGAACATAAAGACAAAGACATAAAGACATAAAGAACATAAGAACATATATATGTGAATTAAAATGGACATAAGTTGAACATACCTTAGAATTCTGTAGTTGACCAATTCTCCAAAATATGGCTTCAAAATCCTCAAATTCTTCTTTTTCGCAAGTTTGATTATGAATTCTATATAATTCTAGAATAGGATTAGTGAAATTTACAGAAAAAACAAACATATATAATCAAATTCAATCTATATATCAATGGTAATTAGATTTGAAACAATATCACACACGAAATATGAAACTTTCAGTTTAAATAATCAAATTTTCTCCAAAAACATGCAAAATCAGTTCTTCTACGTTGAAAAAACAAAAAAGGTGGTGGATTGATATAAAAATGATTCTCAATAAGTCAAACAACATGAAAAGAATTTTCTTGTCTGATATACTGCATGAAAAGCAAGAATAACAATCATGTGGGGTCTAAAACACGGATCCCACATGCTTTTTTACCATTTTTCATGCTTCCCAAAATGCGCTCGTGTTATAATGCGAGTGCATTCTGAGAAGCATGAAAACATAAAGGTTCATGCATGCAAAAATCTTAACCTTCTCAATGTTGGTGCCAAAATCATGGTCTAGGATGCCATGCTCTCACATACAATATATTGTAACTATGCATGTAGTGCATCAAATAGGTAATCAAGTGACGGTCCAAGAGTATCCCTAGACTCAAATATCCGTGTGGTTCATGAAATAGAACTTGTTTATACTAGGAGGGACAAATGTAACCTTGTATCTACATGGGAGAGTCTCTCTCTCTCTCTCTATTTCTCTATCCTATCTATAGAGATGGATCGGGAGACATGGAGAGATAGAGTTAGAGAAAGAAAAAAATATAGAAAGAGGGGCAAATAGAGAGATAGAGAGGGATAGGTGGAGATAGAGATGGGGAGAGGGAGAGATGGGGATTGAGATAGACAAAGGGGTCTATAAAGGGAGAAAGATAGAGATACATATATATAGAGAGAGGGAGATATAGGGAGATAGATCTATCAAGGAAGAGATAGATAGGGAAATACAAAGAGAGAGGTAGAGAGGGATATATTAAGAGATAAGGGAAGAGATGGAGAGATGTCTAGAGACATAGGGAGAGAGATTTCAAGAGGTAGAGGGATGGGGAGAGAGATAGAGAGGAGGAGAGAGGTAGCGAGGGATAGGTTAAGAGATAGGGATCCATATGTCTAGAGAGATAGAGATAGGGAAAGAGATCAAGAGATACAACTTCCAGAGACATAGGGAGATAGATTTGAGGTACAAAGGGATTGTGAGAGTGATAGAGAGGGTGAGTGAGATAGTGAGGGAGGGAGAGATATAAAGGTAGAGTTAGAGAGAGGGGATCGAAAGAAAGAGCAAGATAGAGAGACAGGGAGAGAGAGATATAGAGGTAGGTATAGTTAGAGAGAGGGATAGAGGAGACAAAGATATCTCTCCCAGGCTTGGTTTGCTCTATATCTCCCTATTCTCCCCTCTACCTAAACCATAAACCTAAACCTCTAAACCTAAACCCCTAACCCCTAAACCATAAACCCTAAACCCTAAATAATTCCCCTAAACCCTAACCCCTAACCCCTAAACCCCTAAACCCCTAACCCCTAACCCCTAAACCATAAAACCTGGAAGCAACCCTAAACCTCTATCTCCCTATATCTCCCAATCTCTATTGGTCCACTCGCTCTATCTCTCTCTAAACCCTAAACCCTAAATCCTAACCCCTAAACTCGAGCAACCCTAAACCCCTAAACCCTAAACCTTAAACCCTAACCTCGAGCATCCCTAAACCCCTAAAGCCTAAATAATTTCCCTAAACCCTAAACCCTATTTACTTGAGCAACCCTAAACTCATGTAAACCTCAAATAATGCCCCTGACCCCTAAACCCTAAACTCGAGCAACTAGGCTAAACACCTAAACATATAGTTCGATAGGGGATGATGAAGGATCAATGGGAAATGGATGTAGAATTCTTGGATCTTGATTAAATCATTATACTCGTTGGGATGTGATTTGATAGGATCTAAGTTATTTGTTTGATTATCTATGTTTACTTGGAGACCAAGTGTCTCATCATGGGATATTGATGGATAATGAATAAGACTAGCACGGGATGATGGATATGGCTAATGGGATGATGGATAGGAGTGATGTGGGAACTTACTTGCTCATGGACAAGATCTTGATCATAGATAATATCTTGATCACAGGGAGGATAAGCATGAATAGCATGATATTAGATATGGACAGGGTAAGTGGGGATGCATTGATATTCATTGGATTGGGGAGTAAGAGGTAGTCATGGGGGATCACTAGGAAATGTTGGAGGATTAATAATGTGATCGATGTACAGAGGCATTGACCATGAGATGGTAAGGGAACCGAGGTGGGATTAGATGGGATGTTTGGATTTAGATTAGGATGGCTAGTTGGTGTTTCCACATTCTTTGGACTAGGCTCTTAATGTATAGCTATTGGGTTTCTTAGATGGATGTGATGGGTTCTTGGATCTAGGATCAATAATCTTTGGATGTTTGACAACATGGCTACATGATGGGGTTTGACTTGGACTTATGGTAGGAGACTCTTCAATGAAATGGATAGACATAGGAGTGGATGATGGTGTTGCAGTGGTATACATGTTATCATGAGGTTCTTTGTTAGGCTTAAGGATAGGAATTCGAGTACATGATATTCTTAGATTCCTTGCTAATAGTCCTTGGGTCACATCCTTCATGGCTTCATGGGTTTATGGACTAGGATATGCATATAGTTGATGGATAATGATGGAAGATGTTGTGGGGTTAGGATCATTAGGATCGAGTGAATGGATATAGGAGGCCTAGATGGATTAGGATTGGGAGTGCTAGAGGGGGATGAAATTGGATTAGTGGATTTGGATGGCTCCATATCTTTGCTTTTATTTTTGGATTTTGTAAAGACTCTTTGGAGAAAAATTTTCAAGCATTCATGGGTTGATGGATTAGAGCTTAGAATGTTTGATGGTGGATTAGATAGTGAGTTAGATGGTGGATGGATGATAGGGATTGATGGATTAGGAGATGGGTGGACTAATGCGTTAGTATTACAAGGATTGGAGGGAAATTATAAAATAATTCCCATTTAACCCTAATCCCTAAACCCTAAACTTGAGCAACCCTAGAAACTCATAAACCCTAAATAATTTATCCCTAAAGGTCTGAGCAACCCTAAACTCATAAACCCTAAATATGCCCCTAAACCTGAGCAACCCTAAACCTCTCTCTCCCAAAACCCTAAACCCTAAATAATACCCCTAAAATCTAACCCCTAAACCATAAACCCCAGCAATCCTAAACCCCTAAACCCTAAATAATTCCACTAAACCCTAAACTTAAGAAACCCTAAACTCATAAACCCGACCAACCCTCTCTCTCTCTCTCCTTATTACTCTATCTCTCCCCTCTCTCCTATCCATCTCCATCCTCTCTCCCTCTTCGTCCCTCTCCTCTCACATGTTGACAAAGAATATGGAAACAAGAAAACTAGGACATGCAAAGAGGGACAAGGATATAAATTGGGATGATGAAATGGAAACAAGATAATTTATGAAATTTCATTGGATTGGAAGAATGATGAGGAGAGGTAGAGAGGGGAGGGAAGTAGAGAGTGAGAGAGAGGATATGAGGTAGAGACAGGAGGGAAGTAGAGAGTGGGAGAGGATTGTAGGAGGTAAACAGGGGAAGGAAGAAGAGAGAGAGGGTGGGAGGTAGATAGGGGAGGGAAGCAGAGATTGAGAGAGGGGGTAGGAAGTAGACAGGGGAGGGAAGTAGAAAGTGAGAGAGAGGGTAAGAGGTAGAGAGGGGGGGTGAGAAGAGAGTGAGAGAGAAGGTAGGAGGTAGAAAGGCAAGGGAAACAAAGACTCAGAAAGAGGGTAGGAGGTAGATAGGGGAGGGAAGTAGAGAGTGAGAGAGAGGGTAGAAGGTAGATAGGGGAGGGAAGAGAAGAGTGAGAGAGAAGGTAGGAGGTAGAGAGGGGAGGGAAGCAGAGACTCAGAGAGAGGGTAGGACGTAGAGAGGGGAGGGAAGTAGAGAGTGAGAGAGACGATAGGAAGTGTAGCTGCCCTTGTAGACATGTATGTAAAGTGTGGAAACATAGACAAGGCATGTCAATTGTATGACGTAACACCTCAAAGAGATGTTCTATAATGGAATGCAATGATTGCATGATATACAAAAAATGGATTTGTTGAAAAGGCTTTAGAAACTTTCAAGCAAATGCAATTGGCATGTGTTTTGCTAGTTATGCTCACCATAACGTGAGCACGTTATAACACGCTCACGTTATGTGAAATCTTTCTTTGATGTGTTTTTATCAGTTTTTAGCAAAATCTAGAGATAATCTAGAGTGTGCTCCCCATTAAGATGAACTTTTTTCAATGAAAACTCAAAAAAAATACCACCATAATCTTAAGCTCTCTGTTAGCTATCTAACCATATAATTTTTTTTCACATTTTGAGTACGTTTAGTGTTTCATCTTGAATTTCTTTTGTTAGTGTGTCTATTTTTTGTCAAAAACTAGTGTCTAGTATTTTTGACTTTTTTTTAACCATTCATCAAAATTTGAAATAAGTTACATTTTTAGAAACTAGACTCCATTCTACACGTATTAAAAAAAAATGATTTTCAATTAGTTTTCAAACATTTTAGGGGGAAGCACGCTCAAATTTCTATTTTTCAGGATGTGTCCACTTTAAAAATTACTAAAAAATTAATTATTCATTAAAAAATTATCAGAAAAAATAGGGATAAACTACATGGTGTTAGTAATTTCTCACTGGAGCGATTATTGAAATACTAAAAAAAAGTTAACATTTTAGGGGGAGCACACCAGACGCTATGTTATATTTTTTGAGAAAAATAGGACCAATTTGTATGCTCCCCATTTTTGAACCCCTTAATCTCAACCATTTTTAGAAAAAATTAGTAGTTTAGAAACTAGATTCAGAGCACTACAACTCTTATTTTTGTTCCATCTTCAAATTTTGAGTGTAGCTATCTTCAATTTCTCATCCAACATCAATGTTCCCTGATTTTAGAAAAAAAGTGGCAACTTAAGACCCCATTTTGGTCCCTCATCTTTGTGCACTTACCCTCTAAGGTGCTGCAAATATTTTTCTTTTGTCTTACTGAAAATTAAAATATCATCCAAGTATACAATAACAAAATTGCCCAAGAATTTCTTCAGAACTTCATTCATCAATCTCATGAAAGTACTCGGTGCATTTGTCAATCCAAAAGGCATTACTAACCGCTCATACAATCCTTCATTTGTCTTAAAAGTAGTCTTCCATTCATCTCCTTCTATGATTCTAATATGATGGTAGCCACTCTTCAAATCTATTTTTGTGAAATATTTTTCTCCACTCAAACAATCCATGATATCATCCATCCTAGGTAAAGGAAATCTATACTTAACTGTGATCTTGTTTATTTTTCTAGAGTCTGTACACATAATCTATTCTCCATCTTTCTTTGGTGCTAACACCGTAGGTATTGCACAAGGACTCAAACTTTCTGTGATCAAACTTTTCCTCAACAATTCTTGTATCTGTCTATTCAATTCTTCATTTTATGGCGGTGTCATTCTATGTGCTGCTTTGTTAGGCAAACTAGCTCCAGGTATAAGGTCCATGTGATGAATGATACTTCTGATTGGCGGTAATCCTTCAGGTACATTGTCTGATATGATGTCTTCATACTCTGTCAGCAATTTAGTTACCTCCTTCGGTTGTGATTCTTTAGTCTCCTTCTTCAATGTTTCAGGTTTCTTAGGAATCAAGGCATAACACATATTCTCATATCTCAAACCATCTAGAAATTTCCTTCCATCTACCAAACATATTCTAGCATTTCCACATACTTCACTCTTATGATCATCTTCCAAAGGAATCAAAGTAATTCTCTTTCCTTTTGATGTTATAGTGTATGCATTCTTTCTCCCATCATGTATAGCTTTCCTATCATACTGCCAAGGTCTACCCAACAAAATATGACAAACATCCATAGGCATAATATCACACAATACTTCATCATGGTATGATCCAATATGAAATTTCACCAAACATTGTTCACTCACCAGTACCTTATGATCATTCTGAATCCATGCTATCTGATGGGGCTTAGGGTGTTTCAATATTTCAAACTTTAGCTTAGTCACCATCTCCTCTGAAACTAGGTTATTAGAACTACCACTATCAATTAGAACTTTACAACATTTACCTCCTGATTTGCATCTGGTCCTGAACAAACTTTTCCTCTACGATGGTTCTTCATTTGTCTCTACTTGAAATAGTGCTCTCCTCATCACAAGTGATTCTTCTTTCTCTAGTTTACCAACTGACCTTGGTGATCCAACAGGTTCTTCTTCCACATAGGCTATTGTTCTCTGTCTTCTTGCTTGTACTCCTCTGATTACATTCAAATGCTCTATGTCCTTCACCTCCACACTTGAAACAGGTTCCTTTGAATGTTCTCCTATCAGGTCCTCTTCCTTATCTTTTGTATCGTTCACTCTGGTATGGACTAGGGTTTCCTCTGCTATAGAAATTTCTATCATTTCTCTGGTATGCATTATTATCTATGTCCTTCTTAAATCTGTTCTTTTGTTTGTTCTACTCCGCAAATGATCTATCTCCTTCGGAAAATGTTCTACCTCTCTAAAATTTACCTCCTCTACCTCTCTGTCTCTAATCATGTCTCTTATTCAATTTCTCTTCAAATTTTAAGGCAAACTGATATGCTTCTTCTAGTGTTGTCATCCTTATCAAAATCGGTTCTTCTTGAATGTTCAATCTCAATCCATTGATGTATCTAGCCACTTTCTCTTTGCTTGCTTCACTATGTCTTGTCCTTGTGATCATCTTATGAAATTCTTCATCATACTCCTTCACAGATTTCTCCTTTTGTCTCTGGTTCTAAAATCTCTTCAACAGTTCTTAGAACTCATAGTCAGCAGGTACAAACTGGTTCTTCAATTTTGTCACCATCCTATCCCATTTTGAAATATTTTCTTTCCCTCTCATGTTTCTATCCAACTGAACTTCTTTCCACTATATAGCAACATGTCATTTCAGCTTTGTCTTCACAAATTTCACTTTCTCCAGATCTTCAATTTCCTCATATTCAAAGTACTCTTGCATTTCATTTATCTAGTCAATCAACTCTTCAGGGTTCAAATTGTCAGTGTAATTAGGTACGTCAACTCTAGGTCTCTTTCTAATATTTGAAATAGCTTGCAACATCTTGACTTGATCTGATTCTTCTTCTTCTTCCTCTCCTAGGTTTACGCCATTTTGATCAGCAGATTAAAATTCTTCTTCATTATCACTTTCAACATTAGGTCTAGGTGTCAATCCTCTTCGCCTATCTTCCTCGACAACATCTAATCAAATTCTCATTATTTTTATCATTTCCATCATCTCATCCATCCTACCATCCATTGTTCCAACATGAGGGATTCTCCTCGACGACATCTTCCTAGGATCAAGTGCAAACTGCCTCAAGTTCGGTGATCGGGCTACAAGGTGACAATTACCTCACAATCAGTGATCAGTTGCGACACAAGTAACCTACCTCAGGTTCGGTGATCTATCCACAACAAGATCTTACAGAACTTCTTCATCAACTTCACTCAATTATCTCCCAAATATTAAAAATTTCACTCTAATACCACTTGGTGTAGTCACGGTTAGGAGGGTCCTCAAAGAGAACAATCAACAATCCAGACTGTGCAGTTAGAGTAAACACAACAGAAACAACTCAAAGATATGAAACAAATGTAGATTAAGTCATTCAATATATCATAAAATTCAAATACAAATCGACTGAGAACATGTGGGTGTACAATTAGGGCTCACAAGCCTAATTACAGAATATCAGAATATGTACAAGATATAGCTTTGAAGCTCCTTCACACAAAATCCAAACTATGAACTTATTCTAATGATCATCACTACTTTCCTAGGCATCTATTACATCAATATATATCATCTCTGGAACATAAGGTTCCTCCATGTCAGACAAGGAAGATCACAAACTCCAATGAAGAGCTGTAATGTGTGTACACGGATAGGTCGGACCTAATCACATGAAGAACGCAAATGAACGGAATGATGTGCAGATCTCGGGGAAGGTTAGACATGAACCAAACAAAATTTAATGATGTGTCTTTGAACTTTGCATATCGTGAAATGCTCCGTAGGTCTTATCCTTTAGCTAATTATCTGAGACTATCAAGATGCTCTGTTCTAAGAAAACAATCAATCTTTTGATAGCAATAACTTTTCGGTACTTGATCCAAATGCTCTAAATTTTGGATATGTTGTACATTAATGTGTCTAGATGTTAAGTCCAACTCCACAAGGTCTGAGATGCAATTGCGGTAGAATAAGGATCAAAATATAGAAACTGCTACTGACTAAACTCCTTGAACTAAATTGGAGAATTAAAAGAAACAAATTGAAATGTAAATGTTTTTAGTTGATACAAGATTACTCTTGAACTAGGGATGCTCCTGCATCAATGTTTGAACCAAAAAATTCTCACGTTTTATTTGGGAATTAACTTTTTGAATCAAATCACATGGTAATCCATCATTGGGATGAAAAAATGGATGCAACAATTTTTATTTTCATAAGTTTGTTTTCTTGTTTTGATGGAAATTGTTAAAACTGAAATTTTTGAAGAAAATCAGATGTATGATTTCCATCGTGACTAAATAAAATATCCCCCAAAGTCATTTTCGAGAGCTTTGCTTTTACGAATCCAAGTTCTTTATGTATGCAATGGTACCCAATTTATATCTCATAATTTACTATTTCTATCAAACAATCAAAAGGGAATATATACATTGGAAGTATTTAACGCTAAATGATTTCACAAGTCCATAGTGGAAAAAGTACTTCCAAAATATGGAAATAGAAAGCAAGCGATCAGGAATACAATCTTCTGTTTCTCTACCAACTTCATGATACAATGTAAGCTCATAATCATTCAATTTAAAACTAGGAAAACTGATCTCTATTATGAACACATGATACAACCGTGGAAATAATAAGTTTGGGGAAAATTCCAGAAATTGACTTATGCCATGTGCTTATTTGTTGATTATACAATGAGCAATGAACAACTCAAAATAGTCAAGCAAAATTGTAAATAGATGTCCAAGCATAGATCATTCTAAGCTGTGTGTCCTCTAACACCAATATAAATCATTCCCTGACCTATTGACAAGCCCTACACAACCCAATCTTCTAGACAACAGTGCAGGATGGTACCACAGAAAAAATAAGATCAAGCTAGAATAAGTTAGCTGGATCTCAAATTCTCTTTTTCATCAATTCCTTGACCACATTTACCCAAACTTCTAGGACCATTCGCAGTAGTCTTATCTCCACCACTTTCTTCTGAAGCATTGCATTTCATGTTTTTAAAGGACTTGTCATGGCACTTATATTTTTGTGTATGCTCCTTGGCAATTTTAGAGGAATGGCTGACTCTTGAATAGAGGTATTTTATGGTTCCTCTGCAGTACGTGAGACAGGCCTTGCAGACAAAGGTATACAAGTCAAGGAAGTGTTGGAACAATAAGTATTTCTTGTTGTTGATGATGATGTTTCTTTAGGCTGGGCATTAGATTGAGGTACAATTTTAACTAGCTGAATCAGTGGCTTCTTCCAGTTTTTTCTGTCACTTGATCATGAGATGTGATCTGGTAAATACAACACAAGAAAAAGTGCAGAGAAGTAAATGTTGGAAATTAGGAGAACATAATGAGGAGAAGAACAGAGAGAATATAGAAGAAAGGAATGTGTGCAGCAGCATAGGGTAAACTACAGACAGCTACGAAGTTCCTACAGGCAGCTCCAGAGAAATAGTTTGTAGCTCCAGTGATTGGGCCATAACAAGAAAACATAGTAGCAGCTCTGCATTGTAATTTGTAAGAAGTCTGAATGTATTTATAGCAAAAGGAATATATATATAATATATTGTTGTCATTTGCATTGTCTCTCTCTCCTCTGTGTGTGTGTTTGTTCTTTCTATCTTTTGTATGCTATAGCATTGGTTTTATTTTTCGGTGGTCAGCAATCTACCTCCCCTGCTCTCCCCCTGTTTTCCAACAAGTGGTATCAGAGCCCTATTTTTCTGGGCAGTTAGAAGTTTTTGTGGGTGTTTCATATAAGCCCTAGGTTGTCTAGGCATTATCGGCCTTCTCAGATTTGAGAAGCATGGCAGGTGAGGACAACAAAGGATAGCAGTAGCCACTGAACTTTGATGGACAGAACTATGATATTTGGGCTAAGAAGATGAAGACTATTCTGGTTGCAAATGACCTATGGGAGTTGGTCACAAATGGGTTCACAGACACCACAGATCCAGCAGCCTATGCAGCCCTATCTAATGCTCAAAGAAACTAGTTGAAGGAAACAAGAATGAAGGATGCAAAAGCCCTCAGTCTAATTAAGGCATCCTTGATAGAGGCTACTTTCCCTTGCATTGCAGCAGCAAACTACTCAAAACAGGTATGGAAAATATTGCAGAACAGCTACAAGGGAACTGACAAGGTGAGATCAGTCAAACTCCAACTGTTTAGAAGAGATTTTGAGACCCTTCAGATGAAGGAGAGTGAGTCTATTTCAGACTTTCACACTAGAGTTTCTACCATACTAAATCAGCTTAGGATAAATAGAGAAACTATGGATGAACAAAGGATTGTTGAGAAAATCCTAAGGAGTCTACCTTCTAGATTTGACCTTATTGTCATAACCATTGAAGAGATAAAGGATCTGTCCAAAATGACAGTGGATGAGTTGATGGGCTCTCTACAAAGCCATGAGCAGCGGTTGAATAGATCCGCTCCTTCCCTTGAGCAAGCCTTCAAGGCTCAAACCAATGCAAGAGGTAGGGGAAGAGGAAGAAATAGCATAAGTCAAAGAGGTAGAGGAAGAAGCAACTCCAGAAGAGGAGTTTCAAACAGCCAAGAAGAGGCAAGCAACTCAGAGCCAAGCTATCAAGAAAGGAAGAAGAACAATAGTTCTAATCAGAGGTATGATAAAAGCAATGTTCAATGCTATTACTGTCATAAGTTTGGTCATTATGCTAGTGAGTGTAGAAAGAAACAACGTGATCATGGAGGCCAAAATGCTAATGTAGCAAATGAGTACAAGGCTAAAAATGAAAATCAGTCTAAGGTGTTTATTGTGTGCAACTTTGCTGAGAAGAGTAGCCTTGAAGTCTGGTATTTGGACAGTGGGTGTAGCAACCACATGAGTGGTAATAAAATTTTGTTTGCCTCCATTTACATAAGTGTCAAGTCTAAGATCATGATGGGGAACAATCAAAAGGCTCCTGTCATAGGAAGAGGCATCATCACAGTCCTTAGCAAGCAAGGTGAGAAAATGTAGATCCAGGATGTATATTATGCCCCAGGCATAAAACATAACCTATTGAGCATTGGACAGATGGTCCAAAATGGTTATAGAATCCTGATGGAAAATGGAGAGTGCACAATATTTGACAAAGGAGGCAGTAAGAAAGTCATTGCAGCAGTGCAGATGACAAGGAATAGAATGTTTCCTCTTAGGATACACGTAGAGTCTCTAGCGCAGTTTCCTGCACTATATCTGACGCTCACAGCAGTGGGACAACAAACAACCTTTAGGACAGTCATCAAAGACCCATCCAAATTATGGTATTTGAGGTATGGGCACTTAAGGTTTTCTAGTTTGAGTTTATTGTCCAAGAAAGGCATGGTTAGAGGGCTACCAAACATTGTAGAGCCCGATGGAAAATGTGAAGCCTGCATTTTAGGAAAGCAGCATAGACAACCCTTTCAATCAGGGTATTCTAGGAGGGCAAGAGCACCATTGGAGTTGGTGCATTCAAATTTATGTGGCCCTATGAAGACCCCCACATTAGGTGGGAATGTATATTTCATGACCTTCATGGATGATTACAGTAGAAAAATTTAGATTTATTTTTTGAAGAACAAATCAGAAGCCTTTGAGAAGTTTAAGGAGTTTTAAGGCATTAGATGAAAAGCAAAGTGGTCGCCATATCAATGCCCTAAGAACAGATAGAGGGGGAGAGTATATCTCTAAGGAATTTCTGAATTTCTGCAGGAATGAAGGCATTCATAAATAGTTTACAACAAGGTATACTCCACAGCAAAATAGAGTAGCTGAAAGGAAAAATAGAACCATCACAAAGATGGCAGCAAACATGCTGAAGGCAAAGGGACTATCAAATGATTATTGGGGTGAAGCTATAGCAACAGCGGTTTACCTATTGAACAGGTGTCCTACAAAGGCCGTTCGTGATAGGATTCCACAAGAGGCGTGGACAAACAGCAAGTAGAGTGTTGAACACCTAAGAATTTTCGGGTGTGTGGCATATGCATTTGTGCCTAAAGAGAAGAGGCAAAAATTTGATGATAGAGGTGAAAGATGTATCTTCACTGGCTATAGTGAAGAATCACAAGCCTACAGACTGTATAATCCCATCACCAAAAAGATTGTGATCAACAGGGATTTGAGTTCATAGAGAATGAAGCATGGGATGGAACGATGGACAGCACCATGAGTATTTTAGTCACAATACCCCTTGAGGATGAAGAAGCTCTGGAGGACAACAAATCTGGAGGAACTACGGAGAGCAGCAGCTTGGGGAGAAACTACCATAGAGCATTGGAGAATAGTAGTTTTAGAGATCAGTAGCTCTGGTGGTCATCAAAATAGTAGCTCCGGAGGTCATCAGAACAACAGCTCTGGAGGTTAGAGTAGTAGCTCCGGAGGTCAGAACAACAGCAGCTTCAGAGGTAATTCAGACCCCACACTCGCATCATTGATTCCACGGAGGACAAAGAGTGTGAAGGAGATTTATGACAGCACAAGGTATGCTGATGATGATGAGAATTTGGATTTTGCATTATTTTCTTGTAGTGATCCAATCCACTTCGAGGAAGCTGTGAAAGAAGAGAAATGGTGTAAGGCCATGGATGAAGAATTAGATGTCATTGAGAGGAATGACACATGGCAGTTAACTAATTTACCCAAGGGTAAACAAGTGATTGGAGTTAAGTGGGTCTATAAGATCAAGTCTACCGCTGAAGGAAAGATTGAAAGACATAAGGCAAGGCTAGTTGTCAAAGGGTACAAACAACAGCCTGGAAGAGATTATGATGAGACATATGCACCAGTTGCAAGGCTAGAAATAGTTCAGGCAGTCATAGCAATAGTATCCCAACACAAGTGGAAGGTCCTAGGTTCGAGTCCTAGCTGGTCCATATGAGTTGTAGCTCAACAAGGAAATTTAATCTTCGTCAGTGCATTAACTACTACTTGCCCCCACATCAGAACTTGGATCTCCTCAAGTCAACTCTAGTGCCATTTGTACCTGCTCGCATTCATTTTGGTAGGTGAATTTGAATTTGAATTATGGTTGAGCACCAGTTTTCTGGCAAGGAAAGAATGAGACAAAAGGAAGATTGAAACAGTCTGACACTTAGAGTTTTCAGAAGAGGATAGAGTGAACCTGCAGCAACAGAGGAATGTTAAGGAGGAGAACATAATGAGGAGAACAACAGAGAGAATATAGAAGAAAGGAATGTGTGCAGCAGCATAGGGTAAACTACAGACAGCTACAGAGTTCCTACAGGAAGCTCTAGAGAAACAGTTTGTAGCTCCAGTGATTGGGGCATAACAAGAAAACAGAGCAGCAGCTCTGCATTGTAATTTGTAAGAAGTCTAAATGTATTTATAGCAAAAAGAATAAATATATATATATATATATATATATATATATTGCTGTCATTTGCATTATCTCTCTCTCTCTCCTCTATGTGTGTGTTTGTTCTTTCTATCTTTTGTATGCTATAGCATTGGTTTTGTTTTTCGGTGGTCAGCAGTCTGCCTCCCTTGCTCTCCCCCTATTTTCCAACAGTAAATACATAATGCAAGTAACCGCAATGTAATATCCAGACAAAAAACATAACACAGGAATAGAACAATAAATACAAAATGCTAGGCATACATTAGTGTTACCAACGTCCGTTAGTGATTTGCAATGGCAACCATTCTATTCTTGTTCCCCTTCCTCCTCTCTAGCAACGACGCCCCATGCATAGTAGGAGTCTTGGTTTCAATCAAGCCGTCTCAAATGTTGTCAGTCCTCTTGTTCTCATCCTTGTCATGGTTTCGTTGCTCTACCTTATTCACTCCGAAAGTCTCCACATATTCTGCCACTTTCATTTGAACCACATCATCCATTGTTGATGCTTTAGCTTCCCACTCTACTTAAATATCATCCATTTCAATGGTCAAACAATCAATAACCATTTTACACTTCATCCACAATAATAAGTGGTAAATATTTGTCCTGATTTTATTGGCCAAAATTGACATTTGACTGTTGAAGTGGATGATGTTTAAGAATAGCCCTTAGCTTCCATCTCCAAAGTTTCTCTGTTAGCAAACCTACCAGCCTTGAAACCACACCTAGGCCCACAGAAAATAAAATAGAGGTAAAGTTATGGCTCTGATAGACATGCCTTGTGTAAGCCGTAAGGGAAATTTTCATTCCTTGTACTTGAAATGTCATCAAAGCATGCTTGGTTTTGCAGCTGTTTGGGAAATTATGGTTGGGATGAAACTTCAAATCTGTTTAACGTTTATAAGCATCTGAGCTAACCTGTTAAATAATCATAAAATATTAGCCAAGAGGTGCTAGAGAAAACTTCTCTTGAAATGTATAACAATGGTCAATCAAATTAGCAAGAATGTTTTTGATAAAGATTAGAAAACCTACGTTTGAAACCTACTTTTGAAAGGGTAGGGTCTTTTCAACAAAGTAGTCAAAAGGCGACCAAATGAAGTACTATGAGTTATGGGGCAAACAACACAAAGACAACAGTCCTGTTGCGATATGGAACAAATAGTACTAGGATGACAGTTTTGCTACAGAATAACAAAGTGGAACAACTAACCCTAGACAACACCAGATCCCAATCTAATAAATCTTACTCCCTTGACCCTATGATATGAAAAAGAGACAAATTTAGGAAATCTTTTTTTTCTTCTCTGAACAATCATCCAAGAAAACCCTGAATCCCCATCCTCAGAACGAGGAGAAGGGAGGAAGTTTTCAACCGAAGCCTCAACCAAAGATGGTCCGCACAAAGAGGGGGACGAAACCTGGAAGAGATGAAGTCAGTGCAGGAGGTGGGATCTACTCACTCCCTGGAATGGGGGCAGCAACCGAAGAAGGGGCAATTAGCAAGAATGTTGTAGCCAATGAAACAGAATCTACCTGCTCTTTTGACCGCAGTTGTTTCTCCAATTCCTCCCTCTGAGTATCACTCTGTTTTAATGCAGAGCTAAGCTTGTGAAAATTTATTTTCATCTCCGAATCTCTAGTTCCTTGTTTCGTAACTGACACCTGTAAACCCATCAACCCAATCAGTAAATAATATATTGTTAAAAAACAACACAGTATTATCTCAAAAAATATTCAACATGTCAGTAAACCCATCAGCCCAATAATTAAATAACAAGTCATTCAAAAACAACACAGTATTGCCTCCAAAAATGTCTACCTCTAGAAATCTTAGATCTAAAAAACATTATTCAATGATTAACCATGAAGACTAAATTACTTGTAATTCTTCAAAATGAATGTAGAAGTGCAGGAATGTGCAAACAGAATCAACGGCCAGCATATATTGTTAAAGATGGAGCAAGAATAAATGGTCAAAAAATTATACCATACCTTGAACTAGCTGCTATGTTGAACAGATGACTAAGTAAAACTTTCGCATCACCCATTGATCGCAATTGATTCCAATTATCTCTTCCACCAATAAAAGAGCATTCGTGTTCTTCTGCTTCAGACAGTTGGGATGTCATGTCCACAAGTACAGCAGAACTCTAGCATCTCTTCAAGAACTTTAATCGCCTGTAATATCTCGAAAGGGAACATTATGTGATATTTAAACAATTTAGCTCACAAGGTGAGAGCATATGGTAGTTGAGTTTTGTTAAAAATCAGGATTATAGAAGTGGATATTAGATTCTAGAAATCGGATATAAACCCTCATAAAAATAAATATTGAACACAACAGCACAGACAAGCTATCATTTATTCCATAAGAACAATTCTGATTTGCATATATTTATCAGCATTAACAGAAACAACAGCAGCAACGAATGAAGCTAAGCTAGTTGCTCACAATTCAGAAATCAACATTAAATGAAAACTGCATCAAATACTAAAATGATGCTTATTTGGTCTTCCTTCTATGTTTTAGTCGATGTATTCTAGCTGAAATAAATAGATGCATACACAACCAAATGCTGCTGAAAATAAATCACTAATCTACAGACTTAAATAAACTAAGAATTTATGTTATTCACATAGCTCAACCATCAACATTCAAACAAATCTCATTCACAATTTGACTGTACCAAAAATTTAAGCGTTGGATCACTACTGTAGATAACTCAAATTAGAAATTGAAATAAATCCTAACAACATCATTCAGTTATTAACTAGATTCAGTATACATCATCCCTATTATGCAGTGTATCAATGTACATATTCGAAGTACAATACAAGAGACAACACGCAATGTTATGTTGTTGATAGAGGTTTATTTATGGAAGCCTGGCACAGTCTAACTGTCACAGGATGCCACTGGTTGGTTGTACTTCATGTGAAATTCCTGAGGTCTACAGAGATTTAAATCAAGCACAGATAAAACAGATTTGCATGAAATCGACTTCATTGTTCATAATACTATCAAATGCAAATTTACATGTATATAATGGCTGAGCAGAAGAGAAATCCTGGAGGGATAGGCGTAGAAAACAAAGCAAACTGCTATTTGCTGTAGTTTGCATGAAAATAAACTAACTGTGGTTTCTTAGTTAGCTTAGCATGGAGACGGGAGAAATTGACGCTAACACCCCCCTTAAGTTGAACTAAGGAGACAAGATCATAAAGAAAAGGAAAGAGGAAAGAGGAAAAACCCAATGGGAACAACCACACACCCCCCCCCTCTTCCAAAAAGATGGGTGATACTGGAATCCAAATCCAGATGGTGTGTGCATCTGAAAACTGCTCACATGTCCACATGTCGGAAAGCGATGATGGCGATCCAAGATCCTGTGAGGATTGATATAGAGCAAGCTGCAAAGGTGATGAAAATGGTGGGCCAACAGTGTTGATGTGGCTGTGAACAAAGAGGAGAGATAACTCCTAAAATGTGTCCTCCAAATCTGAAATATGAGTCTCCATAAACAAATTTGAAACTCCTTTCAAGATATTATCCTAGAAAGTTAAATCAGGAAGACTATGGATGCCCTGCTGTAAGAAGCCATTGAAAGCTTTCGAGGAAGCAATACAGAGCTCAGAAGTAACAACAAATGCAAGGACAAAAGAGTGGTCCTCAAAGAGAAGACATATGTCCTCAATAGTGTCATCTAGATCTGAAATGAGGGACTCTACAAACAAAAAAGAAATTTCTAGTAGAATGAGGTCCCAATGTACTGAATCCAAAAGACATAAATAATACCACTGTAAAGAATCACTGGAGGCTCTCGAAGAAGCATCTTTGGATTCTAGATCTACAACAGGTTTTGTTGATGGGGTATTAATGAACTAATCATCCATACTAGATGTGTCCACATTAGATGAGCCAACATAAGTCTCAATATCATCAATAGCCTAGTTTTCCAAGAAAACATCACTTTCAGATGGAGATTCAATGTCTCCATACAATTGTTGGATGATGATCTAAGTAGTAAAAGGGCACTCAGTGTGCTCTATGTGATGTAGAGTATCCTCAGAAATAGTAAGACATATTAGTCCATAGACCATGTCTTTATTATTAAACCATGCATTTTTTTCATCATAGTCACTTGGCTTAGGAACGAGTCCGAGGAGATAGGGTAGTAGATCCTGCTCAAGGCAGTGATTCTTTATCCCTTGTTTCCAAGACAAGAAATTCTTTGAATCTAGCCTAACAACAAAATGATGAAACCGATATTTAAAAGACATGATTAACCTATGAAATGGCACTTTATAAGTTGAGTGCTTGTATGCCCCTTTTGCATGATTCTCCTCAATTTATGGCTCTTTTTAGTGCTTTGTAGACAATTAAAAGGTCTATTATAACACTAATATTGTAAAAGAACCTTAAATTTCTTCCAAACAATTTTACCCCACCCCAGATTTAATTACCCATTTTTGTAGTTTTATTTTTACCTATCTTTGAAAAAGCCTTGGCAAAAATAAAGAAATACAAAAATAATATGGAGGCCCAAAAAATATAGAGCCCTAATTAGGGCATGGGCAGATTTAGGGCAAAATGCTCAACAAAAAATAGGGAAAATGGTGGCCATCACAATGCGTGATCTCAGCAAAATGTGCGGCCTCCTCCACAGGAAGAAATCAGCCTGCATATATTTTTTTTTGGCTGCTTCAGGGTCAAAATGCTTCCTTTCTAGGCTAATCTCAAGTCGATTGAGGGCCAATCCATGCTCTCTCTGGACTACAAACCATTTTCCACAAGTACAGGCTTAGCATATGCCTTTATGCAAATCAAAATGCCCTACGTACAAGTCAGAAATGCCTTGCATAAACAAAACAATCAAGAATGAAAGGTAAATAGAAACTGTATACGTCTAAAAATGACACAAATCACCCTAAATAAATATTCTAAATATTTATTCCGTTCTTCTGCCAATTAAATAAATATTCTAAATTTATTTAAGTGGTTCACTATTCCATAATTAAATAAATTCAATTTATTTAATTTAAATCCCTAAATTCAACTAAATTCTTCTAATATCCTATACAATTAAATAATCATAAATTATTTAATTAATCCCAATTCCTCTATCCTAAGTTCTAATTCCAAAAATCCACCTCACACTTACACCTCACCTTTTCCACCTCACCTTTTCCACCTCACCTTGTCCACCTCATCAGGTTGCACATGTAATTAAATATATTTAATATTTAATTACCTTATTTTCCCTCACCCACATGGCCTATTTCTTCTCAAATCAGAGGTTAGTTAACTAATCAATCAAAAGTGTTAACTAACTTGTCAATTGAGTCAATCCCTCAATCAATTCAGTCAGTTCCATAATCCACTCTTCTAATTGATCAATCAAGTTTGTTAACTGACCAGTCAATGGAGTTAACTCTCCAATCAATTTTGTCACATCCCCTCTTTCATGATGGAGCTGGGACACTTGTCACATTTCTACTGGTTGCACATTCCTCAACCATCTTCAGCCATTGATCTTCATATCTCCTCTCAACCGTTGATTCCCATTCTTCCAAGTCTATAAATGAAGCTTCATCCCTCCATTCTATTCATCCAGGCTTTTGATATTGTTACTCTGCAGAAATTCACCAGTGCGCCTTTGGCACCCTTTTACCATTCACTAGCTTGAGATCACATACTTGCCTTGGAGCTCATCTTCATTGCATATCACAACAGCCATTTACCATCGACTTCCTCGAACACAGCTTAAAGGAGTGCACTCTCTGAGGGCTTACTTCATCTGCAAAAAGGACGGTTGTAATAGGCAAACAACAGAAGCATCGATTTTAGGGAAGGTTTGCTTTGTGTTATTCATTGCTATTTTCTTTCAATCTTTCTTGTTATCTTCTATTCTGTTGATGTTTGGGTCTTATAAAATTCAATTTGATTGATCCACATTTTACCCTTACATTTTTGGTGCCCACCATGGGGCCCTTGCCCCTTTAGCTCATCAAAATCTGAGCTTTTTTTGAAGGCAGGTTCCATACTGGTCACGCACAGACACGCACAGGTTATTTCGGCGCATTTGAACATTTCTACGGTGCATATACCCCTTGTTGTAGCGCTTCCATTCCTTCTGCGCTTCTGTGTATTCTTACTGTGCTTTTGTGCACTGTTACGGCGCTTCTGTCATTACTACGCATTTGTTCATTTGTGCTACGCTTTTGAACACTGTTACGGCGCATTCATTATTACCGCGCATTTATTCTTTTTCATAGCGTATACGTGTAATGTTACGGCGCATTCATAGTTGTTGCGCTTCTGTTGATTATTTCTGCGCATCTAATCACTGAAGCTGCGCTTTTGTAATAGACTGAGGTTTAAGTACTTTTCTAGGGGAATTTGCTAATGCTAACCTTTTCGCAGGTGTTTGCTGGAGCTATTTTGCAGGATAGGTTCGGGTTCAGTTCCATGTAGTTGCATCTAAATAGTTCACATTTCACTTTCTAAGGGATAGTAAAATTGATGTTCATTCAAATCCTCATCTAGCTCTAATTAGGGAGAAAGTAACTGGATTATTTCTTGCTTGCATTGCAACACCTTCCAAGTTATTGCTATCTAAGATTAAAATTGAACTCATCAATGATCTTGAGGTTAAAATGAACTATTGCTATGTCGTGAGACCAAAACTTCAAAGTTAACTATCTCGTGTTATGCGGTTTAAAATTGAACTCACCATTGATCTTGAGGTTAAAATGAACTATTGCTATATCGTGAGACCAAAACTTCAAAGTTAACTATCTCGTGCTACGCGGATTTAAAACTGAACTCACCATTGCTTTCTGGGGTTAAAACTCAACCAATGCTATCTTGCTAAAATCACTTCAAAGTTCTGTGTTTGAGTAGATTAGCCCATTCAGTTTTTCTAATTTTAACTAGGTTGGATTAATCAGTGTTTTCTGTGCTTGACGAATGACAATAGGTTTATGCTCTCCCCTTTTCTAGGTGATCAGAGTACCAGACTTGTCATTCTCTTTGTTTAACCTTTAGGAGGGGCCTGCCCTTGGATGCACGCTTGTCCAAGTGGGAACGACCCTGAGTGGTAATAGGCTAACGCCAAGCCCTACCAAGCCACTTAAAATAAATTGTGCTTGAGATGAAAACTTCCTGCAACAAGTGATGTTATGTTACACCGACGACCAACCTCCCCCAAAACCCTCTCAGGCGCAACCCTTTGAGGCTGGGAGACTCCATAACGGAGAGTAGTGTCGCCGCACGTGTAACCACTTGAACGGTTGCCCGCATTAAATACCTTTTGTTCTAGTGGCCCAAATCTCTTATAATCCATTTCTCGCCTAGGATTTTTGTGCTTGCTTTTATTTGGTTTAGTCCAAAATAGAGTCAAAAAAACTACAAAAACAATGAAAAACTACAAAATATTCTTTGTGCTTGCTGTGTTTTCTTGCTGTTAATTCATAATATCAGATCAGGAAGACCTTTTCCAGCCAAAAAATACCAAAAACAGGAGAAAAAATCCAAAAATTTTGCCAAAAATATCAGAGCTGCGCATATACTCCTTTCTACTGCGCATTTGTAGTGACTTGCTGCACCTTTGTAACGACTTGCTACGCATATAAACTGTTGCTGCGCATTTATACCTCACCAGAGCTGTGCATATACTGAGACTTACGGCGCATTTGTCCATTTCTACTGCGCATTTGTTTCGGCGCATATACGATAGTGAGCACTTGCCCTATTTTTGAGAAAATATTTTCACTTGATTGGAGCACCCATTTCAGCCTAGTTTCACTTTCTGAGATCAGATTCAACCTTGCAGTCAGTCTTCATCCATTTCACCCAAGTCTCTCTCTTTCGTCAATCATCCCATTCACTTTCTGTCCAAATCCCTCTTGTCCCAAAGTTAATCTATCCCATACCGGTTCGACATAGGTCCTTCTTTGTTTCATTAGTGAATTCACGTAAGCCTAGTAGGTCACAGTACCTTTGCTAGTAGTCTTGTTGAACGACTAAGCCCTACACAGTAAGACTGGTATAGACTACCCTTACTAGTGACTAGCGTCTTGTGTCAACCGTCTTACTTGAAGTCATTGAGCGAGAAAATCCTTTGTCCAAGTCTTGTCCTAGATATCCCATTCACAACAGTCTCAGTCGGCACCTTGCCAAAATTTTTAACCCTAGTCCACTTCATCCCACCTCACCTTGCATGGTTCTTACTCGATCCCAGTACCACAAGCAAATAGAAATGGCCGACTCATCCAATCACCTTGTCCCACCACGTGACGATGACGAAGAAATTTCTCATGAAGAATTAGTAGCGCACATCCAAGATAGAAAATTCCAACGCTTGGTAGAGAAGGTACTCCTTGAAGACCCCCATAAATACTTCCATCATCTTGCTAGTCTCAGAATCAAACTCCCCGCAGACTTTGACATAAGCTCCATCATGGAAAATGTAGACAATGATCATGAGCGGAGGTGTGATGATCATGAGAGAGGCACGAATGACACAGTCCTGCATGCAAATGATAGAGGAAAGAATCCCATAGATCAAAATGCTCCTATGGAGGACGTGAGACAACAAATCGAAAGTCTAAAGCAAGAAATATCCAACCTTAAGACCGGTACAAGTTCTAAGCACTACTCTTTGGAAGATATAGCTCCATATCCTTTTGACAAAAGTTTGGTCATGAAACCCTTCCCTTATCAGTTCGAAGTCCCAAAGTTTGACAAATACAAAGGGAAGGGGGACCCTAGAGATCATATCCAGGAATTCAATGCCGCATGTTTAGAAGTAGCTCACAACGAGACCTACTTGATGAGACTGTTCCCAAGATCTTTAGGTGGTCAAGTTATGGAGTGGTTCTCGCGCCTCCCACCAGGAATCAAAACTTTTGATGAACTTGTCAATAAATTTATAACGCACTTCTCTTACAACATAGAACAAGAGGTATCTATGCTAGATCTATGCAACACCAAACAAAAGAGTGGTGAGTCATTCGCCACCTTCTTACAACGATGGAGATAGCTAGCTAGTAAGTGTTCTTATGATATACCTGAGAAGCAACTATTGGAAATGTTTGTCCACAATTTGAATATTGATCTTAGCTATCAAATTCAGATACAATGCCCTACATCATTCTCAAAAGTCATCGAAATGGGCTTATTCATCGAAAAAGCTATGATCACTAAAGGAGCTATCAAGCTATACAAGGACACGCCTAATTCCAATTACACAACAGATAAATCAAAGTTTTGGACCAAGAACAAGAATGTGGTCAACGATGGGGTAGTTGATGCCAAGGCGGCAGCTCCTAAACAACAACCCATATTCACTCTTAAGGGAGACACAAACAATGGTGCACTCAACAAACCACCCTCTCGGGAGCCTAGACCTTGGTTCAATTCAAATCCAAGGAGAAAATTCACACCGTTGGGTGAGTCTCAAGAATCTGCACTAAGGAAGTTGTTGGCTAACAACGAAATTTCTCTACCGCCAACAAGTGATTACGAGCCTATAGTCAAACCTCCCTACTGGAAGGACACAGACTATTATGAATATCATCGAGGAAGGGGGCATACAACTAACAACTGTATCCACCTCAAAAATGTCATACAAGATATACTGGATCAGAATCAGGGAGGGACACAACAGTATACCTCCAATGAAACTCATGTGGCCTACAGGGATCCACTTCTGAATCATAATAGGCCATATAACAACAATGGCCACAACAACAATGGCAACAACAGTAACAACAACAATGGCAACAACAGTAACGACAACAACATTAATCACAACCGGTCAAATTAGAACAGCGGGACGAGTAATGCTAACTATGCAAGTGTTCCATTTGACTACACCATAAACTGCATTTCTGAGCATATTCTGCAGGTCAATGTCATCACACCCAACCAACAACCAGGACCTAACAGAACTGGTTGTAGTATAATTACCTGTAGTGGTAAAGTCACACTCAATACCGTTCCTCCAAGGTCGTCACCATCTCTGTCCACCTTCCTTCAGTACAATATCATTGACCAGTTACAGAAAACTCTGGCTCACATTTCCATATTAGAGCTATTGCGTCTATCTCCTTCTCATAAGGAGATTCTTGAGAAAGCCTTAGTGGAAACCACTGTCCCCACTAACTTGGCTCAAGAGAAGTTCCAGACCATGGTAGGCAATCTGACATCCTCCAATTCCATATCGTTTACTGAGCAAGATGACCTTTCTGTATCTCAACCCCACAACACCCCTCTACACATTGTCGCATTCATACACAAGCACTGCATCAAGAGGGTTCTCATTGATGGGGGTGCCGGTTTAAATATTTACACATTGAAGCTAGTCCTTGCACTGGGGTTCTCTGAACAGGCAGTTGACCCAAGGAGGAAAATTACCATCAAAGCATATGATGAGGAAGAAAGAACCACAAAGGGAACAGTTGTCCTACCCATTCAAATGGGACCGGTAATAAAAGATGTGGTGTGTCAAGTCCTTGATCAGGAGCTTGCTTATAATATCCTACTAGGGAGACCATGGATTCACGCCATGAAGGCTGTCCCCTCAACCTACCATCAATGCATTAAGTTCCCACACAATGGCAAGCAAATCATTATTCATGGAGACCCTGACCCCTACCAACACTGCAATTCTTTCCGCGCAAAACCCGAGTGTGTCATACCCAACAACTGAGCCTACATTTCCCCTACCCCGCAACAGGACCATACCGCTGAAGCTTCCTCCTCAAGACCCAAACCACAGAAAATTACCATAAAAGAAAGTGGCATGGGGGAATACTCCATTGAGCACAGCCTCAACCTTGCCAAAATGCCTTTGTCTCCTCGCTCTTTTGGCCAACCCAAGCATCCACCCATACATTTTCCAAAGCCATCTGCTCCTCCTATAGCTCCCGCAAATCCTTTTGTAAAATGGGGGACCTTATTTGATGAAACAAAGGAGCGAGATCTCCTGCAATGGCTTTATGCTGAAGAAGAAAACACACCCCAAGAGCTGCCTAGACTCCCTACAGAACTCTATGGGCGGGGTGAGACTATTTTGCACAGGATGGGGTACGAAGGACAAGGCCCCATCGGCCTAAGAAAAGAAGGAATCATTGAACCTATACAACCTTCTTCATCCTTTTCGGCTAGAAACACAAGTGGCCTAGGATACAAAGGCAAGGGTAAAGCCAAGGAAAATGCTTGCCTTGTGGAAACAATCCAAACACTCCAAGCGGACAGCGACACAGATTCAGATGATTCAAATGAGTATGAGTGGGACGAGCTAACAAAGCACTCCTACGACGACAAAGAGGTTGACACCATCCAAACTCTTAGCCCCTACCATGAGGGACAAACGCAACGGGACAGACCACTGGAGTCTGATTTGCCCATCCATGAGATTATGGCTTTTGAGGAAAGTTTAAATTCCATTGCAATAAACAACTTGGAGGAAAGTACCACCCAGAACACTACCCCCACCAATGCTCCTAACATTTCCATTCACACCATCAATGAATCAGGTCTCTCATCTGACTCCCTTCCCCTCTTACACCCGAGCTTATTGACTAGGATCTACAAGGAACCCCCCAATTAGATATGTTCCAGAACGACGATGCTTACATCGATTATATGGAAATTAGGGACCACTTACCCAAGGGAGATCATAAGGCTGGTTTTGCTATCGAACTGAATACTATGGCTTACTTCAGGGAGGGTGCCAAGCCTTCCAGTCACAAAAATATCAAGATCAAAAATGGATCTGATAGTGAAAACCGCCTTGCGGCAGTGTCAGATCATAAAACAGTAAAAAGAAAGGACGCATTCGAAGGTGAAAACCCAACTGTGGCACCTGACGATGGAATGCTTGACACTCTCCCTAGTGATATGTACCAGGAAAGGTCACAAATTGTCGTGGAGCCGACAGAGCCCGTGAATATTGGAATAGAAGAGCAGCCCAAGATTATCCACTTTGCCAAATCTCTTACACCACCAGAGAAAACTAGGTTTGTACCATTCTTTAAGAAGAAGAGAGGCAGCTTTGCTTGGTCATATGCCGACATGCCAGGTTTAGACCCAAACCTGATTCTACGTCATTTGCCATTGGATCCAGGGGTGAAACCAGTAAAGCAGAAGCTGAGAAAAATGCATCCTCACATAGCACTTTTGGTCAAAGAAGAACTCAAAAAATTGTCAGATGTGGGGTTCATCAGAGCCATAGATTACCTAGCATGGATATCCAACATTGTGCCAATGTCTAAACTGGATGGCCGGGTTCGACTATGCAATGATTTTCGAGACTTAAACAAAGCATGCTGCAAGGATGACTTTCCATTGCTAAACATCGATATCATAGTCGACCTAACTGCAGGACATACAATGCTATCACTCATGGATGGATTCTCAAGGTATAATCAAATCAAAATAGCACCAGAGGACGAAGACAAGACAACTTTCACTTGCCCATGGGGTACCTTTTGCTGGAATTTCATGCCATTTGGGCTGAAAAATGTAGGTGCCACATATCAAAGAGCTATGACTACTATATTTCATGAGATGATGCATGTAACTATGGAAGACTATGTCGACGATATCCTAGCAAAGTCTCTCACAAGGGATTCACACCTGGATGTACTAGAAAAAGTTTTTCAAAGATTGGACCAATTCCAAGTCAAGCTAAACCCAAAGAAATGTGTGTTTGGGGTAACTTCAGGCAAGCTGCTAAGCTTCATCGTGTCAGCAAATAGAATAGAGGTAGACCCAGCTAAGGTCAAAGCTATAATGGACATGCCACCACCCAAGACTCTAACTCAGTTGAGATCCTTACAGGGCAAGCTGCAGGCCATCCACAGATTCATATCACAGCTGGCAGACAAGTGCCAACCTTTCAGCCATCTCCTGCATAAGAACATTCCATTTAGGTGGGATGAAAGGTGCGAAGAAGCATTCAACAATCTAAAGGAGTATCTTATGAATCCACCCATACTCATGCCTCCAATCCAAGGAAAACCTTTAATTCTCTACATATCTCCTTGAAACCCATTCCATTTGCCTCCTAGTCGGATCTGATTCACCTTGGTACGGTAAGACTTACACTTACCTCAAGGACAATATTCTCCCACTAGACCTCTCTTCCAACCAAAAATGAACTTTCATCCGACAAACCTCCCGCTACACCATCATAGTTGATACCCTTTACCGACGTGGTCTGGATGGTACTTTGCTTCGTTGTTTAGAACAAGAAGAATCCATAACTGCCTTACGAGACGTACACGAAGGCATCTGCGGAACACACTCCAGCGGTCCTTCCTTAGCCAAGAAACTCATGCGTTTGGGTTATTACTGGCCAAACATGGAAATGGATTCATATCAGTTCGTCAAAAAGTGCAAACAGTGCCAAATACACGGGAACCTGATCCACGCACCTGCTCAAGAGTTGAGACCTTTAATGACACCCTGGCCCTTTTGCCAGTGGGGACTTGACCTTGTGGGAAAGATTCATCCACCCTCTTCCAACGGACACAAATTCATCATAACCGCCACTGAGTATTTCACAAAGTGGATTGAAGCCGTTCCCCTAACCACTGTCACAGGAAAGCAAATTTCCTCTTTCATTCTGAATTACATTATCTACCGATATGGCATGCCTTCATCCATCATAACGGATAATGGAAGACCATTCAAAAATTAGGATGTCCAGGAACTCTGTGAGCATTTCAAAATCCAACATTGTTTCTCCACTCCATACTACCCCCAAGGTAACGGCCAAGCTGAGGCATCGAACAAAGCCATTCTGAAAATCCTAAAGAAAACTGTCAATGAGGCTATTCGCAATTGGCATGTCCAACTCAATCCTGCTCTGTGGGCCTACAGAAACAGTATACGCACTCCCACAGGTGCTACACCCTATGCCCTTGTCTATGGTTCAGAAGCCATCCTCCCCATTGAGGTCGAACTACCATCTCTCAGGGTGTCGTTGAAAGGTCTCATATCAGATGAAGAATATAGAGTCTCCAGGTTACAAGAACTAGAGCTGCTAGAGGAAAGAAAGCCTTCGATCATCTTAAAGCATATCAACAGATGATGTCAAGAAGCTATAATCACAAGGTTCACCCAAGATGCTTTAAGGTTGGGGACCTCATTCTCAAAGAGAATCCTCGCAATCAACAAGACAGAGAAAAGAAGGGCAAGTTCGAACCTAACTGGCTTGGACCCTATGTGATTGTAGCTGCTTACGGATCAGGGGCATATCAGTTGGCCACTTCAGAGGGTGAGTTGTTTGATGATCCAATCAACAACATGCACCTTCGCCGGTTCTATACCTAGGAGAACCCCAATGCAAGGGGGCACCACAAAATCTTAAAAAAAAAAAAAAAGTTGAAAAGAGAAAATACAAAAAAAAAAAAATAGAAAGCATACAAAAAAAATCATCCTTGGTGAAAACCTGGAAAACAGGTGCCTTGGATAGGTATCATGATGAAAACCTGGCAAACAGGCGTCATGTCTACTTTCTAGCTTCTCGTGCAAATAAAAGCAAGTGATGAAAACCTGGTAAACAGGCGTTACTTGTGATAAACTGCCTTCTCCATCTTTGAGAATCCAATCACCTTGAGTCCATCCCTCCTTCACTCATTTCCCATTTGACCCATATATATCCCACAATAAACACTTGACAGTTACCTATCATGGCTTGATCCTCTCCTTGTGGCCTTGTCAACCAAGGTTTCGTCCCATACCGTCTCCTCCGTGTGAGTCTGGCTTAGTGTCTCTCGTCAGTGTCCATGGTCCAAGTCCGTGAACTACGTTGCCTCTGCGCTGTCACGTAGGCAAGGCCATTATTCTAATGCGCCCCCGAGGCTTCCCTTTTCTCCCATTCATCCCCTTTTCTTGTCTTCATTCTTGTCATCTTTCTTCTAGTCCTTCCATGGTCCATTAGGGTTTACCCTGAACTACGTTGCCTTTGCGTCGTCACATAGGCAAGGCCATTTAGCAATGAGCCCCCGAGGCACTAGGTTAGTCCCTTAGGGTCCGTCTCCCCAATAAGGATTGTGCAATCTTCTCACCAAGCAAGCAAATGCAAACAGAACCCGCGCCTCAAGCAGAAATCCTGACTGTGAGCATCTTAACCTATCCAATGCAAAGCAAATACCCAAGGTCGTCTAAATGATTTTATGCAAATTAAGGCAAGAACTAAACACATATCAATGCAAATATGCTTTGTAGATCAGAGACATGGTTACCAATTCGAGTCCAGATTTTTGCTATCATACCTTCCTATGCTACTCGAGGATGCCAAAAGCTAGAAATGCTATGATGGGGGCATGATTATTTTCTTTGTTTGCTATTTGTGGATTAAACTTTAGTAATGTGAAGCCTTGTCTAAGGACATGATCAGCAAAAGATCATCCAGGACATCAAAGGTATAACATGAACGGGGGCAATCCTTGTTTGTTGAAATGTAAGCGGTACTCAGGTCATCTAGATTCAATTTTGACTAGATGCTTGTATTAACTTGCTAAATCAACATCCATGTAAGTGGTACTCAGGTCATCTCGGTTCAATTATACCTAGATGCTTGTATTCACTTACAACATCTTAGAAAATGTACCAAAAACAAAATGCCCAATGATGAAATAAAGCACTCTAACAGCAAAACATCCATCCTATATCCATATACACATCCATGCACCCATATCCCATACAATCCTCATTACCCAAACAATGCAGAGTAACAATATCAAATGAAGTTTCTAAGTCATTCTATCACAACCATTCTTCTATCTATCATGTCATTCTTGTGTCGATAGAGTACATTTGGACATCACAAAAACAAAGCATATAGGAGCATATCATATCATATGTAGGGCTAGTCATGAACAGGATTAAGTCAGTAACATACATAACACAATGCATTAGGTCATCCATATATTAGCATCACATCGTAGCTTACAACACAGGAAAATAAAAAACATAGCTACGTACATCATATACAAAGCTGCATCATCACATAGAAATCCTATTACATTTGCATTCATTTGACACATTAGATCATATAGCCATCCCATAGCATCATATACAAAGCTGCATCATCATATAGAAATCATATTACGTATGCATACATTCGAAACATTAAATCATAAAAACATCATAGTAGCATATCAAAAAGCATCTCATATAACATCGGATCGACCATCTAAGTCTGCACATACATCACATCATACAATAGAAGTAAATCATCTCATAACATATGCACTAGATACAAAGTTGCATCATCATATATACTATCATATAAGAGGTCCAAATGTACAATATCACCATCTCTCTCTCTGAATCAAAGTGTCATTTATAATATACATCCAAATGGATGGTGATACATATCCCAAACTGTGCAAAATCTGGTCTGAGTCTATCCTTGCTGCTGTGGGCCACCACTGTCAGCTCCTGACTGCTGGGGACCCATCACAGAAGCCCTTGACTATGATGGACTTGCTCTATGAGTAGCCCCAAACTGACTCCTGAAGCTCCCCGCCCTCTGACTCGATGCCACGGCACCATGGTATAAACCCCGGTAGTACTGAGCCTGTGACTGTGCTCTGGCAAGCTCTGCCTGTACCTGTGCCAACTGTGTCTGCAACTGGCCTACCTGTGCCTGTGCCTGCTGCACCTGCCCAACCAAAAAAGAATTCGCTGCATCTGTCCCCATGGCGGCCACGGCAGTGTCCCGCTCTACATGGATAATACGTACCCGTGCCTCTGCCATATCTCTCCCACGAGTCAACCTAGTGATCACTACTGCATCTGTCTCTCACCTGCCATCGACCCTCCTCAGCTATGCCTGCAGCTCTCGCACCTGTCCCCTCAGGCTGGCTATAGTCCTCTCGTGCACCTCTGCCTGTACTGGCCCCTGCGCTGCCTCTGCCTGTCCTAGCACCTGCTGCTGTGGTACTTGCTGGGGTGGTGACATCTGTGCCTGCTGTAGTATCTGCTACTGTGCCTCCTATTCTGGCACTGCCTGCTCAGCCTGACCTAACCTCCTCTGCTGTCTCGGCCTCTCTCCATCTCTACCACCCTGTCCTCCTCGTCCTCGTCCTCCTCTAACTCCCCTCTGACCTGGGCCAACCTGTCCCTCCTCCTCTGAGTTTGCCTCATCGATACGAGGCACCAGCATGTCGGGTCCTGAATATCTCAGGAAAGGATGTGCAGTCATCCAATCCTCGTAATCCTGTGTCACCCCTGCATCTGCTATCTCTGTCTGCATATCCCACGCCACATAGGGAGTCTGACGGAACTCTGTCAGGGCCTCCTCATACGAAGCCATCGGCCCCCATCGGACCCTCTCTGCATGTGTCCGCGTAAAAAGCGCCTATCCTTGTGGCATACCCTGCCTCCTGCCGAACTATCTCAAAACTCGGCCCACCATCTGCCTCTCCAGTATATGTCATGTACGGCCTATCAGCCACCTGATCTGAAAGCAATACGGCAGTTCGTCTCCCTCATCGTCCCAGGGCTCGCAATCCAGATATGGTCGCCATACGACCACATCTACTCCATCCAAAGTGTGCCTCCAATACTCTAGCTTCCCCAGCCTGTGCTGGGAAATCACTCCTGCATAGACATAACTGTATGGCTCTCCTCGCTGCCTCACAAAGACACATATCGGCCTAGTCACCGCTATGTGCTCCCACAACCAAAACTGTAGCAATAGTACCCCAGCCAATAGACTCGTGCTGCGGTGGTACACCACCTGATGCATGTCGTGGTACAAATGGGCCAGTACGCAGACTCCCCATGCATATCGGGGGCCCTCAGTCAGCATCCGCTCCATGATCCTGCCCCATCCAATGGGGAACCCATGCGATCTCCTGTCAGGGCATACAACGCCCCCGATCAATCCAGCCACAATCCCTGGGAAGTAGTCATAGCAATTGTATATATCATGCCACGGGATGACCTATCCAACTAGCTCGGGATCATCAAACACTTGCTAGCACTCGGCGAGTCCCGCATCTCGCTATGCGTCGTACTCTACTAACTCACCTACCACGGGTAAGTGCAGTATCCGATAGACGTCCTCTAATGTCACAGTCATCTCTCCAGTAGGAAAGTGGAAGGTCCCATCCTCACTGTGGAATCTCTCCACAGCAACTGTCAGCAATCCCCGGTTTGCCCGCACCTTGGGCATGAAGCAAACATAGCCCAAACCCATGGCACCAAGCACCACTCTGTCAGTCTCTATCAGCATGTACCTTTGCAATAGGGGCATGGGAAACGTCTCCCTCGACTGCAGTGTGTCTCAAATATCCTCCTACAAGCAAGCAAGGCAATGCGTCAGTCTCAAACGGCATATACCATACTCAACATACCTACTGAACTATATCAACTCAACTTAGCATCTCAAATTGATCAAAACAGCACACTACATCTCTTGACTAGATTCCTGCAATCTTGGAGATAGCTCATCGATTCCTGCATCAAATAGGCTGCTAATCAAATCAATTTGGCTACGTAAATTGGCTATCCAAGGAAAATGCGCCACTACAGGTGGTAAAAGTGCCGTTTCTTGGTGTATGCGCCGCTAGAATCAACGTATGCGCCACCTCACTACAAACGCGCCGCTACAGTACACATATGCGCATTTTCAGTACATGCGCCGTAGCATTCGACATATGCGCCACCATATTATGGAAGCGCCGCTCAACTCAGCATATGTGCGGCTTTCACGTATGCACCGCTACATTAAACATATGCACCGCTTCAATACACATGCGCAGCCTAACTACAAAAGCGCAGCTACAATGAACGTATGCGCTGCCGAAATCAGCATATGCGCTGCTAAATGACAAAAGTGCCGCTTCGTGCAGCATATGCATCGTTCTACATTTCGGCGCTTATGTTTGACCTATTTTCTATATGCATTTATGACACCCTAAATCGACCCTAGGAGAAATTTTTTGAAGCACATACCAGGGGTCCTGCCTCTGCTGGCCGCCTGAATCGATGGACTCGCTCGAATCGATGCTCCTCGCGTGGAATGTCTGCTGCTCTGGCTGCCATGCTGCTCCAAGTTTGCTCTAAGCTCTCTCTATCCAATCTAGATCAAACAAGTGTACAAATGACTATTCTTGTGGACCCAGCTCCTATTTATAGCCTCCAAACCCTAATTCTAGCTAGGTGATGACTGTGACTACTTCTTGTGCCCGTTTTTCCTCTGATTTTCTTCCCGTTTCCCTGAAACGTGTCCCTTTTCCTCCAACCTCTCCTAACCCCTTCGTCTTCGTGAGATTGTCCGTCTCCGATTCTTTTGCCCTTTTCCCGTCCAATCTCCCGAGGGGGCATCCTATCATCATTAAACCTGTACCAGGGGCAAACTGGGGCATGTATCACTATCAAACTATCGACTTCTTTGAAGCAACGCTGTAAACGACATTGCATCAAAGAGGGGCAAAATGTATACGTCTAAAAATGACACAAATCACCCTAAATAAATATTCTAAATATTTATTCCGTTCTTCTACCAATTAAATAAATATTCTAAATTTATTTAAACGGTTCACTATTCCATAATTAAATAAATTCAATTTATTTAATTTAAATCCCTAAATTCAACTAAATTCTTCTAATATCCTACACAATTAAATAATCATAAATTATTTAATTAATCCCAATTCCTCTATCCTAAGTTCTAATTCCAAAAATCCACCTCACACTTACACCTCACCTTTTCCACCTCACCTTGTCCACCTCATCAGGTTGCACATGTAATTAAATATATTTAATATTTAATTACCTTATTTTCCCTCACCCACATGGCCTATTTCTTCTCAAATCAGAGGTTAGTTAACTAATCAATCAAAAGTGTTAACTAACCTGTCAATTGAGTCAATCCCTCAATCAATTCAGTCAGTTCCATAATCCACTCTTCTAACTGATCAATCAAGTTTGTTAACTGACCAGTCAATGGAGTTAACTCTCCAATCAATTTTGTCACATCCCCTCTTTCATGATGGAGCTGGGACACTTGTCACATTTCTACTGGTTGCACATTCCTCAACCATCTTCAGCCATTGATCTTCATATCTCCTCTCAACTGTTGATTCCCATTCTTCCAAGTCTATAAATGAAGCTTCATCCCTCCATTCTATTCATCCAGGCTTTTGATATTGTTACTCTGCAGAAATTCACCAACGCGCCTTTGGCACCCTTTTACCATTCACTAGCTTGAGATCACATACTTGCCTTGGAGCTCATCTTCATTGCATATCACAACAGCCATTTACCATCGACTTCCTCGAACATAGCTTAAAGGAGTGCACTCTCTGAGGGCTTACTTCATCTGCAAAAAGGACGATTGTAATAGGCAAACAACAGAAGCATCGATTTCAGGGAAGGTTTGCTTTGTGTTATTCATTGCTATTTTCTTTCAATCTTTCTTGTTATCTTCTATTCTGTTGATGTTTGGGTCTTATAAAATTCAATTTGATTGATCCACATTTTACCTTACAGAAACAACCCTTCTTGTAGACTTATGGTGCCTTCTATTTGTAGATATGGGCTGATCAAAGGAGAGCCCAAGCGTAGGGATGAGGCCGAGCATTTCCTCGAGCTGAGCGCCAAACATGGCAGCTAGGCATTGTCAAAGAGGCCATTGGCATTTGCAACAGATGTTTAGACTGCTGGAAGAGCCGGCTGAGGGAGCTGTAGGCCTTTAATATAACTTGCCTCGAATGAGAGCCTTCGAGCGCTCCAATGCAAATAGAAACATAGATGATTTCAATGCAAAAACAAACTTACTGACTTGATTTCATCTCCTCCCGCTCTAATACCATATGAAATTCCTGAGGTCTATAGAGATTTAAATCAAGCACAGATAAAACAGATTTGCATCAATTCGACTTCATTGTTCATAATACTATCAAATGCAAATTTACATGTATATAATGGCTGAGCAGAAGAGAAATCCCGGAGGGACAGGCGTAGAAAACAAAGCAAACTGATGTTTGCATGAAAATAAACTAACTGTGGTTTCTTAGTTAGCTTAGCAAGGAGACGGGAGAAATTGATGCTAACACTTCAATCATCCCATGGATTGCAAGTTATTGATGGCTCCTAAATGAGGCGCCTGATTGATATCTTGATGCCCTCTTGATGACAATCCACGTGCAACAGATCATCGCCAACGTGTAATGTAATATGTAACTTAAGTACTTCATATGATGCAGTGTTGGAAGTAAGCCACAACCGAACCAATGACGGACTAGCCATAAAGGGGGCCAATAGCTCAGTTGGTAGAGCACTCCAACAACAAATGGAAGGTCCTAGGTTCGATTCCTAGCTGGTCCATATGAGTAGGAGCTCAACAATTGGTATCAGAGCCAAGCTAGGAGCCCTAGGCACCTATAGTGTGGCTTAAGGGGGGGTGTTGGAAATAAGCCAAACCCGACCTGATGATGGACTAGCCACAAAGGAGCCAGTAGCTTAGTTGGTAGAGCACTCCAACAACAAATGGAAGGTCCTAGGTTCGAGTCCTAATTGGTCCATATGAGTAGTAGCTCAACAATATGCAACTTAAATACTCCTCCTAGCTGGGATGGTAGAATGATTAACAAATGCAATCAGGTCTGTGTGTGTCTATGACGCCTCAAACTAACTGCTTAGGAATTGGGATTTACTTGTCAACTAGTGTTGATCACTAATTGGTCCATATGAGTAGTAGCTCAACAATATGCAACTTAAATACTCTTCCTAGTTGGGATTGTAGCATGATTAACAAATGCAATTAAGTCTGTGTGTGTCTATGACGTCTCAAACTAACTGCTTAGGAATTGAGATTTAGTTGTCAACTAGTGTTGATCACTAGTGTTAGAGAACAACCTAAGCATTAATCCCTATAGCTACTGCAATCTCCAATATACTTAATTGCCACCTTAATTAGGAATCAAGTCACTATGGATGGAGTGGATGAGTTCAACCCTGTATATGGATATTCTCCTGAATTTAGAAGCAGGTGCTTCAATTGACCAGCAGTGACCCTACCATGAACTCTAGAATTCGATGATGGATGTTGCCTTATAGTTCTTTATCTCTAGACCTAAACCATGCACAAACCTTCAAAAATTAGCCTACTTGCAACCCTTTATAGAATTTCCAAGAAAGAGGTAAGGGTTTTCATCCCAACCTCTTCAATTAGACAAGCCAAGAGGGTTTCTGTCCTCTTAGTTCATAGGATTTTACAGCCAAGGGGTTTCATCCTTGAATGCAAGCTTCAAACTCAAACTCAAAATGAATAATATAGACTATGAAATTGGATGATGAAATGAAGATTGGCACCTTATTGATATACCAATTCAACTTGGGCCTTTGGGTCTTAAATCTCCCTCCAAATATTTAAAAATACATTTATTTAATTTTTTACTTTTTCATTTTTGCTAGTGTTTAAAAATACTTTTTATTTTAAATTTTATTTATAACTCTAATTTGGGATAAGGAACATGATAGTCCCCACTTCCCCAGATTGCTGGCCCTCAAGCAATTGTAGATTTGGATGATAAAAAATCTCCACTCCTTCCCATGTAGCATCCTCAAGTGGGAAATTATTCCAACTTACGAGGTACTCTGTTATGAACTTGTTTCTCAACCTCATCTCCCTCATATCTATGATAAATTCAGGTACCAAGACCGATTTGCCCTCATCATCAAATGATGGTAGCTCTAAAGAAGGAGTAACCTACTATCCAAGTACCTTTTTGAGGCATGAAACATGAAATACATTTTGAATTTTATTATTTTCTAGACACTTTAACTCATAGGCAACCTCCATGATCCTTTGCAAAATCTTGTAAGGCCCATAAAATCATGGCTGAAGCTTTTCAACTCCACATCCCTTGAGATAAGACTACCTGTGATGTTGTAATATTAGAAATACCATATCTCCCACCTCAAAAGTCCTCTCCAAACAATGGCAATCTGCATACATCTTTTGTTGATTTTGGGCTTGTTGTAGGTTCTTCTAAGTGTATTCAAAATATCTTGACTTTGTTGAGGCAAACCCCTTGCTCCTAGTACTCTACTATCTTGACATATGATGTGAAGAGTTGTAGTAATACTCTCTAAGAAAAAGCTATTTAATCCATGTTATTTATTGCCATGTAATATAATTTCTCAAATATCCCTCAATCCTTTTGTTCGCAATCTTCATTTGTCCATTCGTTTGAGGGTGATAGCTAGTGCTTGAAGTCAACTCAATAACTTTCAATCAAAAAAGATCTTGCCAAAAAAAACTAAGGAACTCACAATATTTCTAGGCAACCCATGAAGTCTAAACACCTCTCTAAAAAATAAATCAGTCACTTGTGGTGCCTTATATTCTAAATATATAGCATAAAAATGAGCATACTTAATGAGTCTATCAACAACCACAAATATACAATCCTCACCCTATACACGTGGAAGACTAGTGATAAAATCCATGGAACTCCCATTTTTCATTCAAAATGGGTAAAGGTTGCACAATAATCTGACTGGAAATACCTATTCTATTTTATTTTATTGGCTTCCATACACTCCCTAATGTGCTTCAAAACTTCTCCCTTGAGTCCTTTCCAAGAAAAATGCTCTCTCACTTGATTGTACAAGTTTTTTAATATCTTGGATGGCCTGCTAGTGGTGTGTCAGGATATGCTCTCAAAACCCTCTCCTTCATCTTTGACTTTGGAACAAGATACACCCAATCCTTATAGAGGATGAGCTCTTTAGCCACCTTATACCTATCATCTTGTAATTTGCATCCAAAATATCAGTAGCAAATGCATTATTTACATACTCAACTATTAGAGAAACCCTCCAATTAGTAGAAATATCAGTCATGGAGCACAAATATGTTTTCTTAGATAATGCATCAACTACGACAATATCCTTTCCCTTAATATACTCAATGACAAAATCATAAGCCTATAAATTACCCATTTATGTTGTCTATCATGCAAATCCTTTTGATTGAGGAAGAACTTCAAGCTATTGTGATCCGTCTTTACCACAAATCTCCCACAAACCAAATAATGTCTAAACTTAACCAATGCATGCATGATGACCGATATCTCCTTGTCTTAGATATATAAACTCCTCTATGAATCCTTGAGCTTCCTACTTTGAAATGCTATGGTATGTCTATTTTGCATAAAAACCACTCCAATCCCCTCTCTTGAAGTTTCACACTCCAAAACAAAAGGAAGTGAAAAATCTAGAATGGCCAAAATAAGACATGAACTCGTTACCTTCTTGAGCTTGTCAAAATCTCTCTATGCTAAATCACTTCAAGAGAAGGCCCCCTTTTTGGTCAAATCTATCAATGGTGAAACCAACTATGAAATCATTTGACTAACCTACTGAACATATAACTATAAAGACTAGAAAGCCCCTTAAGTGTGATATAGTCTTAGGTGAGACCAATCTATGATTACCTTAATCTTCTCATCATCCACTCTAATCCCTTTGGCACTAATCTTATGCCAAAAATATAATATCTCTCCAAACTCACATTTTGATGCCTTAGCAAAAAATGACTACTACTCTAGAATACCAAGCACCTCATCTATGTGTCTCAGAGCATCCTCCAAAGCTTTGTTATACATAAGTATATCATCAAAGAAAACCAACACAAATTTCCTCAACTTAGTAATGAATACCTGATTCATGCAAGATTGGAATGTAGCTCATGTATTAGTCAAATTAGATGGCATGACTAAAAAATTGTAATGCCCATAGTGACATTTGAAGGTCATCTTATGTACATCCTCATCTCTCACCCTTACCTAATGACACCTTGATTGAAGATCAATCTTGGAGAAGTACATACTAATCCATGAAGCTCATCTATCAACTTGTCGATCTTGGGAATAGGGTGGAAGTTTTTTATTGTCTTCTTGTTGAGAGATTTGTAATCAATGCACATCCTCACAATACCATCCTTCTTCTTGACCAACACCACTGAAGAAGCAATTGGACTATAACTCAATCTTATCTGTCCTATGTCTAGCAACTCCTTAATAGCCTTCTCAGTCTCTTCCTTATGCCTGCTAGGATAACTATAAGGTGTTAGTAATGAATGGATTTGATTCTTCCTCCAACTCAATAACATGTTGAAACCCTCTATCTAATGGAAACCCTTAAATACCACTAAACACCATGCTATGATTATCCAAAATGGACTAGTTATCAACATGATAAGATTTCTCACCCTCGGATGAACCTATATATCTGTAATCAAATATTGTGCTAGTCAATTCACTTGACCTCTATGAAAATATCTCTCAATCCTCTTGGTCAAAACAACCCTAGGAACTCCATTGGATAGACCTCAAAGAACCAACTCCTTGCTTTTTGGATTTGAACTTCAACTCCATAGTCTAATAGTTTTGGGTAAACTCACCAAGTGAATGCAACCATTGCACATCCAAAACCACATCTATCTTACCTATGTCGACCACATAGAAATCATCATGCACTCTATGCCTCCCCATAGTGATATCAAGTTGTTGAATCCTCTTCATGCAAGGGATAGTAAATCCATTAACCACGATAACATTAAATCCCTCAAAATCTTCTATTTTCAACCCCTTACTAGTTATCAATGCCTCATCAATGAAGTTGTGGGTGGCCCCAATATTAATCAATATTGTCTCTCTATGACCCTACCAAATTACACAAACACAAAAGGAATGATACTTGGGTGCTCTTGAAAGAGTGGCAAGATTACCCCCTAAAGACTCCCTCCTCCTTGTCCTCATGCTCTAGCTCATCAACTATAAGATTGAGTTTTGGTTCTTTTGTCTCTAAATCCTCATCTAAAACAATCTCTATTTAGTGTACTTGTCCCTTGCCCAAACACCTATGTCCAAGCTCCCAGGGATCTCTACAAGAAAAGAACAATTTATTTCTTTGAATCCTCACTCTTGTTAGGTCTTAGAGGTAACTCCTTTGGTCGAGGCATACCCTTTTGGAAGGGTTTCTTATGCTATCCCATAGGTGGAAACTTGGAGTTAAACTTGTTTTTAGCTACCAAATCCTACAAATTCAAACCTCTATTGGTGTCATCCTACAAAGATACTGGATCAAAAGCCTTCACCAAAACCTTGAGTGGTTCAGTTAGACCCTCCACAAATAGCACTATGAGTCTCTTCTCTATCACATCTAGAACCATCACTTACAACCTTTGAAACTCTGTCATGCATAATGTTCAACTATTCCCTATTGCCTCAACTATGCAAGCTCTTTAAAATGAACCTTTGGATCCTTCCCATCAAACCTTTCTATCAATCTTGGTTGAAATCCTCTAAGGTAGTAATGGAACCATGCCCTTATGCTACCATGTCTTGGTACCACCACTCATGAGCAACACCCCTCAAATGTAGGGTGGAAAACTTAATTTGCTTCATCCTCGTACATCGAGTTCAATGAAAAGTAGGTATCTAGCTTTTGCAACCAAGTTCTAGCTGAACATCTATTTGACCCATCATATGTAGGTATAGTGATTTTCTCTAAATGGTGTTGTATGTCTTTTTAGGGCTAGTCATGATGTTGTCTTCTTTTCTTATGTGTCCATCTTCATCTTCATCTCATAGTACTTAGCAAAGGATAAGTCATTACGGATTGCTTAGCTTTAGGCTGTGTACTCTTCATGATATCTCACCATGTCATCCCCCATGCATGGATGAAAATGTAGCTCTTCATCCAATGGCTCTTCTTCCTCTCTCTATAAAAATTTGGTTCTAAATGTAGCTCTTCATTCACAATGGAATGCATGGTAACTTTGACAAGATAATGATGACCTTAAATTCACTGTTAACATTGCACCTTTAACAAGTTTAGAAGTTTTCTCAAACTTCTCACCACCTCTCTCTACATTGCTACACTCATTAAACTAGCTCATATGATTTTATTTAGTATTATACTTTTGATTAGATCATTCAATTTTCACACTTCTACCGACTCCTAAGCTTCCTCAATATTTGAATAAGGCACATGGGTAAATTTGGGATACATCCATCACTTAATTCTCTAAGTCACACGAATCTTCACAAGGATCACCCCACTCTAAATGATTCAACTTAATAATTCCTCTACCTGATTGAGTGAGCATTCCCCTATTTTCCATTGAGGCCAAAATTGCATAGCTTGACTAGGTCATCCAAAGATTGTTGTGTATCTCAATCTATATCACCTCTACCTCAAAGAACCCCTATAAATCTCTCTTCTAGATTCTAAGTGTGCCATCCTTTATAATCTCCATGGCACCTTCTTCTAATCTACTTTTCTTTAAAATATCACTTAGTTCATAGTTTGTACCCCTTACCATTTCCCATTCAACCACCCTATCTCTATCTTACCATCTACATCATCTCATAGCATGATGAAACATTTAGCTAGTCATGGGAAAGATCTCATGGCCCTTTACAATAATTCCTCCCATATTTTCTTAATTAGTACCTCATCTAGGAATCACTTGAGGCTAAAGTTGTGGCTTGACTAGGTCATCCAACTTGATTATTGTGTATCTCAATCTTTATTACCTCTACCTCAAAGAACCCCTATAGATCTTTCCAAGCACCCTAATCTCTCCTCCTAATTCTAGATTCTAATAGTCTCCATCCTTTACAAACTCCATGACATCTTCCAATCTACTTTCCTTCAAAACGTCACTAGGTTCATAGTTTACTTCCGTTGTAATTTCTCATTTAACCACTATGTCTCTATCCTACCATCTACATCATCCCATAACATGTTAAAGCTCCATGCATGGCTCTTTACAATAAGAAACATCTTGATCTTTAATTGGTAAAGAAGCAATTACTATCCAAATAAGTTGTAAAGCCTTTTATATTTGGAATTAATTTCATTTGCAAAATTATAAGAAAAGGACACAACACTTAAACATGGACTAATAAATGAGATAGGGCAAGTTATTATCAGTTCCAATTCTGTAAATAAATAGTAACTAGTATATTTATATTTAAAAAACATATCTAAAGTATGCTAAGAGATATCCTTGTTGAGTTTTTTTAAATTTGTGGAGTGGCTATTTTGTTTTTTTAATAAAGATTCTAGATTGGAATCTTATAAGTTTACATAGAAATTCCAGAATCTTTGAGCTCCCATCCATGCTGTGATTGTAGGAACGCCTCTCAGCATAACTAAAAGTAGTTGTAAAAGTTTTACATATAGTGACTAAAAGTAGTTTTAAAAGTTTTTCATATAGTACAATTTATATTTAGTAATAGTACTTTAGACATCAAATATCTTGATGTCAAATGATTCTGTATAAATTTTGCCCTCCATAGTAGTCTAATCTTAAAATAAATTTACTGGTTTTACTTCCATACATTATTTAGAAGTCATATATGAATTCTAAATTCAGATATGAAGTACTTATTAAACCTTAAACATAGGATGCTCAACCAGCATTAAATTTTTGAATCAAATCACATGGTAATCCATTATTGGGATGAAAAAAATGGATGCAACAATTTTTATTTTCATAAGTTTGTTTTCTTATTTTGATGTAAATTGTTAAAACTAAAATTTATGAAGAAAATCAGATGTATAATTTCCATCATGACTAAATAAAATCTCCCCCAAAGTCCTTATCCAGAGCTTTGCTTTTACGGATCCAAGTTCTTTCTGTATGCAATGGTACCCAATTTATATCTCATAATTTATGATTTATATCAAACAATCAAAAGGGAATATATACATTAAAAATATTTAACGCTAAATACTTTCACGAGTCTATAGCGGCAAAAGTATTTCCACAATATGGATTACTGTCCTCTGTTTCTCTGCCAACTTCGTGATACAATGTAAGTTCAAAATCATTCAATTTGAAACCAGGGAAACTGATCTCTATTAGGAATACATGATACAACCGTGGAAACAATAAGTTTGGGGGAAATGCCAGAAATTGACTTATGCCATACAAACAATGAACAACTTAAAATAGTCAAGCAAAATTGTAAAATAGTCAAGCAAAATTGTAAATAGATGAAAAATGGTAAATATTTGTCGTATTTTGAAATGATAAATAGGGGAGACTGCTATCTTTATGTTCACATCATTTTTATATCAATACACATATTCTAGTGACTAAAGAGTATTTAACTGCATGGCAGATTGAAAACAACTGCTTCATTACAAAATTACAGGGACTCTTTAGATAGGAGTATGTATGCTCAGCTGATACTCATCCCATGCATTCACAATATTACGAAATGATTGAGATATTATACCATAGAACGAAGCTTTTCTGCTAAACTCTGTTTAGCGTTGTGTAGGTCACAATAACAAGTCATCCATTCACAACTCCACCTGAAACCAAAAAAGCTTCATTCTTATTAAAAAGATAATGAGAGAATGAGACCAGTGGTATAGAAATCTGTAAACAAAATTACCATTGGGTTGAAGAACTTGGCCAGTGAAATAAGATGAATCTTTTGATGCAAGGAAAACATAGGATGGAGCCACTGCAACAGGCTGTCCATCTGTGCCCATTCGCACCTGTTCTCCAAAGTGCTCGGTACTTTTCTCCTCAGTTATAGAGACTAGTATTAATGGAGTCCAAATTGGACCTGGTGCAACTCCTCCAACATTAATAATATAGTTACAATTCATCTCTTCCTTTGAAAACTCATTTTGAATCACACAGAAATAGTATGAATATAAACAACATTTTTTCTTACTTTGTGCCACCTTTGTAAAAGTTGGAAAGAAAACATAAAATTAAAATAAATAAACAAATATCTTAAAACTTAATAAACAATACTGCAAAACATATGTCTTACCAGTAAACATGTGTTTTGAATGTGGCCAGATATAGAGAGAAGCTATGGCAAACTAAACTATTGGCAATTTTGATGGGGGTGTGAATAACATTTATAACAAAGCTTTTGGGATTTATGGTTGACAGGGGACATCGTCATCCCATTAACATTTAAAACAGATAATTTGTTGTGGGTGTTACAAATAATGTATGACCAAGCTTCTGAAGTTTGTTATTGATACCATTAACTTGAGTTCCCCTTTTACAAAGCTGCAAAGAGAGCCCTCTGGTAAATGCAACTATGGCTCCCTTTGTTGATGTATAATCCTAAAGTGTACCACTACCTTTGTATGCATTCACAGAGGTGGAGTTGATAATGCGCTTCCCCCTTTCATATGCTTCAGTGCATGGCTGTAACACACAAGATTAAAGATTAAAGATTAAATAAATAAAAATGATGGCAATAAATCTTCAATGTTAGGCACAGTATGTTGCTCTGCTGCATTGTTTACTAGAATATCAAAGCATCCAAATATAAATACTGGTATTTGATTTTCTCAAAAGTAAATATGGTACCATATTCACCTTCTTGCAATTCTCATCAAATGCCTCATCAACAGGGATCTTTATGGGTTCTCTGGCATAACCAGTCTTAACTTCTCTCAGCATGTTTAAGGTATTTGAAGCATCCTTATCTTCATGCACTGGCACATAAGTAAATGCAATAGTTGCTCCCTCCAAAGCAAACTGGCAGCATACTGCTCTTCGTATGCCAAAGTCTCCTCCAGTCTCCAAGGTCATTTTTCCCTGCAATAAGACCTAAATTAGCCACACAACAAACACACCAGACATACCTTAAAAAAAATCAACTCAGAATATCTCTGTCTGGCTGCACATCTTGCTTTTGCTGACGAAACTTTCCTTGTCCACCAGACATGTTGCTAAAGATTTCTTTCTGCGTAGACTTACAATATATTTTGTTAGACTTTGAAGGGTAGCTAGAAAAATATTCTTAAATCTAGCTGAACCAAAATTGTTGTCGTTAATAAATCTTAATGAAGATCTAAGGCAGGAATATCTAATGCTTAACTGTGTTATGCATAACATTGGGATGGCTTATGATGGGGTGCTTATATCTTTATATTTATGTGTGGCTTGTCACACCATTGTATGTTAAAAATATGCAAACATCATCTGGCTTTGCTGGTTTCCATGTGTACGGTGTTGTGCTAAATGGCTCCACAATGCGTATCCACGGGATCACTTCTCTTTGAAGCATTCTGTCAAACAGTTCATGTGGCGCTTCAGTTCGGCGGCTTCTGCTTCAGTCATCGTTGGTTGCGCCTTCTCTTGCCTCGTGAAACTCTACCTCCTGACAATCTTGTGACGGGTGAGGTTTCACTCCCTTCATCGCCAGGTATTCCAAGTTTCTCAGACTTCTTACCCATTCAGCAAACCTTGAACTCTTCAGTATCCATTTAAACTATCAGTAATACTCTGACATATCAAAATACTGTAAGGCTGACAGATTTCCCTACTTCTGTTGAATGTGTGCAGAGTTTAGGCGACGAAATCCCTATAGAGTTGGGAAATCTGTCACCCTTACAGTATCTTCATCTAAATGGATACTGAAGAGTTCAAGGTTTGGTGGATGGGTAAGAAGTTTGAGAAACTTGGAATACCTGGCGATAAAGGGAGTGAACCTTGAAATGACATCTCACAGTTGGGGTGACGCCCTCTCCAGTCTCTCCAAACTTGGACATATTTACCTTTTCGGGAAGCCTTCCCTCACTTGTAAACCTCACGCGTTGTTGTCGTTGATGATGTTTCTTTGGGCTGGGCATTAGATTGAGGTGCAATTTCAACTAGCTGAATGAGTGGCTTCTTCCATTTTTTCCAATGCTTGATCATCAGATGTGAACTGATAAATACAACACAAGAAAAAGAGCAGAGCAGTAAATACATAATGCAAGTAACCGCAATGTAATATCCAAACAAAAAACATAACAAAGGAATAGAACAATAAATACAAAATGCCAGGCATACGTTAGTGTTGCCAATGCCCGTTAGTGATTTGCAATGGCAACCATTCTGTTCTTGTTCCCCTTCCTCCTCTCTAGCAACGACTCCCCATGCATAGCAGGAGTCTTGGTTCCAATCAAGCCGTCTCCAATGTTGTCAGTCCTCTTGTTCTCATCCATGTCATGGTTTCGTTGCTGTGCCTTATTCACTCCGAAAGTCTCCACTGATTCTGCCACTTCCATTTGAACCACATCATCCATTGTTGATGCCTTCGCTTCCATCTCCAAAGTTTCTCTGTTTGCACACCTGCCAGCCTTGCACCCACACCTGGGCCCACAGACACTACCTGCAGCCTTGCATTCACACTTCATCATTTTACAATCTGATCTAACTTGTTAAATAATAATATAATATTAGCCAAGAGGTGCCACAGAAAACTTTTCTTGAAATGTATAACAATGGTCAATCAAATTAGCAAGAATGTTTTTGATAAAAATAAAAAAAAGGGATTTTGAAAGGGCGGGGTCCTTTCTACAAAGCAGTCAAGAGGCAGACAGAACAAAGTACCATGAGTTATGGGGCAAACAACACAAAGACAACAGCCCTGTTGCGATATGAAACAAACAGCATTAGACGGAACAAAGTACTATGAGTTATGGGGCAAACTAGACAGATTTGCTGCAGAACAACGAAACTGAAACTAACCCTAGACAACAGATCCTGATCTAATAAATCTTACACCCTTGACCATAAAATATGAAAAAAAGTCTGAACAATCGTCCAAGAAAACCGAGTCCCCATCCTCAGAACGAGGAGAAGGGAGGAAGTTTTCAACCGAAGCCTCAACCAAAGAGGGGGACGGAACCGAAGGGAAAGTTGGAAGAGACGAAGTCAGTGCAGGAGGTGGGATCTCCTCACTCCCCGGAATGGGGGCAGCAACCGAAGAAGGGCTAAGCTTAGCAAGAATGTTGTAGCCAATGAAACAGAATCTACCTGCTCTTTTGAGCGCAGTTGTTTCTCCAGTTCCTCCCTCTGAGCATCACTCTGTTTTAATGCAGAGCTAAGCTTGTGAAAATTTATTTTCATCTCCGAATCTCTAGTTCCTTGTTTCGTAACTGACACCTGTAAACCCATCGACCCAATCAGTAAATAATATATTGTTAAAAAACAACACAGTATTATCTCAAAAAATATTCAACATGTCAGTAAACCCAATAATTAAATAACATGTCATTCAAAAACAACACAGTATTGTCTCCAAATATGTCGACCTGTAGAGATCTTAGATCTTAAATACATTATTTAATGTTTAAACCATGAAGACTAAGTTACTTGTAATTCTCCAAAATGAATATAAAAGTGCAGGAATGTGCAAACAGAATCAACGGACAGCACATAATAGATATTGTTAAAGATGGAGCAAGAATGGATGGTCAAAAAATTATACCATACCTTGAACAGATGACTGAGTAAAACTTTTGCATCACCCATTGATCGCAATTGATTCCAATTATATCTCCCACCAATAATGCTTCAGACAGTCGGTATGTCATGTTCACAAATACAGCAGAAATCTGACTGAATTCATGGAAAGCTGGCCACCCTGAATCGAAATAAATATTTGACATGATTGGTTAGACAACGTCTGTTTTTTTCCGCAGAGGAGGAACAGACAGGCTAGCTTTCTAGGGGAAGGTCAGTTAGACTCTAATCTCTTAACAGGCGCTTGATAGTGATGCTACACTGACTATTTCCAAATTTGACAGATTCCATAAATCAAAACAGTGATGCAAGGCCATGGCTCTATATGTTTAAGGAAATGAGGGATTAAATTAAAATTTATTTATTGGCTCTACGCCCAAGATAACCTAAAAAGAGTTTAAACAGTTATTGGGGGAAACAAAATCAGTGTGTATTCCTTTCTTCTATCAACTAACTTAGAGCGGCGATTTGATAATTATTAATTATAGAAACATGCTTACAGTCTTTCTTTTATTTTTTTTTAAGACTTTGAGTTTAAGTTACCTATCTTGTTTTAGTTTTTTACTTTTTAATCTATATATATTTTTATTAAAATATATTATAATAGCCGTCCTTTTGCTATTCCTTTACCGTCTTTTTGCTGTTCCTTTACCGTAGATCCACTTATCTTTAATGCTTGGAGTTTATGCATCTTATACTCATTTTCTTCCCTTCTTTTCTAAGTTATTCAAAACAAGCAACAAATATTGCTGATATGCCATCCAAAGTATTAAATTATAACTTCTTAATATTTAAGATAAATACTCATAAAAGTTCTTTAGATTTACAAAACATGAACTCCAACATGAACAAGCACAAACCATAATGCACGGCATGCATATCTTTCAAGCATTAATTACAAATCATTAGCCATATTTATGTCAATAGGCATTCCCCTCTGGGAGCCAACGAGCTTCCGTATAAGATCAATGGTTGGGAGGTGCCGAAATTATGTGTACAACCATGGAAGAGATCTTTCTCATTAAAGTCTAAATCAGAAACAAAAATGGTCAAGTAAATGTCTAAGTCTCTCATACAACAATAGTGAAAACCCTCTTGAACACGTTTTCGAGTTTTGTTAGCACAAATGTTCCCTAATACAGCAACAATATTTAGGGAAGGATAGAGTAATGGTCAATCTCCTTCACGGCATCATGCTAAGAATTATTATGAGTCATTCGACTACCACTACCAACTCAATGCTTCATTTAATTTTTTAGGATATATATGCTTGATATTTAGTGTTGACCGAAGGTTTAGATGATTTGGTAAATGTTGTTATCTTTCAAATCTCCATATAAATGGAAGCCAAGGAGTCTATTTTAAAAGTCATTCTATTTCAACATGGTTGTTTGAATGTCTTGCGAAGAAGTATATACTTGGTTCAAGGGTTGATCCTGAAGAAGATTTGCTATTAAAGCTACCCTTGGCTCTATTAGTGTTGAAGTATTTCATCTAGATACATGGAGGAAAGATATGTTGGGCACTCTATTATCCTATGTTAGCATGTGATTATTGAGAGAATCTGGAGTAACTTTTGAGAAAACTTAAACTAAGTTTTGTGCTTTAAATCTATGAATTTTAGATCAAAATAGACCATTAGGAAGAATTTTCAATCATGATATCAAGACCATGAAATTGCTATAATCATGTTAGCCTTGCCATGATCCTGTTATAGGTGCGATGACTAAATCTATAAGCTTTAGTGGGAAATTCAATAACTTCCTACACTGCTCAATATAGTAGCAGTAAAGAAATACATATATTTTATAGTCTCATCAATGGATCACCTCTATTAGTGAATGAGATATAGATTTGGAACTATAGATGTCACAATTGTGGGATGATATCAATATTATTAAATTGTATAGCGTAGGTTACTGAGGTGCTTGATAACTCATCTTGAATGGGTGGAGTCAACTTGAAAGATTATAGCTAGCAATGGCATAAGAAGCTTGTGTGATCAATAGATTTATTAGCCCACGACCAAGAAAATGACTAGATCATAACCTTTATCTTAAAATTTAGATTGTTTTATCTTGTGAAGAGTTCCCAGCAAGCTTGGCATTAAGTGAAATATTATTTAGGAGCTATGACGTGATAGGCCTTTCGAATTACCTATTTATCTTGTCACAAGACAAGTTAATGTTAAAGAGCTGATTAGAGTTCTATTATTTGAATAAAACCATGGCTTATCTTGAATAGGGTTGAATGATAGTTACTTTTTATCCTTATTAATGACTAGAATGTTTGAATCAAACTTAAATTGGTATTATGAAAGATAATCCGAGGTGAATATTGGCAGAAGTGACGCTATTTTTCATTATCTTTCCGTAGTATGGGAATCAGAACAGAGTACAAGTTGCAGCATTGACATGGTTCACATGAAGATAGGATGCAAGTTGCATCATGAAAGTTAATCCGAGGCGAATATTGGTCAGAAGTGACGCCATTTTCACTTGAAATGAGTAGAAGCCATTCCCGTCGAAGCACGCCCGTCAATCTATAAATATACATGTGGAGCAGGAAAGGTATCTCAACTAGCGAAATAATCATACCTAAAAGTTTAAACAAAATCGAAACTCAATCATCACATTCTCATATTTACTAGGAGGTTCAAGGAATACACCAATAGAACAACTCACGAGTTTAGAAAATTTTTCGTGTAAATTGTTTTACGGTATGAGACAATTTCAAGCATTATAATGCTCACATATAAAAGCCTATCGGCTAATTATTGCAATGTCTTTCCAAGTTCAGATGAGTTAATTATTGCGATATGTCTTTCCAAGTTTAGATGAGCTAATTATTATGTGCCCTTGTAGACGTAGGTTGTGTTTCTGATTGAGAAGGATGTAATATAATATGATTATGATATTGATATCATTAAATCATGTTAGGGTAGGAAATCATGTAAGGACATATCACGACTTTGCATAATCGTTGCATTGTGAAGATGTTATGTCGTTGATGCCATGTGTTTTGCTAGGATTAGGTTTAATTTATATTGATTATGTTATTGTGCATAATTCCTATGTATGGTTTCAATTCTTGAAATGATAATAATTGTTAGTTGAAATTGGGTGATGATGAAACCTTGAGAAGAGTAATCATACTTTGATCCATCTTCTTCTGAAGAGTAATCTCTTTCTACCTCATATGGCTCGACTGCCAATATATTTATTATATGCTTATCTCTTTCTTGATCATATAGTACTTCATTTTCTTGGATAGACTATGCAACTACACAAAAATCAGGGGAGTGAGGTAAATTACAAGGCACACACCACAGAGCATAATATACCATGTTTGTTCCATGTCTCCTCAGTGGATCAGGTGTATCACTGCTGACATTTTACTTTTGTCCTTCAGCCACAGGCTTCCCATCTTTCCAATTTGTCCTGTAAGGCATATCATGCAGCCTTGGTCTGTCATTTCTTGGATAATTTGATTTATCATAAGGTATTCATTTTTCATTCCTCGCCACCTTATATGACAAATCCTTGACCACATTCTAAACCTTTTCCAATTTGTCTTCTTCCTTTGGCAACTTGTTCTGATAAGCCTTAGGGTTTTGTAATATTCTGACTTCCTCTCTTCTACCAACCTTCCTTGAAGCTCTCCTATTGTTCTCTATATTCAAGGCAACTTTGGATGCTTCAGTAAGACTTGGTGGATTTCTAGTTCTAAGCTCATATCCTGTTTTAGGATCAAAAACATTCAAATAGAAAACTAGGCACATTGGATATGTAGCCTTCAAATAATGTGGGATTTTGTCGAACACTTTCATGAATATGGTATTAAAATCTGCCACATACTCATTATAGTTCTTCTGGATATTAGTTAGCTCATGCAGGGCAAATTTGGGATCAGAATGATTACCATATTATTCCTTGAACAATCTTTTGAATTCAGCCCAAGAGTTGATTGAAGCACCAGGGAAATTTTTATACCAATCCCTTACATCATCAGTTAGGGATTGCATGAATAATTTCATGTATACATCTTCATGTTCAATTTCAAAATTATCCATAACATTTTCAAAAGCCCTTATATGATCTTCTCTAGAGATAGCATTATTAATAGAAAATTTGGGAATTGCTTTTCTTACCTTGTTATCAATATCATTCGGATATCCCTGTCCATACCAGTGAAGTCCAACTGTCTGAATCTGTCCACATTCATTGGGCCTTTGGCAAATACATTTTGTTTCTGATTAGGTTGATACTAATTTGGCTGAGGTCCTTGTTGTGGAGGTAGCTGGTACATACATGGATGCACATTATAATTCATCCCTACATTAGGGTTCACATTACCTTGCACATTGTGATGCATTCCTCCAGGATAATACATATTTCCATGTACGTTGTGGTGTGGAGGTGGATATGGATACTAGTATTGTCCTGCATATGGATTGTATCCTTGACTTTGGCCAGGAGGAAAAGGGTAAGCATTTCCCTGAGATACTGCTGGAGTATTTGCAGGAGTTGACATGGGCCTTGTATGAACATTTGGTTGCACATGTGGAGAATACCTACATTCTATGCATCCTAGTTGTGTTATGGGTCACCTATGAGACCAAAGGTGTAGTTGTATTTTTAGAAGTGGTTGGATTACTAATAGATACATGTTGTACTGTACTTGTAACAGGTCGAGCATTCAATTGAAGTATTCTTTGTTCCAACTCTTCCATTTTTTTCATCAATTCAAGCCTATCAAGCTATGCTTGCAACCTTTCCACATCTTCTTTCAATACCTTGTCAGTAAATCTTCCTTTGGAAGTTGAAAAAGCATTGGCATCTGTAAATCTCACTATGTTAGGGGTTTGTTCTGCAAACCCTTGTTGTGAGCTCCCAGCAAGTTGCTATTCTATTCTTAGCTCATGATCTAGATTATTGCTTCATTATATCTCATACTTGCCTCCAGGCGAGATTCAAATTCCTTTTGAGATTAATTGGTATTGAAAAGATCCCTGGGTGGAAATCTTTCAGTTCTACCCACTTGTCTTTCAATCATGGGGCTACTGTATATGATGTAGGATTGTTCTGAAACATCATTTTGATTAGCTGGCAAGTACTCCTGGACTTGTGAAACTACAAGCTCATTTGCAGTATTCATCCTAGCATCGTTGGAAACACCTACAGTAGGCATAGGCTTTGAACCTTCCTTATTCTTCTCAAACAAATTTTTGGTTCTTGTTGTTCAGATTTTGTTGAGACCTTCTGTCATCCATGTTGGAGAGCTATGGTTTTATCTTGCAATTTAAAATACTCGAAGATTTATATCTAGAACCGCCACCTCCTTTTCAAAAGAGGAAAATATAAAATTTGTCTCTTGGTCTTCCAGAGCTCCAGGAACCTAATTTTTGCAAATCCCCAGTAGAGTCACCAATTTTGTTGGTTCTCAAATTTACAGTATGTAAAACCCTAAAAGGATGCCAAGCTTTATTATTAGGTTTTGCCACCAATTTGGCCAACTAACAGAATTAACCCAAGTGGTTAAGATTATCTGCACTTTAGGCTCTACTTTGCCTAGGTGGGTGGTGTTACCTTACATTCACTAATGAATAATTAGTCTTCAAACTTGTTGGTGACTTTAGAGAAGATTAAGGGGTTCATAAAGTTTTGTCAATTAAATCATCCAATTCACCTTAATCTAAACTGGCCTATGATTTGAATTAAGCTTTTCAAATTAAAAATTACTTTTACCACTACTCCTATAAATAGAAAATTGAAAGTTGTATTTTTAAATATTTTTAGGGAAATGATTTCAGAAAAGGAATTGATCAGTGCCTGCTCTTGGGTTGTAGAGTCAAATTATTGAAAGATTTGTGTTTTCCTTCTAGCCACAACTCGAATTACTTGGCATGGAATTGTTTATGGCTGGCATAAACATGCAAGATTGTTTTCACTTGGCTCTACTTATACATCCAGATTGAATTCTCCAAATTATTGAGATTTACTTAATGGAATTTAATCCCTCCTTGAGGAAACCCTATCAAATAAATTGCACAAAACAACAAATGTGTTTTGAAGAACTAAACATACCCTTGATATGTTAATTCAAATAACAGGGAAAATGCAATATGGAGACAACCAGATAAAGTATCAAAGATAATTAACAAGTAATTGAGAACTAGAAGTAATGGTATCAAAGAAATGCAGCTTTCTATTGATATGCTTCAAAGATCAGGACTTACAATGTCTCTTTTCAAAATCAGAATTCCTAGAGAGCTTTTCTAAGGTCTTGGTTTCCTTCTTATAGGGGTGAAGGAAGCTACAAGCTTCAGACCTTTCACATTCCAAAAAATGACTTTTCATATACCCACCCCTTAATACAATATATACTTTTGACAAGTCTTAAAAAGACCACCAAATATATTTTGAATACATATTGGAAAGCATAAAAATAGAAAAAGACAAAAAGGAGGACGTCCAAGATTTGATGGTGCCTGATGACACCAGCATGATGTTGATTGCTCCCTTGTCTGATCACTCTTCAGCTGCAAGATATTTTTGCTCCCATTGAAAAACAACATAATCACTAGGCCATTTATATTCTTGAATTTGGAGCAGGTTGGCTTGGTGATCTCTAAAGCAATTACTCTATCCAGAATGATATTGAAGCTGAGAATATTTATGTTTTCATCTTTCTTCAAAAAATCAATGACTTGAGAAACTATTTGGCCATATTCACTTTTCCATGCATCAAAATTTTTGATCTTTTTGTCTTCTATCAAAATGGAAGGAATAAATTGGTGTTTAAAAGTGGCAAAATAATCAATCTTCGCCTGCATCTTCAAGCTCTCACCATTCACATATTGAAACTCTTCTAGAATCAATTTCACCATCTTTTCTATTAGCTTGAGTGAAGCTGGAGCACCTGAATCTCTTTGTAGAACCTTGCACAAGGTCATCAATGTGTGGTGTGCAGGTTGCCATTTCTAGTACACTGGGTCCAAAACAGAGAGATTGACTTTCAACTGCTCAATGGATTGAAACAAGGAAGAATAGCATTCATGCACATCTAATTTGTCAACAACCAATTTTACTCTGTATTCCAAAAACTTTTCAAACACGTCAAGAATTTTTAATCTAGCCTAGTCTTTTATCTTCTCATTTTGCTTCTTCAAGTTTTCAATTTGTTTTTCCAATTTCAATTTCAATGCATTGAATTGATCAATTGGAACTGTGTTGTCATTGGTTGTTTGTGGCACAGGGGCTTCATATGGTACAATTGCTTGACCTTGAGAATCATTGCCATTCAACTGCTGCTTTAGTTTTACATTCTCCAAATAAAGCCTATTCACTTCATCATTCATTTCAACTTGAGTTTTTTCATAATCGAGCAATCTTTGCTCCATTTTTTAAACAGCTGCATGTGTGAACATAGCAGAGTGCATAGTAAGGGTGACAACCTCAACTACTGATGTATCCTGAAATGTCTTCACCATGGCTGCTCCCCTTAGCTCCTGGCCTACATTCAACAATCTTGGCTTATTGGTGTTCTTTTGAGTGGCCCATATTGCAAGAGTTTCTATTTTGGGATCAAACCCACAACCACTAACACCATCCTCATAATCAAATTCAGAGACCATCATGGGATCATCTTGATTTCTCACTTGGTCTAGCAAAAACATTTTCTTCAATTCAAGCCTAGGGATGATCAGCATATTACTTTTTAGAACCATTTATCTAGCCTCATCAAGGCTAACATTTATTTCATCAATTTTCAAATTCTTGAAAGTTTGGGAGACAATTTGTTCATGCCGAGATTCATCAGCACCCATTTTATGGGTATGTGTAGGATCATGATGGGCCAAACTATACCTCTAAGTGGCAATGAAAATATAAAAAATTAGACTTAATCAAGTTCATGTGAAAATTTGAATCCATATTATCCACAAAATTTGAAAAAGATGTAAGAACAAAATTTGTAGAGAATTGAATCTAGTTTATGGGCTACTATTTAAAAAAAAAAAACTAAATTTACTTAGTGAAAAATGAATATTTCAATGAACAACTATTAAATTTTTTAGAAAAAAATAAAAAGTGGGTGTCTGTCCAGCCAACCTAACTATGAGCAAAAAAAATATTTTTTTTTGAAACTTTCAAAATAAGTAGAGGACAAATGCCTGGATGTGACACATGTTTTTTTGAAATTTTTTTCCAATAAAATAATTAGTTATAATTTTTTACTGTGACTTTTTTAAAAACTAAAAAGTAATTTTCCAGCCAACCTAATTTGATAAAAAAATTTAGAATTCAAAACTTTTTTAAACAGGTATAGCCAATGAAGCATAGAGTGTGATGCATCTTTCAGATATGAAAAAGGTGAAACGGTTTGAAAGTTATGGATGTTTTTCAATTAGTGTGTCCATCAGGATTTCAGACACACACTATATAGAAAATTATTAATAATTATTTAATAAAATGATAATCAATAAAATCTTATATTTTTAGAAAGTTGACAATTTCCTCTATAAACCCTTTTTGTTTTGTCAAATTTGCATAAAAAAAAGTCGTCAGCACGAAGGGTGAAGTTCGAAGAAGAGAGTGAAACCTGTAAAAACATTAGAATTAAGGGAAAGTCAACTATGACAGCCCCAAGCCTACATATGAGGCAAAAGCGAAGCAAAACAGATATCCGTTATTAACAAATATCCATTTTACTTTGGTAAAATACCATTTTTCCTTTTTTTTTTATGTTTTACAAAACAGATATCTGTTTTGCAAAATGAATATCCGTTTTAGGTTGCCCAAAACAGATATATGTTTTGCAAAACAGATATCCATTTTTGGTTGCCCAAAATGGATATCTGTTTTGCTTTACCCTATATGTTACTCTCTCTCTCTCAAAAGGTGGTCTATCGATATCCCGAAATGGTCATAAGAATTCATCTTTAGCTTTGTGTAAAATGCTAAAAAGGTGGTCTATCGATATCCCACCATATTCTTATGACCATTGCATCTAATTTCATCTATGATAAAAAAAGGCTTTTCTATTTTCTAAGTTTTGTAAAGAGCATTGATTACAACATTGTAATGTCCATTTTTAGATCCATTTTCTGCATTTCCTATAATCATGGTAGTCTATGAAATCACATTTTTTTGAGGCATTCTATCAAATAGTTAGCAATGCCTTGTCTATGTTTCCATAGTTTTTATAAATATTTACTAGAAAGTTACCAAATATAATATTTGATAAGAATCCCCCTATCATTATTCTTTTGATGGATGCCCATGTACCATTCCTTTGGTGTAAGTAAATAAGATAGTAGAAAAGATCATGGAGTTTGACTATATACAAGTCGACTACATTTGTTTGAAGATTTTTTAAACTTTTTCAACAAATTTCATTATGTTATGCATTGTAATGTTGGCACTTTGTAAGTTATTTTTTGAAATGTATATAAACATAAGAAAAGTCTATAGATAATAGTTGGTCTTTTGGTAAATGAATGTTGTGGAACCTTATGAGGCATGGGAATGTTGAACTTCACTGCAATTTACAAGTTTGTGGATGAGTGCATTAGGATTTTGCATTGATGATGCATAATTATTTTCAAAACCTTCATTTATATACTTACGAGATTTTGGGAAGTGGAGTCATGTTTTCCATCTACAACTTTGCAAAGGTTCCACTTTTCCACCAAATAGATTAACATTACTTTTAATCATGTAAGACTTTGGGAATGTTAAGATAAAATTAAGTTGGCAAAAGTGCACCTTGACTCTACACTTCTACTTTTTTGGATCTCTATCTCTCTCTGATCTATATCTATTTGTGAATTTTGGAGGTGATTGGACCTCAAGGATATGACCACCATATGCAAAATAGCCTACCTAATGGGATGTGCATGGAGAGAGAGAGAGAGAGAGAGAGAGAGAGAGAGAGAGAGAGAGAGAGAGAGAGAGAGAGAGAGAGAGAGAGAGAGAGAGAGAGAGAGAGAGAGAGAGAGAGAGAGAGAGAGAGAGAGAGAGAGAGAGAGAGAGAGAGGAGAGAGAGAGAGAGAGAGAGAGAGAGAGAGAGAGAGAGAGAGAGAGAGAGAGAGAGAGAGAGAGTCCTAGTTTTCTTGTTTTCATTTCCTTCATCTATAAGTCGATAAGGGAGAGGGAGAGATAGAGAGGAGAGATAGAGAGGAGAGATATGGAGATATAAGAATGATAGGGGGAGAGAGGCAAGAGAGAGAGATAGGGAGAGATAGCTAGGTAGAGAGGGATAGAGAGGAGGTAGATAGGGAGAGATAGAGGTGACATAGGGAGATAGAGAGTGAGAGAGATGTCCAGAGAGATAGGGAGATAGAGGAATGATAGGGGAGAGAGAGGCAAGAGATAGGGAGAGATAGATAGGTAGAGAGAGGAGATATATTTGGAGAGATAGAGGAGATAGAGGGAGAGATAGGGAGATAGAGAGTGAGTGAGATGTTCAGAGAGATAGGGAGAGAGATTAAGAGGTAGAGGGATGATAGAGAGAGGGGGATAAGGGAGAGATACCTGAAGATAGAGGTTTAGGGTTGCTCAGGTTTAGGGTTTAGGGGTTATGGGTTAGGGATTAGGGGTATTATTTAGGGTTGAGGGATTTAGAGAGAGAGAGACTTATTTTGACATGCAATCGTAAACCCTAAATAATGCACCTAAACCCTAAACCGAGCTCACCCCTAACCCCTAAACCATAAACCCTAAACAATGCCCCTAAGCTCTAAGCTCTAAGCCCTAAGCCCTAAACCATAAACCTGAGAAACCCTAAACCCCTAAATCCTAAACCCCAAACCCCTAGATCCTAAACACTAAACCTTGGAAGCAACCCTAAACCTCTATCTCCCTATCTCTATCGTTCCTCTACCTCTCAATCTCTCTCCCTATGTCTCTGACCATGTCCCTCACTCTCTATATCTCCCTATTGGTCCTCTCTCTCTAAACACTAAACCCTAAACCTCTAAACCTTAACCCCTAAACCATAAACCCTAAACCCTAAATAATGCCCTAAACCTTAACCCCTAACCCCTAAACCCTAAATCCAATCAACTCTAAACCTCTATCTCCCTATCTCTCCCCTATCTCGCTATCTCTATCATCCCTCTACCTGCCAATCTCTCTCCCTATGTCCCTGGCCATGTGCCTCACTCTCTATCTCCCTATCTCTCTCCTCGGTCTCCTCTATATCTCCCTATCATTCTTCTCTCTATAAACCCTAAACCTCTAAATCTAAACCCTTAACCCCTAAACAATAAACCCTAAACACTAAATAATGCCCCTAAACCCTAACCCCTAAACTTGAGAAAACCTAAACCCCTAAACCCTCAACCCCAAACCCCTAAACCCTAAACCCAAGTAACCCTAAGCTCTATCTCCCTATCTCTCTATCACCTTTGTCCCTCTACCTCTGAATCTCTCTCCTTATGTCTCTGGCCATGTCCCTCACATTCTATCTCTCTATCTCTCCCCCCAGTCTCCTCTATATCTCCCTATTGGTCCTCTATCTCTCTCTAAACCCTAAACCTCTAAACCTTAATCCCTAACCCCAAAACCCAAAACCCTAAACCCTAAATAATGCCCCTAAATCCAAGCAACCCGAAACCTCTATCTCCCTATCTCTATCATCCCTCTACCTCTCAATCTCTCTCTTTATGTCTCTAGACATGTCTCTCACTCTTTATCTCCCTATCTCTCCCCTCTATCCCCTCTATCTCTCCCAATCTCTATTAATCCCCTCTCTCTATCTCTCTTTAAACCCTAAACCTGAGCAACCCTAAATCCTAAATAATTCCCCTAAAACTTAAACCCTAAACTTGAGCAATGCTAAACTCATAAACGTTGACCCCTAACCCCAAGCAACTCTCTATCTCCTAGTTTTCTTGTTTTCATTTCCTTCATCGATAAGGGAGAGGGAGAGATATAAGGGAAGGATAGGAATGATAGGGGGAGAGAGGCAAAAGATAGGGAGATAGGGAGAGATAGCTAGGTAGAGAGAGATAGAGAGGAGACAAATAGGGAGAGATGGAGGAGACACAGGGGAGAGATAGGGAGATACAAAGTGAGCAAGATGTCCATTTAGATATAGGGAGATAGAGGAATGATAGGGGAGAGAGAGGCAAGATATAGGGAGATATAGATAGGTAGGTAGAGAGAGAGGAGATAGATTGGGAGAGATAGAGGAGACAAAGGGAGAGATAGGGAGATAAAGAGTGAGTGAGATGTCTAGGGAGATACAGAGAGAGATTGAGAGGTAGAGGGATGATAGAGATAGGGAGATAGAGGTTTAGGGTTGTTTAGGTTTATAGTTTAGGGGTTACAGGTTAGGGGTTAGGAATTAGGGGCATTATTTAGGGTTGAGGGATTTAGAGAGAGAGAGAGACTTCTTTTGACATGCAACTATAAACCCTAAATAATGCCCTTAAACCCTAAACCCTAACCCATAACCCCTAAACCATAAACTCTAAATAATGCCCCTAAGCCCTAAACCCTAAACCTGAGAAACCATAAACCCCTAAATCTTAAATCCTAAACCCCTAAACCCTAAACACTAAACCCAAGCAACCCTAAACCTCTATCTCCCTATCTCCCTATCTCTTCCATTCCTCTACCTCTCAATCTCTCTCCCTATGTCTCTGGCCATGCCCCTCACTCTCTATATCTCCCTATTGGTCCTTTCTATCTAAACATGACTAAACCCTAAACCTCTAAACGTTAACCCTAAACCCTAAACCATAAACCCTAAATAATGCCCCTAAACCTTAAACCCTAACCCCTAACCCCTAACCCCTAACCCCTAACCCCTAAACCCTAAACCCCTATCTCCCTATCTCTCCCTTATCTCCCTATCTCTATCATCCCTCTACCTCTAAATCCTTCTCCCTATCTCTCTGGACATCTCGCTCACTCTCTATCTCCCTATGTCCCTTGCTATGTGCCTTACTCTCTATCTCACTATCTCTCTTCTCAGTCTCCTCTATATCTCCCTATCATTCCTCTCTCTATAATACCTAAACTCCTAACCCCTAAACAATAAACCCTAAACCCTAAATAATGCCCCTAAACCATAACCCCTAAACTTGAGAAACCCTAAACCCTAAACCCTAAACCCCAAACCACCAAATCCAAGTAACCCTAAACCTCTATCTCCCTATCTCTCCCCTATCTCTCTATCGCCTTTGTCCCTCTACCTCTTAATCTTTCTCACTATGTCTTTGGCCATGTCCCTCACTCACTATCTCCCTATCTTTTCCCTCAGTCTCCTTTATATCTCTAAGTATTGGTCCTCTATCTCTCTCTAAACCCTAAACCCTAAACCTCTAAACCTTAACCCTAACCCCCAAACCCTAAATCCTAAACCCTAAATAATGCCTCTAAATAGAAGCAACCCTAAACCTCTATCTTCCTATGTCTCCCTATCTCCCTATCTATATCATCTAGGATCTACCTCTTAATCTCTCTCTATGTCTCTGGACATGTCTCTCACTCTCTATCTCCCTATCTCTCCCCTTTGTCTCCTCTATCTCTCCCAATCTCTATCAGTCCCCTCTCTCTGTCTCTCTTTAAACCCTAAAACCTAAGCAACCCTAAACCCCTAATCCTGAGCAACCCTAAACCCCTAAACCCTAAATAATTCCCCTAAACCCTAACCCTTAAACCCTAAACTTGAGAAATGTTAAACTCATAAACCCTAAACCAATGCCCCTAAACCCTGACCCCTAACCCCAAGCAACCCCCCTCTCTCTCTTTATCTCTCCCTCCATGCACATACCCATTAGGTAGGCTATTTTGCATATGGTGGTCATATCCTTTAGGTCGAATCACCTCCAAACTTCACAAATAGATATAGATCATAATTCTAAGCATCTTTCATAAAGAGCACTTCTCTACATAGGTGCAACTAATACCACTTTTTCATTGTTTTCCCACATTTAATACTTATTCTTTTCCATTTTCCAAGTCCTACATGTGTCCAAGTTGTATTGTTTGTTAGATTTTTAGTCTAATTGTTAGTCCTAGCTCTCATGGATATTAAAATGTTAGTATAGTTAGATTTATCCTTAGGTAACATTAATTTACACATTGTTGCACAAACAACCACACTCAAAAATAACCTTACCTAATTAAGGTTAACCTTTAAGGTTCTTTCATTTGGTGAGCCTAACAGATCCAACTAGTTCAATCTTCTTATAGTCCATGCTTAGCCTTCCAAGAGAGTTCATGCCATGTTAACTTTGCATTATGTCCTCACTTTCCTCTTGCTAGTTGTAGTACTCTTTTTTTTTCTAATCCTATCCCTATATCATACTATTGTTGTTGACTTTCTTTCCATCTTCATCATCATAGTCCTATTTATCCTATTTTGAGCCTACCATTTATCCTTAGCCATGTCTTGTACTTCTTCTATTCATGTCAATTTTAATGATCTCCAAATTTTCCATAAATTCTTCTCCACCAAACCCTAGACCCTCACCCAAATCCTTACTTTCCTAAGAAAAGCCCTTCCCCAAACATCATTTGATCATGTGGCTCCTTCCATCACTAGACAGGTGCCCCTACTTTCTATTATTCATCCAATACAATCCCAATGTCATAGCTCACATTCCCACACCTACATTCATAGACTCCATTCCCCCTATTGACACCATCATTGATAATCATTTTAAGGAGTCTCACTTGAATAATCATTAAACCATGGATTATCCCATATCCCCATCTTACACTTTCCTCACCTTTGAACCCTTATAAGATGACATTTAGTTATCCCCACCATTACCAATCACACTTTCTAGCAATCCCACATAAGACACCTTACCCATCACTTCACCTAGGTCATCACTAATTAAATCACTTCATTACTCCATTCAACCATACCCATACCACCCCTTTCTCACTCCACAACCTATATTAACGCATGATTCACCCCACGACATGCTATAGTTACCACAATGCCAATTCACTCTACCATTATTCTTCATATTATCTTATGAATCACCATCCTTTCTTCCCATTCCTTGAGACATCATACCATGACACACACCAATGAAAATAATTAAAAACCAATGAAAAGAATTAAAAAAAACCATTTTTATAGTTTCAAAAAATAGATATCTATTTTGGGAATATTCCAGAAACGGATATCCATTTCCTGCAACTATATATATATACTCAAACTGTTTCAAAATATATTCAACTACACACCAAAAACCTAATCATTTTACAGAATGTTCTCGACGGTGTGATCATCCCTACACCATAATATACAACGTGTTTTGTTTGAGACAACCCTTGTCCTGTGATTATTTCACTATATAGAATAATATACTGTTATATAATGAGGGTTTTATTTTATACATACACATGAGTTCGTATATTTTTAAGGGTATATATTTTGCAGTGGCGTTCTTACCTATTCTGTCTAAGACAACCATTTGAGGTTGGCACTTAACATTTCAACATCTATTAATGTCTATATAACATTTTAGGTTGGCACTTAGCATATAATGGGCAGCTTCATTCAATAGATTTTAAGGGTATATATTTTTGAAGGTTCATTGTCAACGGTTAAGGGTTTCATCATATTAGGGTTTCATCATATCATTGTCAACAGTTAGGGGTTTCATTATCTCAGGGTTTTGAATGTTTTGAATCCTATGACTTTGTCTTCGTAATAATTTTACAGTCAGATTCTTCCCAGTTCTGACCGAATACTATTTTTTAATTATTGTTACATTAAATATTTACAATTGTTTTCCTATATTTTAATTTCATATATTGAGGGTTTCATTTTATATAAAAAACTTCTACATACAAATGGGTTAGACTGTAAATGTACTATATATATACATGTCTATCTATCTACATACGTATATCTATCTACATATGTATATCATATACATACGTGTATCTGTATACATATAGGTATATCTGTATATATACGTATATCTATATACATATAGGTATATCTGTATACATATATGCATATCTATTTACATATATGTATATCTATATACATATCTGTATATCTATAGACATATGTAGATCTATAGACATATGCAGCGTAGACAATGGAAACATTTTAGGCTGGTACTTAACATCTCAACATTTTACAATTATATACATGTCTGTAGGGAATTTTAGGCCTATTTGTTTGTTGAACTTTCCTACATCTTTTCCAGTTGTTTACTACATGGGTAACTTCATTGAATTGATTAAATCATGTATGTTACTGTACTATTAAATATATATATTGGAACCACATAATGATGAAACTCTCAAACGTTGATAATGCACAGTCCAAAATGGAACAACACAATGGAACATGTTATGTTTGTTGTTCGTGCCACTGCATTCACCTATTAATGCCATTATGAAATATAGATGCCTCAATATGTTTTCAATCATTACACTAAGGATGTCATCATTTCTACAAATCACTTCTAACACTGATTATGTTTGCATTTCTTGCAGGTGTATAGATACTTATGGCTAGAGGTAAAAAGGGGAGGAGAACTTGTGGAAGGAGGACAATCAGAGTACCTATAGGGGTCAAGTTTCCCATTGTGCTATCTGGGGATGAAGATACACATAGGTCACAAAACCATAATAGGCTGATGTGGAATATATATTTCCCTCTGCACATACGGAGGATTTGGAAACGAATACAGATTGCCTTCAAACTACAATTGTGCAAACTAGTTCTTCAAGGTTGAATAGAAATATATGGACAAACAATGACATCCAGAGTGCTATGGCTAATGTTGAGGGTAAGCATATGTCCTTCAGAGCAGCTGCAAAGAAGTGGGGAGTGCCTCCTAGCAGTTTGAGGGCTTGGTTGCTAGGTATCATGAACACCAAACACAGGGGGCCACACACCATCCTGACTGATCAGGAGGAGGCAAAAATAGTTCAGTGATGTAAGGACATGGCTGACATAGGCCAAGGACTTCAAATTGCACATTTGAAATCTACTGTGGCACAGGTCATTTAGTCTAGGCCAAATCCTTTCACAGATGGGATGCCAGGGAGGTCATGGTGGGAGGGTTTTAGGAAAAGGCATCTAGATCTAACTATTCGCACTCCAGAGGGTGTGGACATCGATAGAGCCATTATGCTAAGGCCAAGCATAGTGTCTTCATTCTACGACAACTTGGAAAATCTTTACAAGACACATGAGTATGGGTCCATCAGAATATGGAATTGTGATGAAACAGGGGTACAAGCTGGTAGGAACTACAGAATGTGGGTAATAGAAAAATTGGGATCCCACCGTGTGCCCCACCTCATCTCGAAAAGAAGGGAGTGGATTTCTATTTTGGCATGTGTTAGTGCATTGGGCTGCAATATACCTAGTTTATATCTATTTAAATCCAAAAGGCATATCAAAAACTACATAGCAAACTGTGAGCCAGGTGCATGCATGGAAACTCAAGAACATGCGTGGATGACGAAAGAACTATTTCTAAATTGGCTACAACATTTTGTTGCATCTATCCCTAGAGGGGTTTCACCAACCAATAGAGCTCTTCTAATATTTGATGGTCATGGCAGCCATGTTGCCTTCAAGACCATAGAGGAAGCACAACATTTAGGGATTGACCTCATCACCCTCCCAGCACATACAAACCACAAATTTTAGCAACTAGATGTGAGTATTTTTTCACCATTCAAAACCTATTTCAAACAGCAAAGGTCTGCATGGATGGCAAGCCACCCACAAATTGAAATTGGAAGAGAAGAGTTGGCCACTCTTGCTAACAAGGAATTCAAGCAAGCCTTGACCCCATGCAATGTAATTAGTGGGTTCCGAAGGATAGGCATTTGGCCATTGAATAGGTTTGCGCTTCAAGAAGACATGAGGCCAAGTGATGGTTTCCAAGTATCAGATGAAGGTAGTCAAGAACCTATGGTCACTACAGTAGAGAAACAGGCCTTCACAGTGGATGAGGATCTCGAGATAATTGCAGTTGAAACCTTCTTGCAATTCGCTGGATATATAGATGAACAAGTTGTGGAATTCATCCGCACATACAATAGAAGTGGAAGCCAACAAAATCCAACAAAAGTACAGGAAGAATGCACTGAAATTCCTGTTGGTTGAAAACAATTTCTAATATTGCTGATATTCTACAACTAGTTCCTAATGCTATTGAAACTATTTGTAATGTTGTTGATACAGTTCCTAATATTGTTGATACAGTTCCTAATGTTGCTGATACAGTTCCTAATGGTGCTAAAGTGATTCCTAATGCTGTTGATATAGTTTTTAATGCTATTGATATAGTTTCTAATTTGGATAGTCTTAGTTTGCCAACTCAAGTTACCCAACTAGAATGGCTAGATGAAGATGCTAGAAACATGGGGATGGAAACAAATTTCAGTCAGGTGGATGTCAGCCTTTCAATGCCTTCACCACTGGATCATGATCCAGCTGATATTGTACACTACTTCACTACTGCATCAAATTGGGATCCATTGAACGAGGACAATGTAGAAGAAGAAGAATGTACAGGTGATCTGGAAGAAGATTATGTGTCATGCACCCAAGATACACAATTTCAGCCACAACCAATTACTCAATTTCTCAAGCTCCCGGTTTGAAGGGTGTAGGCAAGGGGTGGTAAGAATAGGACTGGGGTACTACGTTTAAGTAGGCAGTCCCAGATCTTAATATTTGATGCATATATGGAAATGCTCAACGAATGTGAGAGAGAGAGAGAGAGAGAGAGAGAGAGAGAGAGAGAGAGAGAGAGAGAGAGAGAGAGAGAGAGAGAGAGAGAGAGAGAGAGAGAGAGAGAGAGAGTTGCAGTTGAGGAAAAGGGAACAGATGAAGGAGAGGAAAGCTGAAAAAGAAGTCATGCAACAAGAGAAAGAGAGAAAAACATTGGAAAAACTGTTAAAAAATAGAGAGCGGTAGAGGAAAAACGGGAGAAGGAAATTCAGCGTGAGCAGACAAGGATTGTTCGGGGGACAAATGCAACAAAAAAGAAAGTGGACCAATTAGTAAATGAAAGATGATTGAGTACCCCAAATTCTCCTCTACCGGTGCAACATCCTGTTCTAATGGACATGTTCACCATCTTGAGTGGTGTAGGGGCACCATGTCAATTCTTTTCAACTTGTGTAAATAAGGTCTTATGTTAGGTTAAGGTGTTTTAAGTCTAATATCATGTAATAAGGTCATAATAGACCATTTGAAATGTATTGAGTCATGTGGGGTTAGTTTGTGAAGCAATTGTAAATATTTTGTAAGAAAAGTTGCAAAGTTGTCAAGTTTTTGGTCTTTTGTGCAAGGTGAACAGTCATTTGGTTCAAAAGTGGCTTTGTATCTTCATATTTTGGTATGAGTTGGAAGTTGAAGAGTCTTTTGTTTCAAAAAAAGGTCATAAATGTTGTTTTAGGAGGGAATAAGAATAAATATGCCTCTCAAACTTCGAAGCAGAGGTACTGAAGACATTTTTGAATTCAAACAATATTAAGATACCCTATTTTCTGAGTTTTTACTGTTTTCTTGCTGCTCCAGAGATCTGTGCGGCCCATACAATTTCCTTTTTCATCTAAAGTGCATTGCAATTGGTAAATATATGTGTTATCTCCATCTTGGATGTGGTTTGGTTAAGTATCATTGAGATTAAAGAGTTTGATAAGTAAATTACTGTGGGCAGCTTGTAACTCAGAATTAGTAGTTTTGAGAGTGAAAAATGGAACCCTAAGCCATTCCACCTGATGAAACCTAGTCTAACTTGGTGGAATGGCTCCCTTAGATGTAGTATGTTGTGTTTGTGTGTTTCTAAGAGCAAGGAAGCTGTTTGGAGAGAATTGAATGCTGCCCTAGTTGCATTTTTCTGAGTTTTTGACTTGAAAATGATGGCTCCAAGTTGAAATTTGCATAAAATATATGAGTTAGGGTTGTGTGAAGGTTTATAAAGCATGTACAGACATAATTGAATGTGTTTGAAGTGTTGGCAGAGTTGTTAGAGGCCTGGAATGTTAGTTTTCAATAAACCCTCTTGGAAAATGGCCAAATTGAGGATTTGGTGTTAATGGGACTTGAGGAGAGTTTCCCCCAACAAAAATGATCGATTTTGGCTATTTGTAGTCTAGTTAAGACTTTGCAACTGATTTTTGGAGTTGGGGAAGTGATTGAGTGGGTGTTGCTTTGTCAAAGTGGCCTAATTAGGGCTTCTAAGAAACAAAACAATCAATTTTTGGGGCTTGTGTTGCAAAATGACCTATACCCATTTTAGGATATGTTTTAGATGAGCTTAAAGGGTACTCAAATATACAATTAGTTCTAGGTTATAATTTCTAGTTGGAAAGAAAAAGAGTGACAGTCCTATTTTGAGGGCTATTAGCTTTTGGTGCAACCAATAAGGGAATGGTCAAGAATTGAAGGGGGCAGATTTTGGTAAGGGGTTGGTTTGGTTGTGTTTGGGTCCCTTAGGTGTAAAGAGGCCTATGGTAACCTTGTGAGGTCAGTGAAGTTGGAAACCCAAGTTGTGCCCTCGAAGAAGGAAGATGCCTTGAGAAGGTTGCTTGTGAAACTTGAAGTTGCTTATTTGAGCCCATTGTTGTGAAATATGCCTATAGTAGATTGAGTTTGAACCCCTACATTGCATCAATTGGTATTAGATCTTAGAAGGTCTGGGCAAGAGAGTTTGGTATTTGTATGTTTGTGTTTGTGTAGGTTGAAGAGAGAACCTGGTTGCCAAAAGACTAGGTAGAGGAAAAGTGAAGAGACCTAGGTGAGGCAAAGACAAGAAAAAGTAAGGTTAAAGGGACTTGCTTGAAGAGAAGATGGATTTGTTGAGAAGGTACCTACAGGCTGGGGGTTCACAAAAGAAGAAGCAAGAAGAAAAAGAGAGGAAGAGGAAAGAGGAAAAAGAGAAGGCAAAATAAATAGAGTTTGACCAAGAGATAAAAGAACTGAGGTAGGCTATGGAACAATTGGAAGAGATGAGAAGAAGGATGGAAGATGAGATGAAGTAGTTCTTCAAAAGAGCACTCAGTTGGCACTTGACAATTAAGAAGAAGGTTGTATGGCCTATTTAGAGGCTGATGCAAAAGAGAAGACAAGTGGGAGCATTAAAACCAGATAGGAAGAAACCTTTGTTGATGGAAGAAGACAAGGAACAAGCCAAGAAAGCTGAGATGATGGTAGAGGAAGACAAACCCATGAAGGATGTAGCCATGTCAAACCATGAAGATGTTGAAACAACAGGTGTGATTGCAGTGGAAGATGATATTGAATTGGTGTAAAAAGATGATTTGGTTAAGGTCAAGGATGACTTGATTTTGGAGGATCAAAGTTGGTCTCAAAGGTATGATGGTATGATGTTTTCTTCATTGATTTTGAAGGAGGATAATGGCTTTTCAGTTTTTTGCACTTTAGAAGTTTGTGGTCCTAACAAGGTGGCAAGGTTGAAGGTAGACCAACAAATGGGAAAAGTGAGGACCAAAGGTGAAGGGATCATATCTACACCAAAAGGGAGAAAGAGTAAGGAAGGAGTATACATAGTTCTTGTTGAGATTGTAAAGAAGGACAAACCAAAGTTCAAAATGAAAGAAAGAGGACAAGGTGCTGAGGCATATCATGCAATCTATTAGGACAAAAGACATCAGCTGCAAGGTGACAAGGCAAAAGGAAAGCAAGTTTGTACGGACAAGATGAAACCTAAAGTGAAGATGAAGACTACATGGAGCTGCTTTAAGGAAGACATAGGGAAGATCATAGAAGGCATCAAGGAGGAGCATTCAGAGGTGGATACCTATTTTTACACTCAACCCAAGAGGGCTTGGGATTTCTTTTGGCTGGGACTATGGTGCAGGGGCACCATGTCAATTCTTGTCAACTTGTATAAATAAGGTCTTATGTTATGTTAGAGGTGCTTTGAGTCTAATATCATGTAATAAGGTCATAATAGACCATTTGAAATGTATTAAGTCATGTGTGGTCAGTTTGTGAAGCAATTGTAAATATTTTGTAAGAAAAGTTGCAAAGTTGTCAAGTTTTTGGTCTTTTGTTGGAAGGTGAATAGTCATTTGGTTCAAAAGTGGCTTTGTATCTTCATATTTTGGTATGAGTTGGAAGTTGAAGAGTCTTTTGTTTCAAAAAGAGGTCATAAATGTTGTTTTAGGAGGGAATAAGGATAAATATGCCTCACAGACTTCGAGGTAGAGGTACTGAAGACATTTTTGAATTCAAACAATATTAAGATACCCTATTTTTTGAGTTTTTACTATTTTCTTGCTGCTCTAGTGCAGCCCATACAGTTTGCTTTTTAGTCTGAAGTGCATTGCAATTGGTAAATATATGTGTTATCTCCATCTTGGATGTGGTTTGGTTAAGTTTCATTGAGATTAAAGAGTTTGACAAGCAAATTACTGTGGGCGGCCCGTAACTCAGAATTAGTAGTTTTGAGAGTGAAAAATGGAACCCTAAGCCATTCCACTTGATGAAACCTAGTCTAACTTGGTGGTGTAAGGAAATGAGGGCATCTCAGAATGTATTTCTAAGAAAAGTGGTGTCTTCGACAAATTTAAATTCTTTCCAAATGCTTCAAAAACACGCACAACTATGCCTTTAAAGTGGAAACAGACATAGAACATTTCCTACATTGACCCTTAGAGGAAAGCACAAGCAAACAATATCTAGTTTCAACAGCAGAGACATTAAACATGAAAAACAGAACAAGAACACAGATTTACGTGGGGAAAACCCTTACGAGTAAAAAACCCCACACTCCAAAAGCCTAGATCACCATTGTATTATTCAGCAACAGAAAAATAGTTACAATACAAAACTGGCAATAAGCCTTTCATGAAGATTTACATCTTGTTCCTTCTGAAGAATAACTGACAGTAACCCTGCACAAAGTTCTCCAGCACTTGGTTGGTTTTTCATACTCTGATCATGCCACAAACAACACACAGTACAGAACTTCATCTTCTCAGCCAGAACACTTTCATTTGAACTCTATTTTCATTCTCTTCTCAGTCCCTTCACATGCTGTTCACATGATGCATACAACATATAGCAAAATACTTCACAGAAGAAGAAGAACAAAGTTCCATCGGATTAAACTCACCCAACGTAGTCTATCGATTTCCTCATTGCTTTAGCAATCCAATCGACACAAGCACTTCACATGCAAACAACCGTTCATTCCAACTGCCCAGCAATTCGGTTACGCTCTGTCCAACTACCACTTGATAGTTCGCATTCATGAGAACTTTTAGTCCCACATGCACCCGTTCAAGTTAGACACTGCAATTTATATATCTGATGGCTTAGTAAACTATTGTCGGCACTTTTGATGTCGACGACCCCTGTCTACCCCCATCGGCACAACCCAAACCATCGGCCAACATTCAACCATGAACTCTGATAGTCCCTTGTCTCACTAATACCAAGTCTTCACCCTCCATCGTCGTGACCACTGTGCATCGGCCTCAAATCTTTAAGCTACGCCGACAGGTATCCTCTCGTCGATGTCCTAAAGCGCCATCGGTGTAACAGCCCATATCAGACAAGACCTCAAAAGTCACACCGAACCTCAGACTCCCGCCGATGTCATCAGGGTGACTACTCAGCATCGGACAAACCTTCGATACTTATTCCGACGGCCCTTGTCTCACCGATGCCAATGGTCTTCAACACGGTCCTGCCGATAGCACTTCGTCACAGCGATGCCAACATCGCATATCCTCGAACCAATGAACCAAGGAGTCATTGAACCTACCAAATGAACTCCAGAAAGGTTCAACGAAGAGGTTCAAAGAATAAGTTCAACGAAGAGATTCAAGCAACAAAGAGGTTCAAACAGTAATAAAGGTTCGACGAAGAGGGTTCAAAGCATAGGTTCAACAAAGGGGTTCAAAGCATAGGTCGGTTGAACCAAACCATTGAACCGATGAATAGTTCAACGAACCATTGAACCAAACCATTGAACCAACAAAGAAACATTGAACCTGTAATCTGAGTCACTAGTACTGAACATTCTCCCACTTGACGAAGGAATTACAGGAAACCATCAATGCTCCAAGTCACAGAACCAAGCTGATACTGCCACCACTCCACTGTGCTCACAACCTTTTTATAGAAGCTCCATAACATCAACTTCAAAGCTGTCAGAACACAGCCAGAAACATTCTCCAGAAACAAGATAAACCATCAGCTAGAACAACAATCAGAAAGCTGACTGTACCCATCCAACTGAACATAAAACCCACATGACTGAAAATAGCACACACAGCCAGTGCTAAAACATCCAATCACACATACCTTAAAGGTATGAACATCAGTAGACTCATGCCACCTACATATACACCCATCAACTGCAGATACAAGCTCAAAGTGTGAACTAGTCGAAGAAGACCAAACACTTCAAGAACTCCCACTGCATGGGTAATGCAGATCTGAAAAAGATCATGGCATACAAAAAATCCACCAATGGCATTACATAGAACATGTAAATAATCATGTAGTACCAAGGAAACATCCACCATGATATGCAAAAACTATAAATCAATAACCAGTACATTTCACCACTAGTCCAGAAACCTCTCAAGTTCTTCACACCCAACAATGAAAGAGATAACAGAACCTCCATGTCATCACCCAAAAGCATAAGTGAAAACACATGATCACAAACTAGTGATCATTTCAGCTCCGAACAAAATCTCAAAATAATGTAATGTGAAACACACCATCAGAGAAAGTAGCTGAGACCAAGAGAAACACTGCACATCATATACCTGTAGACAATCCTTTTACATATACCTCTGAATGCCAACTGTGTCAAGTATGATCTCCTCTTCAAAATCCCAAAGAGTACAACATAACAACATCCACATAAACATTCAATCTCAAGAGATCAAATGTAACCAACATGAATGTAAGTCACTTAAGCCAAAGGAGATCAAACTAATTCATTTCCCATTTCAGGAAATCAGCCCATTAACCATCTCCTAACAGTCCTCATCAATGAATGAAATCTCTAAACTCAAATGCACAAGGAGATAATCATGCTATTCATCTCTCACAATGAATCCACCAGAACCATCAATGAGCAGTTCAAGATCCATATCTATGAAAGAAAACATAAAACACCTGAGAGAAACAATGGACTATACCTCTCAAGTGAAACTTGTCGAGTAGACCAAGAGTGGGAAAAAGAATGTTCTTCCAAGATACCCAAGTCCCAATGACTTTCTCCAAGAACAATCTCCTCTAGATCTTTTGTTGAATTCACACTCAACCAAGGTAAAGACTCCTCGAACTTCCAGCTGTAAACTCTGAAAACACAGCATATACAGTCTCACCTTATTCTCCATGTATCCATGAGTACCTTTGAACAATCACCTCATGCTGAACTCCAACTACATCACTACAACACTATGAAGTAATCAAGCAAATGATAGATGTACCCAAACATAGAGAAGTAACCAGACCACTGTCAAAACTCCAATCATCTGAATCAGGAACTTATCATGACATCATGATCTTACCATCTCCTTTAGGAGATTCCATGCTCCAGGTGAACATAACCATGGTCTCTAGATCAATGTATCATACCAAAGTTCAAAAGTAGAAATCATGATATGAAACAAACCAAAACTCTAAACCAACATCACCTGTCAAGCACCACCAACACCTCAGCCAAGGATTTCATGAATCCTCCATGACTCCAATATGTTACTCATCCTCAAATAGTGCCCCTGCAAATGCGAAAGAACCCTTCTGCAGCAACAGGATCAAAGAGCTCCTCCCAGTAACATCTGCAACACTAAAGAAGATCATTCACCACTAAGTGATGAAACACACAATCAATGCTAAAGCTCCCACTGAACTATAACAATAGAGCTTTCCAAGCATCCTGACCAAACATTTCCTAATATGAAAATCTTCCAGGTCCACAAATTAAAATGTCCATGTGACTATAAAATCAAGTGACACCAAGATCTCCAAACCAAGGAAATAAACTATCACTGTCAATAGCTTCCACAAACCTGTGTATTCAAGCTATACATGACACCATGATATACTTACTACAAGTCTCCATAACCAACTATTCAGATACTCTACAACATCCATCCTCTCATCCCAAAACAGTCACACCAATGCACAAGTGACCACAGACAAGGCCAGCTAACAAATCTGCATAAACACTGAAATAATCTGGTGGATAAAGATAGTCCACATCCGAGTCATCTCACTGTAGCTTAATAGGTGATCAGCCCACAAAACTACATAACTCGTAGATCCAACCAATGTACCATGCAAACTCACTATCACACTGGAAACTGCAAAACTGAGATCTCAAGGAATAGATAACAATGTAGACAACATGACTCAAACATCAGAAAACTTACTTTTCACTGATTCGCCCAACATGTCCACAACCTGAGCACCATAGTCAAGAAACCAGAAACATTACCACAGAAATGCTGAGTGACTAATCACATATCAGCACTCCCATGCAGAGCAAGCATTTCACCTCCTCACACCATGCACAGAGCATGCATGCAAAACTGCAACTATATCATCCAACAACATCCCAAAAGCCAGGGTCTAGAAATAGCTTAACTGCAGCTTCACAAAACCACAAGTTTTTCTTTTGACCGTGTAAAACCTGCAAAACCACTGTGTTTGAAAAACACCCATGCACATCCATACCCACTTCACATCTGGAAAACCCAAAAGTCTTTAATAAAACTCCATAACAGTTAAACCAGAATAATGGATCATCATGAATATGCATAACCATAGATTTTAAGGAAAAACTATAAAACCCCTCAAATCCAATAAACATGAATCTGAGTCATGCAAGTACAAAATATCCAGTTAAGGAAATAGCAGTTCAAGAGCTTCAGGCCCACTTGTAGACCAATCCCTCAACCACCAACATGCACATGCATCTGAGAGAATCAGGCTATTACAGAAGCTCTCAGATCATCCAATGATCAACTCCAAAGCCTACATGTAATCAGGGTGACAGAAAATTATGCCTTCCAATACCAGGAACAAAACACCCAGCATAAGCACAATACTCCATGGCTGAGCAGTAACACAAACTTCTTCATATCATCAGAGAGCCTCTCACACAGACACCCAATATGAAAGTTACTACAGCAACACAGCCTCAAAGCAAACCCCATGCAACAAGATTAAATACTGTCAATTAAGAGCCTCAGGCCACATCATGACCAGCTCCAGTCTCTTCAGTTTCACCATCCCTCAAGTAATGCTGAAATAGAAACACAAGATCAACTGCCAGACTTTCACTCAAACAAGGATCAAACAAACAGTCATTTCCTTCAGATTTCCTCAAACCTGTCACACTAAGAGATCATCATAGAAGGAAAACCCAGACCTTATACACCAGGAACTCTTACATGCAATGCATGCAACACACAAAAGTACAAATGTGAGCAACTAAGTAGATCCTAGAACCTGGCTCTGATACCACTTGTAAGGAAATGAGGGCATCTCAGAATGTATTTCTAAGAAAAGTGGTGTCTTCGACAAATTTAAATTCTTTCCAAATGCTTCAAAAACATGCACAACTATGCCTTTAAAGCAGAAACAGACATAGAACATTTCCTACATTGACCCTTAGAGGAAAGCACAAGCAAACAATATCTAGTTTCAACAGCAGAGACATTAAACATGAAAAATAGAACAAGAACACAAATTTACGTGGGGAAAACCCTTACAGGTAAAAAACCCCACACTCCAAAAGCCCAGATCACCATTGTATTATTTAGCAACAGAAAAATAGTTACAATACAAAATTGGCAATAAGCCTTTCATGAAGATTTACATCTTGTTCCTTCTGAAGAATAACTGACAGTAACCCTGCACAAAGTTCTCCAGCACTTGGTTGGTTCTTCGTACTCTGATCATGCCACAAACAGCACACAGTACAGAACTTCATCTTCTCGGCTAGAACACTTTCATTTGAACTCTGTTTTCATTCTCTTCTCAGTCCCTTCACATGTTGTTCACATGCTGCATACAGCATACAGCAAAAGACTTCACAGAAGAAGAAGAAGAACAAAGTTCCATTGGATTAAACTCACCCAACGTAGTCTATCGATTTCCTCATTGCTTTAGCAATCCAATTGACACAAGCACTTCACATGCAAACAACCGTTCATTCCAACTGCCCAGCAATTCGGTTACGCTCTGTCCAACTACCACTTGACAGTTCGCATTCATGAGAACTTTTAGTCCCACATGCACCCGTTCAAGTCAGACACTGCAATTTATATATCTGACGGCTTAGTAAACTATTGTTGGCACTTTTGACACCGACGACCCCTGTCTACCCCCATTGGCACAACCCAAACCATCGGCCAACATTCAACCATGAACTCCGATAGTCCCTTGTCTCACTGATACCAAGTCTTCACCCTCCGTCGGCGTGACCACTGTGCATCGGCCTCAAATCTTTAAGCTACGCCGACAGGTATCCTCTCGCCGATGTCCTAAAGTGCCATTGGTGTAACAGCCCATATCGGACAAGACCTCAAAAGTCACACCGAACCTCAGACTCCCGCCGATGTCATCGGGGTGACTACTCAGCATCGGACAAACCTTCGATACTTATTCCGACGGCCCTTGTCTCACCGATGCCAATGGTCTTCAACACGGTCCTGCCGATAGCACTTCGTCACAGCGATGCCAACATCGCATATCCTCGAACCAATGAACCAAGGAGTCATTGAACCTACCAAATGAACTCCATAAAGGTTCAACGAAGAGGTTCAAAGAATAAGTTCAATGAAGAGATTCAAGCAACAAAGAGGTTCAAACAGTAATAAAGGTTCGACGAAGAGGGTTCAAAGCATAGGTTCAACAAAGAGGTTCAAAGCATAGGTCGGTTGAACCAAACCATTGAACCGATGAATAGTTCAACGAACCATTGAACCAACCAGTTGAACCAAACCATTGAACCTGATGGTGATAGTTTGTCATTGATGTCAAAAGGTATTGAGAAAGTTGTTCATGATCATGCACTTCACAGTTGTTCACATAGTGTTGAAGGATGTTGTCAGTGGGATTGACTTGATAAATGGATGATAATATTACAAGTGTTTGATAACATTCATGTACTAATCAGGCTCATTATATTGGTGTTTCAAGTGCTTACAGGATCACATGAATACACTTGATGTTTGGTGTTGGTTTATGATTAATCACATGACTTGTTTGATCAGGTTTGGCCTCCAATGATGTCTTCATATGTTCTTTGGTAAGTGATGTCATGAAAGATTGTTTGCAGTATGTTCTTGTTGTGCATTGATCTGAGAGAGGTTGCTTCAAGATCAGTTGAGGTCAGTGATAGTGGGTTGTGTTTGAATTAACATTTGAGGATAGTCATGTGCTTCAGATGTTGATCATATAGGAGTTCAAACGGTTTACATGCATGTTCATATTCAAGCAATGTTGACACAGGTTGATCATGTTCTTGTCTTACTAGTTGTTGAATCAGGACTTCATAATACCTAGCAGGTGTTCAACTTATCATGATAGAAAACTATATCATCTAGTTTCTTTCACCTCAAGTTTTCACAGGAAGGAGATAAGTTGGTTTTATCAAGTTGCTTTCACACTCAAGTGTCCACAAGACAAGGTTGTGACAAATGCAGAGGTATAAAGTGGGTTTCAAGCTTCTAATGGTTTTCCCCTGTCAATATTGTTATCCTAATTAACATCTTTGCTCTTAAAGATCTAAACAAATATAAGTCATCTCCCCTCAAATTGTCTTTATATTTTAATGATGACCTGGAATAGCAGGTGTATTACTTAATTTTTACCTTTTGAAGGGATTGGTATACATCCCTTGACCGACCCTCTCCTTATCTCACTGAGTGAAGCGGTCTCCACACACATCTTGTGTTCTAATGCAAGTCTTGTTTTAAGTTAGATATCATCGGTGGTCTTGTTTAAAATTGCTAAGCGCCAAAATCCAATTAACATAGTCAATGGAGTGGCCCGAATGGGAAAAAGACCATCAAATGATTTCTTATGGGAAAGTTTATGAATTTGAAATGCTAATGGTCGCTTGAATAAAGAAAAGGCATCGGTATTTTCATAAATATGTTTTATGCTTTAAAAGAAAAGGCATCGGTATTTTTGGCAATAAATATGCTTTATAAAAAATGGAGAACTAGTTTTCTTTTTAGAAACTTTTCTTCACCTAGTTTATAGATTTTTTTTGGGAGATTTTTTTCTCTTTCCAAGTCTAATGAGTCTCCTTTCTAATAGGACTAGGAGCTTTAAAAAGAATATTTTTTAAGAGAGATTTATATAGAATTGGAGATTAAAAAGAAGACAAAGAGTTTGATTGCAAGGAGAAGAATTTGAGGAGATTTTTTAAAGCAACTATTTTGGCACAAAAAGATTTTTTTTAAATGAAGAATTTTTTTTAAGGAGGTATATGATTTATTTTTTAAGGAGAGATTTTTGAAAAGACTCAAATGATTTTCTTGGAGAGTCTTACAGATATGTTGCAGATAAAAGAAAAAAAAGTTGAAGATCTCAAAAAGACATTCAATGCAAAAGAAAAATGATTCTTGAAGTCTTGTTGAAAAGAAATGAAGGGTTTAGTTCTCAGAAATTTTATTAGATTTTATTGAAGATTGATTTTCTTAAGAAGACGAAAAGTTTGTTTGCAGAGAAGGAGATTTATTTTTTATGGAAGAGAAAAATGTGAAAAGACTTTTACAGATAATTTTAGAGAAAATCAAAATGGAAAATGGAAAGATTTTTTTATAAAGAAATTGATTTTATTCTGCAAAGCAAAAGGAAGATCAAAAGATTTTTTAATGCATAGAATTGACGGGAAGATATTTTGTTTTAAATAGAGAAGAGAATATGAAGGGTTTTTTAAAAGTGCATTGTGATGGGTTGTGAAAATATATTCAGATTTTATTTTAATTACATTACAGTTGCTTTGATTACAGAGTTATGTGGATTAACAAGAGGAAGTGAGTGATGTTGTGCAGATTGATGATGAACTGACAGGGATCAAATACATATACAGAGATTGACAAGGTGATTAGAAAGACAATATGCAATTGTAATGACAATCAGGGGCATGAATCATGAATTTGATTGATCAAGACATTGAAACTAGTAAGACATAAATGAAACATACAGAATATGCAGTGTGGTTGAGGAGATCCAGAAAAAGGATTGATTTTGAATAGAATGGCTATTTGACAGACATATGTTTTGTATTGAATGAAACAGAGTGTCCCTCTGAACTTGTTTATTACTTCCAGTGAAGATTCAGTTTGCCAGTGGGGCTTGTAGGTCAGTGAGACCTATTTGTTTACCAGTGAGGTATATCAGTGTTGGAAGTGGGTGCTTCTGTTTGGTATTGGAGTTGGTGCTCCTAGATACAATTTGTATTGCCAGTGAGGCATGTTTTTCAGTTAAGCCAGTGAGGCAATTCTGGAGTGGTTTTTCTACCCCTGGAGGGTTTTCCACTCGTGCAATTCTTGTGTCTTAATTATCTCTCTATGATTGTATGTTTTACTCATGAGTTTTGTTTATGTGTTTGACAAAGTTATGTGCATATGTGTTTGACAATTCAATGATAACTTTCTCACCTTTATGCTCTGCAAGTTAAAGTTTGAAAAAGATTTGAAAATTTACACAACACTGATTCACCCCCCCTCTCAGTGTTGTCCTTGACTCCTACAGAACTAACAAAGAAACATTGAACCTGTAATCTGAGTCACTAGTACTCAACAGGTGGAATGGCTCCCTTAGGTGTATGATGTTGTGTTTTTGTGTTTCTAAGAGCATGGAAGCTGTTTGGAGAGAATTGAATGTTGCCCTGGCAGTTGCATTTTTTTGAGTTTTTAACTTGAAAATGATGGCTCCAAGTTGAAATTTGCATAAAATGCATGAGTTAGGGTTGTGTGAAGGTTTATAAAGCATGTACATACATAATTGAATGTGTTTGAAGCATTGGCAGAGTTGCTAGAGGCCTGGAATGTTAGTTTTCAATAAACCCTCTTGGAAAATGGCCAAATTGAGGGTTTGGTGTTAATGGGACTTGAGGAGAGGTTCCCCTAACAAAAGTGATTGATTTTGGCTGTTTGTAGTCTAGTTAAGACTTTGCAACTGATTTTTGGAGTTGGGGAAGTGATTGAGTGGGTGTTGCTTTGTTAAAGTGGCCTAATTAGGGCTTCTAGGAAATAGAACAGTCAGTTTTTGGGGCTTGTGTTGCAAAATGACCTATACCCATTTTAGGATATGTTTTATATGAGCTTAAAGGGTACTTAAGTATATAATTAGTTTTAGGTTACAATGTCTATTTGGAAAGAAAAAGAGTGATAGTCCTATTTTGAGGGCTACTACCTTTGGTGCAACCAATAAGGGAATGGACAAGAATTGAAGGGGGAAGATTTTGGTAAGGGGCTGGTTTGGTTGTGTTTGGGTCCCTTAGGTGTAAAGAGGCCTATGGTAACCTTGTGATGTCAGAGAAGTTGGAAACCCAAGTTGTGCCCTTGAAGAAGGAAGTTGCCTTGAGAAGGTTGCTTGTGAAACTTGAAGAAGTTGCTTATTTGAGCCCATTATTGTGAAATATGCCTACAGTAGATTGAGTTTGAACCCCTGCATGGCATCATTGAGCCTAGCCTTTGTATCTCTAAGCAATCTGCAGGCAGGTTCTAGCCCTGGAAGCTCAAATGACTTGCTTGAAAATGTAGAATCTAATCAGGCTTTGCTTGCCCAGATTGCTGCATCGCTACAGACTATAACTGAGCCACACAGTTTAACTCAAATGTAAATGAATGTGCTTCTAGAGATGGTGAACAACCTACTCCTTTTCCTAGATTTATGGAGAATTGAAGAAGAATGTTTTATTTTGGATAGAGATATTTGATATTTCTGAAATATCTATGCGTACATCTCATTTTGTCAAAATATTTTGTAATAACATTTTTTAAGTGTTTCTATGCATAGATCTCATGTTATTTCTGGCATATCTATGTGTTGATCTCATGTTTGTATGTATGTATGTTTGTATGACTGTAATTTTTTTGGAAAAAAAAACAAGAGTTAAATGGTTATTTTGAAATATATATGCGTTGATCTCATGTTTGTCTGTTTGTATGACTGTAACTATTTTGGAAAAAAGAAAGACTTGAATGGTTAAATCAACATGGAACTACAAGTTCTCTACATAATTCTCTTGTAGTAGCATGTTGTTTTAGCATTCTGTTCACATAATTATACCTTAATTGAATTGATTCTAGCATCCATGTAAATGTAGTTTGATTTAAGCAACAAGGAAAGCAAATTGATTGAAAGGAACCTAAATTAAAGTAAAGTAAATTAAATTGATTGAAAAGAACCTAAAGTAAAGTAAAGTAAATTGATTGATTCATTGAAAGTAAAGTAAATTAAATTGATTGAAAAGAATCTAAAGTAAAGTAAAGTAAATTGATTGATTCATTGAAAGTAATGTAAATTAAATTGATTGAAAAGAACCTAAAGTAAAGTAAAGTAAATCGATTGATTCATTGAAAGTAAAGTAAATTAAATTGATTGAAAATAACCTAAAGTAAATTAAAGTAAATTGATTGATTCATTGAAAGTAAATTAACGAAAATTGATTGTAAAGAACCTAAAACAACTATGAATAAAAACCTAAACCCTAGTGGGTCATTGCTCGAGTAAAGTCTTATAAGACTTTACCTGAATTGATTGCTCCCGATCAAAGGTGTTCTAGAAAGCATTGACAAGGATTGCTCTCCTGCAAACATATAAATGATAATTGGGACAGTAAGGAACATACTGAATAACCGAATAAATTAAATTGAACTGCAAGTGCATTTATCTAAACACATTTAGTAACAATGTAAATAACTCAAGTAATGGCTATCAGAGCAAAATATCCCAATAGTGGTTGAGTGTTGACAAACATAATTTCATTTAAAAACTGCCATCTTATATGCTATTGTGTTGAGAAACACAACAGAAATAAGTATATATAAATAGAAAATGGTAAATGCATTGTTCTATTTATATTACATATCACATACATATATGTATATAGATATACAAGTTCATATATATATAAACATATAAACATATATACATATAACTATATCTAAATACACACACACACACATATATATGCAGATTATTGTAAATAGACAAGATAAGATTGTAAATATAAACTGCATTCAGACATTTTAATTTTAATCTCACCCCAAAAGGAAAATGCATTGTTCCTTTACACATTCATATTGTTGTCTTGCATTTAAATCCATTAATAATATATGTTTATTAATTTGAGCATATATTCATTTGTCCATCATTATCCTTTTGCTTTTAAATCATGTCATATCGTAATGCTTATTAATACAAGCATATATTCATTCATCCATTTATAGATCCATTTAGTTCATTAATAGTTGTTTCATTAATACATTAACACTTGGTATAAATCAGAACCACACCCAATTAAATCATAATGACATATAGATTGACATATACATATAGATATACATGTATATACATATACATATACATATAGATGTATACATATAGATATACATACACATATACATGAATTCATTAAATGATATCGAGACATTTAAACTTTAGATTGACTAGAAAAGGTAAATGCAATGTGCAATTTATATTACTTGTTCACATATGTATACATTTACTTTCACTTAACCGAGGAGATTAAATACTCACATGCAATTACAAAAGAAGACTGTATATAATCCAAGTAGGGGCCATCAGAGAAAAATATTCCATGAGTAGTAGTGTGTTAACAAACACAATTGCATAGTACAATTCAACAAGCAATGATGTAAGTAAAATCTTATAAGACTTTACCTTCAGTGAGTGCTCGCAATGCAAGGTGCTCTACAAACCTCTCACATGCCTGCAATCATAGAAATCATATGTCGGGTAGTCATCCGGGTAGTAATGAACAAACATCAAATTATCCAAATAAATTCAAGCACTGCATGCAAATCCATCTTAAGCCATTCACATAACAGAAAAAAAGTAATAGAATTGATGTACAATGATACAACTATATATTGCACACATATATAGAACTATACATATACATATACGTATACATAAGATTAAATCTACATGTATCCATATATATGTATATATCATATATATCCACTCCTCCACTAAAAAAGTAACACACTTGATCCCTTTTGTAGTTAGGGTAGGTTTAAAATATATGTTTATTAACACCCCACCATAAATCAAGTTGGTGGGGCCTTGGAACTTACCTGTCCCTTTCCTAAACCTAGTGACACCCCTTGGATGCATTTAAGTACATCTTTGCAAATTAAACCGACACCTTTTTATTTAGTTCATCCATGGTAAGGTGAATGTGGTGGCACGGATGACAAACATAACGTGTTCCAGTTTATATAATTAATGCACACACACACACATATATATATGTTATGGCATATGCATCTATTCTCGAGGGTGCATTATAAACGTTTGAGGGTTTCATCATTTTGTAGCAAACAACTTGAAAAGATGTAGCAAAGTTCAGCAAACAAATTGGACTAAAATTCCCTACAGACTTTGAATTGGAGATGTATATTATTGTAAAATGCTGAAATGTGAAGTACCAAACTAAAATTTTAACATTGTCTACGTTGCATATGTATATTCTCTATACATGTGTACATATATACATAGATATACAGATATGTACAAATAGATATACATATGTACTAAAATCACATGTTGCATGAGACAAACACGAAGGTAAACGACTGTATAATGATTGTATAAACAACACCGTATGAAACTAAAAGAATGGAAGAAAGCAGTACTAAAATCACATGGATAAATGATATATGTCGTTACGTGCATGGAGAGTGACTTGCATGGATGGCGACAACCGATGGAAATGAAGAAGCTGTTATAGATATACATATGTACATATAGATAGAGCACTTATAGATATACATATGTACATATAGATAGAGCAGTGTACATATAGATATATAGATATACAGATATGTATATAGATATACATATGTACATATAGATAGACACACACACACATATTTATACATACATACATACATATGTATATCTATATACAGTACATTGACATACATGATTTAATCAATTGAATGAAGCTGTAAAGTTTAGTTCAAACAAATTGGACTAAAATTGAATATAGATGTATGTAATTGTAAAATTTTGAAATGTTAAGTACTAGCCTAAAATGTTAACATTGTATACGCTACATAATGTTCCTCTTATAATGAATCCAAATTTGAAAAAGGAATGCATTGAATTTGGTTGTTGACCTGGAATTTAAACAAATGCGTAGAAGCTATTGTATTTGATGATATGATATGCCGAATTAAATTTGGTTGTTGAGTTTGAATGCTGAAATGTTAAGTAACAACCTGAAATGTTAACACTGTCTAGGCTACATATGTCTATAGATATACATATATGTATATAGATATGTATATAGATATACATGTATACACACACACATATATATATGTATGTATGTATGTAAAAGTATATACAGTACATTAATAGACATGATTTAATCCATTGAATGAAGCTGCCCATTATATGTTAAGTGCCAACCTGAAATGTTAATAGATATGCAATTGTTATATAGACATTAATAGATGTTGAAATGTTAAGTGCCAACCCAAAATGGTTGTCTTAGACAGAATAGGTAAGAATACCACTATAAAATATATACCCTTAAAAATATACGAAACCATTCTTATTTATAAGCTTTTTATATAAACTCGGAATAGATATGTAAATAGATATACATATGTAGATAGATATACGTATGTAGATAGATATACGTATGTAGATAGATAGACATGTATATGTATACAGTACATTTACAGTCTAACCCATTTGTATATAGAAGCTTTTTATATAAAATGAAACCCTCAATATATGAAATTAAAATATAGGAAAACAATTGTAAATATTTAATGTAACAATAATTAAAAAATAATATTCGGTCAAAAATGGGAAGAATCCGGCTGTAAAATTATTACGGAGACAAAGCCGTAGGATTCAAAACATTCGAAGCCATGATATAATGAAACCCTTAATTGACAATGATATGATGAATCCCTGCAATTATGAAACCCTTAACCGTTAACAATGATATGTTTAAACCATGCTTTGATGCCCTTAACCGTTGACAATAAACCCTCGAAAATATATACCCTTAAAAATATAATAACCCATTTGAATTTATATAAACCTGGAATAGATTATATAAAATGAAACCCTCAATATATTATATTAAAACATAGGAAAACAATTGTAAATATTTAATGTAACAATAATTAAAAAATAGTGTTCGGTCAAAACTGGGAAGAATCTGGCTATAAATTTATTACGGAGACAAAGTTGTAGGATTCAAAACATTCGAAGCCATGATATAATGTAACCCTTAACCATTGACAATGATATGATGAATCCCTACAATGATGAAACCCTTAACCGTTAACAATCATATGATTAAACCATGCTTTGATGAAACCCTTAACCGTTGACAATGAACCCTCGAAAATATATAACCTTAAAAATATAAGAACCCATTTGAATTTATATAAACCCAGAATAGATTATATAAAATAAAACCCTTAATATATTATATTAAAACATAGGAAAACAATTGTAAATATTTAATGTAACAATAATTAAAAAATAGTGTTCTGTCAAAACTAGGAAGAATCTAACTTTAAAATTATTATGGAGACAAAGTCGTAGGATTCAAAACATTCGAAACCTTGATATAATGAAACCCTTAACCGTTGACAATGTTATGATGAAACCCTGATATGATGAAACCTTTAACCGTTGACAATGAACCCTCAAAAATATATACCCTTAAAAATATACGAACCCATTTGTATGTATAAAAAAAACCCTCATTATATAATAGTATATTCTTCTATACAACGAAATAATCACAACACAATGGTTGTCTGAGAGAAAATAGGGAAAAATCCAAAAACATATTACATACCAGTACTCAAATCACGGGTTGTTTGAGACAAAAACGAAGGTAAACAACTGTATAATAATTAGAACCTTCTCTAAAATGATTAGGCATTTGGTGTGTAGTTGAATATGTATTCAGACATGAATAACAAAATTACATACTAGCACTGAAATCATGGGTTGCATGAGACAAACATGAAGGTAAACGACTGTATAATGATTGTATAAACAACACCGTATGAAACCAAAAGAATGGAAGAAAGCAGTGTTGAAATCACATGGATAAATGATATTTGTCGTTACCTACATGGAGAGTGACTTGCATGGAGGGTGACAACTGATGAACATGAAGAAACCTTATAGCAACCATCGTAGCGTCAGAACATTCAGTAAAATGATTAGGTTTTTGGTGTGTAGTTGAATATGTATTCAGACCTGAGAGAAATTAAATTGGAACACATAGTGTTTCCCATCCGTGCCACCGCATTCACCTTAGCATGGATTAGTGAAATAAAAAGGTGTCGGTTTAATTTGCAAAGATGTTATTAATCGTATCAACGGGGTGTCACTAGGTTTAGGAAAGGGGCAAGTAAGTTTCAAGGCCCCACCAACTTGATTTATGGTGGGGTGTTAATAAACATATTTTAAACCTACCCTAACTACAAAAGGGATCAAGTGTGTTACTTTTTTAGTGGAGGGGTGTATTTTTTTTTGGGGGGGGATGGTGAGCGGTTACCGGCACATCGGTGCATATGTATGGGGCGACATGTTGAAATGACCATTTTTTGACCCATGTGTACATAACGTCTAGAAGATGAAAGAATAGCTTTAAGCTCTTTGGTCGCATACAGAGGAACCCAAAAAAATCATCAAAATTTGATATGTCTAGCTATGTGCTTGATGTGCGTGAAGTTAGGGTGGGCGGCTACTGGCCTCTCTCCCCAATTCATTCCTTCATTAGACTTCTACTTAAACATCATCTACTTCAGTGGTCAAACAATCAATAACAATTTTACACCTCATCTATAACAAAAAATGTTAAATATTTGTCTTGTTTTTATTGGCCAAACTTGACTTTTGACTATTGAAGTGGATGATGTTTAAAAATGACCAGAATGATACCAAAATACTACAATCTTGATTTGATTTCTATTCTTTCAATCCCACAAGCTTTTATTTCTATTTGATCTATACTTTCTTTTAACGTCTATAACTGTGCTTTCTTTGCAAGTTAAATGAGGTTTTTGCAGGATTCCTCGTTCACATAGATATTAAAATCAGACCAAATTATTAGTGGCTTAATCCAAGATATATATTTGAATCCCAAGCTTTGATTGTTATTTTGCCTCTCAAAATCTGCACCATCTGAAGTCAAATTATGTATTTATTTTGTTTTCAATGATTTTTAGGGGGGAGAGGAGAAAACACAATATTGTGCAGAACATACTACTCTATTTAGGTATATTGACAGGCTACACACTAGACACACTTGAAAGAAAGGAAACACTAATCATTTGTCTTAAATTTAATGATGGGCCACAAAGTGTGTTCTGAAATGTATGCTAGTTTCAAAATTTGACAGAGCTTTCTAGTTTTTTGCTTTAGGTACTTTGCGTTAGGGAAAGGTGACACCTTTTGAATAAAGAGACTTATGATCCCTTTTCGCTCCTTCCATCCAATAACTTATATTCTCTCCATCTGTCTTGATATTTCCATGCCTCTTTTTGCAAATTTTTAGATTAACCAACAATAATGCAAGTACTTTTCGAAAACAGGAGACAATCAATCTAGAAGGTTTTTGTTCAATAAATCCATGATTTTCCAATCATTCATTTGATTACGTTTGTTCTCATTTCTTTTTTGATCTGTCTATTAGCAGAAACCTAACTATCTGAGGGTATTTCATACCTCGTCCCTCATATCATTCCCATACATGCAACAAGTTTTTTTATGATGAAAATGCCATATTATCTATTAATCATAAGATAAGAAAAACACTTCCACAAAAAATGGTTTGGGTGTTATAATGGCACACCCCGAAAAGACGGTCATATGGGCATAGCCCAGAAAGTTCTAGAATGTCTATGGGTTCACACCCGAAATAACATAATAGAAATTATAAAAACATAATACTAATCAGATTTATGCAGCCAAACAACACCAACAGATGGGGGATCTCTGTCATCCGGGTTACCCTAAATTGTTGTAGGGTCTGGGATGACATCTAGTGGAGCCCACCCATCGTCGTTCTATTAGTTTTCATTCTCTACATTAGCTTCCTAATGCTCTAGTGAAATGGCCAAATTTAAACATGGAAAAACTTTGCTGCTATCCCAACCAGTGTTGGTTGGATTGGAAGTACCAGGAGAAAGCTAGCCTGTATTGTCACCAGTAGGCCAACCTACATTGTCACCAAAAGGCCAAGCTGTATTGTCACCTGTAGCACCTACAGGACGACCAAATGTTCAGCCACAAATATGTGGAGAGGATGAGCACCTGTGACAGTGAGGTGTATGGCGAGGAGGAGGCTAAGAATGTGGCCAAGAATCCCTAGTAGATCCACTCCCTTGCCAGTGGCCATGAGAAGGTGAACGAGCTCTAACTAAGGAAGGAGAGGGAGGTACCCATGCTACTATGCAAGGAGCATTACCCTAGTGGTCCAAAAGTTCATGTAAGTGAGCAACATCAAGAGCCACTTTGTTTTCTTGAACTTGTATCTGCAGAAGAACATTAGAACATATAATAGCTTTAATATAAAGAGAAACAATTGTTCCAATGTGATTGTCTGAAAATATACAAGAATTACGATCCTTCCAAATTGTGTAAAGAATCTCCACCCTAAAAATATGCCAAATCTGAGTAAATATTGCAGGCAACCTGGGAGAATCACCCAGAAGTATTATCTGCCATGAAAGAGACTCTGGTCTGAAAGGCCTAAATAAATCATAAATCCATAGCCAAAATTGCTGAGCCTTGGTGTAATACAAGAAGAGATGCTAAAAAGTCTCAGCTTGTCCACAAAAAGGGCAACGAGGATCTTGAACCCTGAGATGAAAAAGCCTTGCTCCGACTAGTAAACCTTGAAAAAGAAGGCACTAGGTAAAATGTGATAGCTTTGGCTCAAGGATGGCTGAACAAATAGTGGAAAATCTGTTATGCAAAGTAGGCACTGAAGAGTGAAGTAGCCATTGCTTATTGAGAGTATCTATCATTGTCAAATGAGGAGAGAGCCAACTGTAACCAAGCCTAGGCTTATAATGATGCATTGGTGTTTCTGGATACCATTTCCAGTCTTTCCACCAAGGTCTGATGGAATTGATTCCCACTTTGTGAAGCATTTCTCCTGGAATGACACTGACAATTCCATCATATGTAGCCTGATCATGCCTTTGAAGGCCAAATTTAACTCAAAGAGGTTCCCATGCCATAAGGCTCATGGTGGGTCTATGAAAAATATCCTGAAGAGTCTGGATACCTTTTTTATGAAATCTAAGATCTTTTATCCAGGGCAATTTGGCTAATGGCTGGCCTGCATTGCTCAAGAGAGGTGACCACCAAATATTTTGTTGATTGAATGAGAGACCATCTCGAAACCCATCTCTAGTCCAGCGGGGCCAAGGCATAACTTTCTCTTAGGCTTTCCAAATGCTCTTAGCCACAAAGTTTCCTGAGATTTGCACTGGCTCTCTCATGACAAGGATGGTTGAAAAACCAATCCCTTTCCATGCAGGTTTGTGAATAGGATGTCCCATTTCTATATTATGTCTGAATAAAACTTTCCATGCCTCATTTCCAGAGAGAGCATGAATGATCCATTTAACACACAAAGCAGTGCCTTGACGCTAGGTAGAAAGAAGACTAAGGCCACCTGAATCTCTGGGTAAGCAACAAAACTCCCATGCAACATGGTGAAAACCATGGTGAGTTTTAGAAGAGGTCCAAAGGAAATCCATTAAAAGTTTTTCTAGTTTGGCATAGGAGGCTTTGGAAGGAGCCCAACAAGAAGAGTAGTAAACATGAGTTGCTGCTAAAACTTTAGAACATACCTAGAATTTGCTAGCCAGAGAAAGTGGCTTAGTAATCCAGAAGGCGAGTTTTTGTTCCACTAGGGAAAGATTTGCTTGCCAAAGATTTGCATAGGTGCCTTGGAAGGCAAATGGGATGCCAAGAAATTAGAATATTTCACCATGAGAAACCCAGTGCCAGCCATACTATTGGATCCAATGAGGAATGGGAAGAATTGATTGCATGTAACATAGAGTTTTGTGCCACTGGATGGAAGAACCTGAGGCTAAACAGAAGGTCTCAAGACATCCAAGAACATTTTTCACTGTAGTTTCCTCTTCCAATAATGTTAAAAATGAGTCGTCCAAAAAATAGCCATTAACGAGCTAGCTGGAAGAGTTAGGTAGAGAAATTCCATGAACAAGCCCATGTGGTACAGAATTAGCAAGAAGGTAGCCAAAGCCTTCGGTGGCTAGAACATACAGACCTGGTGCAAGAGGATAGCCTTGACGTATAGAATGAAAGATCCCAAAGGTATGAGATTGTTGACCATTGATAGTGATATAGGCAGAAGCATCTGAGAAGAACATTTTGATAGATTGGATGAAGGATGGACCAAACCCTAATGTTGCAAGCATCGCAAGAATAAAATGCCATTCAATGCGATCATATGCTTTAGCAAAATCTATTTTGAGGAAAATGGCTTTTTGATCAGAGTTTCTTGCCGATTCCATTCCTTCCTAGACTACAATTATATTGTCTAAAATATACCTAGATTTAATAAATCCAGTTTGTTAAAGGCTGACAATCAAAGGTAGTAGATTGCAGAGTTTTAGCGAAAGGGCTTTGGCAATGATCTTATAGGAAACATTGAGGAGCATAATGGGTTGCCAGTTACAAATGTTTGCAGGATCTCCAGCTTTAGGTATGAACTTTATATTGCCTTGATTAATAAGCTTGCCTAGAGAGTTTGAATGAAAAGCTTCAAGGTAAACATTATGCAAATATTTTCCTAAGTAGTCCCAAAGGGCTTTGTAAAATTCATAGGGAAAACCATCAATTCTTGGAGCTTTGTCATCAATCATAGAACACGCTACTTCCTTTAGGTCTTCAATGGTCAGTAACTGATCACAGAAGTGTGTTTGGGCTAGAGAAAGTTTTTTTGGAACCACTGCAAGATAATCTTGTAATGCAATTTGTCGCTCAAAAGTATATTCCTGAGCTGTGAAAACTTTTTCATAATGTCTTACAAATGCCTAGAGAATGTCAGGTAGTTCTGAGAGAACAATATTATCCTCCTTCATTTGCTTAATATCGTGTGAGGAATGTCTGGATCGAAGAGCTAGAAAGAATTCCTTCGAGACATGGTCACCTATTTTTAGCCAATGCATTTTGGCTTTGAGTTGTGCTCCTCTAGTAGCATGATTATCAACTATTTGCTTCTGATGCCTTAAGTTGGCGACACTGATTTACAAATAAGGAGAAAATGTGTTAGCTGTCAATGCCACCATGGTCGTTTTCAAAGCAGTAGTTGTAGCATCATAAGATCATCTTCTAAAATTTGCTAGCTGATGGCCATAAATGCGAAGAAACCTTGTAGTGCGGGTGATGGCATCATTCCACCACTATATCCAGCTAGTAGTATGCATTGGGAAACATTCTAAATTCCATATAGTAGCAATGTGTGCCAGGGTGGGTTGGTGGGATAGCAAAGATGTGTTAAGGAAAAACTGAGACTTGCTGGCATGTGGCTGAGTGACTTACCATTCAATGGAAAACTGAATTGGAAAGTGGTTTGATAATGTCACATCCACTAACAGCTTAATTTGGAGGGAGTCTGACATGGCAAAAGAAAAGAAAGATTGGGCCGAGATCATGGCATGATCAAGGCGTTTAAAAACCTTGTCAGACCTAGCTCAAAAATTACACCAAGTATGCCAAAAAGGATGGGATTGACGGCGGCTAGTATTGGGATCAAAGAAACTCAATTTATTGCGCATGTGAAACCACACCTCTCTTTCGCCAGCTGGCCATTGAAAAGGTAGAATGCCATCTTTATCATGTGCCATCTCAACCATATTGAAATCTCCACAAATAAGGCAGGTGGCCACTGGCAAAGAGTTCACAATCCACCACCAGAGAACAGATCTTTCCATTGCATCATTCGATGCATAAACATTAATAATCCCAAAGGAATGATTATCAATATTGAGCAGTGTCCAGACTAAATAGTTGGTGGGGTCCACTCCATGGGCCACCACTAAATCTTTCCACTAAGGGGACAAAAGGGTAGCAATGCCACCTTTTCCAGCCTCATGAGTGGTGCAAAACAATTTACTGGCTAGCCAAATAGAATGGCAATCCGAAGACAATAGAAAACCTGTAACTTTAATCTCTTGCAGACACAGAATATCAATTACAACATAGTGTTGCATAGTAGCTCTAACAAAGTACTTCCTAGCGAGGTTAGTTAGACCTTGGACATTCCAAGAGAGAAATTTCATTGTAAATCCTCCACCATTTCCTCAAAATCTAGATTTTCAAAGGAAGAAAAGTGATTCTGCAGGAATTCAATGGGGTTTGACCCAAATTGAATAAGAGTTTGCTTCTTCTTACCCCCCTGGACAATTTCTCCCTCCTCAGGAGGTTCTCGGCCATAAGAGCACTTGCGAGGTGACAGAGATGTTTTGGAACTTGGTCGTGATTTGGCCAACAACCTTTGTTGTAATGGTAGAACACTAGAACCCTTGGGGGTGTCTTTCCCTCTCGTAGAGGGCTTTGAAACATCCTTAGCTAGTTCAGCATCTTTGGGAGCCTTCGCAAGAGCCTTAGTCCTGTGTTTGCGAGTGGCAACTATAGCCCAAGTGTCCACTGGTTTGGGAACCACCTCCTTGGATACATCCTCGACTAGACGGGGTTGAGCAGCCTCCCTGGGTGGAGTCTGGGTGTGAGGCACATCAAGAGGACAATCCCTAATTTTATGCTCGGTTGACTGACAGCGATAGCAAGTGTTTGGAAAATTAAAGTAGGTAACTTTCTGAGTATGCCAAAGGGGACCAATCTGAATGTCAATGAATTCCTTGATATCTTTTGAAAGATCCACCTCTACGCACATGTGTTTTTGTGGGCAAGCTTGAAAGAACCTATCTGGTTCAATGCAAATTACTCTTCCTAGTGAAGAAGCAATATCATGCAAGAAATGCAAGCAGGGCAAAGGCAAACCAGGGAATTCAATCCACACAGGGGTCCGTAGTTTGGTATCATCCAAAACCATAAAATCATGGGTCCACTGTTGAAAAACAAGCAAGGAAGACTGAACATACCATGGGCCATGATTCAAGATTGCTTGAACATGGCTAACCTCCACAAAGTGGAAAAGGAAAAATCCTTTGGTCAGATTTTGAACCATATCAAGGTGGACACCATGAGGGACCCAAGCCTTTTGAACCTAGTCTTTGAGCATAGATTCAGGGGGAATTCTCCCAACAAAGTATCTAATAAGAGTATGCTGTTCTAACCATAAACAAGCAGAATCAAATTCTTGAGTGTGTAAAATCACATTAGTAGGAGAATCTGAGGGCTTACCTCATGAAAAACCTTTGAAACAAACTTTCAGGATGCTTGGTCAGTGGAGGAGCCATTGTGAAGAGTTGTCAAACTGCCAACGCCAACAAGTGCTGGGTCAGAATTGGTAGATGGCATTTAAAAGGCCAAAAAGCCTCAATAAATGTAGACGTACAGAAGGAAAGGCTATAATTCATGCGCTTAGAGTGTGGTATGACACTAGCAAAAACAATGGAGACCAGCTACAAATGAAACCCTAGCAGAGCCATATTTTGGGGACAGCTATCTTCCTTATATCAAATTTAGATCTGCAACAAGTTTGAATTTGAACAAAAAAAAATGAAGAGAAAATATTTCAGTTGCAGCTATATGTATTCCCATTGTATGTTATTATGAATTCACTACAATCTTAAAAAAAGGTAAGCTGCTCCAGATGCCCAGTTAGCATAGATTTTATACAATTTCAAAAATCAATTCAAATAAATCTCTAAAACCTATATATATACCAAATTAGGTATAGAAAAACAAGTTTCATTCCAAAATACAATAGGCACAAGCCTAGCTTCACCCCACCTACTATTCTTCTCATAGTTAGAAACATTGAATACCAGGAAGGGAGATATAGGGATATAAAGCGGGTACACTCATGATTTATTTTACAATTAGTATTCACAATGAAAAATTCTGATTAATCTAGCAAGAGGTGCTCACCATTGAAACTGTAGTTGTATAAGACATATCATGAACTACATCTTAGGCATTTCCTCATCTATACGTAGTGCCAAGATCTTTCATCACTTAATTGAATGATTTTTTTCTCATCACGTTGTTGTTGCTATCCATTTTCTCCCTAAATGAACACAATCTATCACCCAACAACATACTACTTCATGTTAGATTATTTGGCATGGAATGGAGATCCTTCAACCCTCCAGCCTCCTTTCGTGTGACCTTACTACATCAATATTTTGCAAAAAAAACTCGGGCCAGATGGAGTTGAGAATTGTTGAATCTTGTTGGATTTGTGTGGGTTGGATGGGCCAACAATCCCCTTCTATTTATTTGCAAAAGAACTTGAAATTGCAAAAACATTCACCTTGTTAACGGTTAGCGCAATACTAAGAGCATTAGATAGAGTTGTTCTCGGTTTTCCTCTTGATTTCATTTCTTCACCTTCTTGAATTCTGTCTTCCTCTCGATTTGAAAAACAACATTATTAAATGTAATGATCAATGGCTGAAGATTAATCATGGTAGGAACATTGAGGCCTAAAGTTCAAGGCCACAATCCTATAAAGTTCCAAAAAGAGAAAACATCTTCATGGTTTTTTAAGGAGTGAAGATGGTGTAACCATTACTGAAAAACCATCAATTTAGATAGGTTAACCACTTGTGCCACCTTACTAGTGAAAGAAACACTAAATGTTACCTAAAACATCAGCAATAATCACCTGCCCTAAAGAGCTCCATGCCTTTCCCTAGAAGAAAAGGCACTCATCCCATAACAACTTTCCTTTGGAATGATTATCTTGAAGTGTTGTGAGAGATCTCTCCATATGGAAAGCATTGCCAACATTTATTAGATTTGCACACAACGTATCATCCTTGTCATCTTCAATATTCAAATCTTATTTTGTTTCTCTTTTTGAAAATTATTTTATCATTTTATTTTTCCAATTTTCTTCATTGTAAAATTTAATTAATTAATTAATTAAATTTTCTCTTTGTTTTTAAGGGATAGGGAATAAGGGGAGAGGAGGAGGAGGAGGAGGGGGGGCGCTGAGGTATTGATGGGTAGAGTGTCATGTATCTTCAATAGTTAACATTTGAATGTTGTTAGAGAAGGAGACTTTTAAAAAAAAATTATAGTATTTTTTAAATTATCAAATTGATTCTTCAACTACTTTGTTACCATATCTTTTAATTTGTTTTTAGATGATGTAATCAAATTTAATAGATAACCATCAAACTTCTTTCAATATTGATTTCAATTTTCGAGAAGATAGTTCTTTGGAGTTTATTGCATTTATCAAATTTTGAGTCTCCTACTACAAGCCCTTTCTACCAATGAATGTCACTAAGTAATGTGATGGCCTTTGCTTCATTATTGATATCATTTTTTTGGTTTTGAATCGAGGGACATGTGGCTCTCACCCTTTGTGTAAAATCAATTTCTAATAAAGTCTAGTTCTTGTTAATATGAAAACCTATGGGAACTCCCTCTTTAAACGTGCAAGGGAGAAAAATAATATTTTCATAACTATGAAAAATCCTTTTTAACATGTGACAATAAAGAATCATTTTGCTTTCAACTTTAACTCTTGTGACCAATGTAATCTTCTTCTTTCTTTCCACTTTGACCCAAGCCTAACAATTTTTTGAAGATGAGTTTACAAAAGAGGGTATCATTGGAGATCCCTATGGGGAAATCCCAAGGAAAAAAATTGCACTAGATCCTTAGAGGGGGTATTTGCTTCAACATTAGTGGGAGGAGGTCTACCAACCACATAAGGCTTAAGGGAAGGAGTCACCTTGCCTACAAGAGGTGACGACACAATAGCCATGGGAGAGGAAGCCAATGGATAACATGAAGAATCTAAAGAAGTGCCATTTAGAGAGCCCTTTGAGAGATCATCCTTATGACTATCATAACCAGTCATTTCGCATTGTGGTTCATCCCCACTCCACCAAGTAGCCTTCCTAAGAGAGGCTTGATGATGAACCAAATGAGAGGACTTTGGATAATTTTTTATAAATTGGCCTATTGCAAAACATGATCTAAATCTAAAAGCAATTCCTTTGTAATCGAGTTGTTGCTTCCAAATCTTGTTATTAACTTTTAAAAAAATTCTTTTGATAATTTCTTAGATAAATCAAAGTCAACCAAGATTCTAGTGAAAGTAAAATGTATCAACATCAAATTGAGATTAAGGGTGGAGATTAGTTTCCCTAGGGAATTTCCAATGGAGGAGAGACATTTAGTAGAGCAAAACTAGAGAGGAAGGTTTAGAAGTCTCACCTAAATCAAAGAAACTAGAAAAGATTTAGTAAGAGGATTGAACTCTTGAGACCATAGTTTTCAACCCTAGGAAAGCCTTATCCTAGAATCATAGATCGCCCTTGAGCAAGACATCCTTATCTAAAGGGGATCTATACATTACCAGGAACCAATCATTTACAGACATATAAAAAAATTCTCTTTAACCAAAGTCTTCCAATGAAGAAATTTAAATAATTATATTAACTTGTTTCAACCACTCTTTGTTTTTTCCAACCTCATCCCCAAAAAGCACAATTTAAGATTGCTTAGAGGTGAAATATTTATTGATTGTGAGCTTTGGAATTGTATATGAGGAAACCGTAATGGAAGGGAAGGGAGAAGATCCATCTTCACCACATGGAGGCTAAACAAGTGAATTAGTTAGTGTGTTCAAGTGAGGCTAAAAAAAATTCACAAACCCTTGTCATCAAGGAATGGATCTTATATTGTACACGAAATTAGGGACGATCTTTTACCTCAATGCCATGGAAAGGGTTAGTTATAACTATGAATGATCTTTTACAAACCCTCTATTTGAAGTTACATATTCCTATGCTAATGGATTCAACCTTGAAGAAACTAGACCTAGCCATAGTTGTGGAAACTAAAGAAAGGGTTTTGTTGGTATCTATAGTTGAAGCAAGATTGTTTGAAGAAAGTTGCCTATTCATGGAACCAAACTTCTCATCAAAGGACATGGTAGATTTATTTGATAGTCCATCCTCAGGTGAGCTTGAAAGTATAGGAATAGGCAAAGTTGTGGGAACCATTCAGGAACAAGCCATCCTTCAATTATATCCCAAGTTTCATTTTTTATTATTTTTCTTTAGTAAATCAAGTCAAAGGAATTCCTTTGTGATTGAGTTGTTGCTTCCAAATCTTGTTATTAACTTTTAAACAAATTTCTTTTGATAATTTCTTGGATAAATCAAAGTCTTGAACCAAGATTCTAGTGAAAGTAAATCGTATCAACATCAAACTGAGGTTAAGGGTGAAGATTAATTTACCTAGAGAATTTCAAATGGAAGAGAGACATTTAGTAGAGCAAAACTAAAGAGGAAGGTTTAGAAGTCTTGACCAAATTAAAGAAACTAGAAAAGATTTAGTGAGAGGATTGAAGTCTCGAGACCATAGTTTTCAACCCTAGGAAAGCCTTATCCTAGAATCATAGATCGCCCTTGAGCAAGACATCCTTATCTAAAGGGGATCTATAGATTACTAGGAACCAACCTTTTACATAGACATATAACAAAATTCTCTTTAACAAAAGTCTTGAAGAAATTTTAATAATTGTATTAACTTGTTTCAACCACTCTTTGATTTTTCCAACCTCATCCCCCAAAACCATAATTTAAGATTGCTCAAAGGTGAAATATTTATTGATTGTGGGCTTTGGAGTCTATATGAGGGAACTCTAATGGAAGGGAAGGGAGAAGATCCATCTTCACCACATGAAGGCTAAACAAGTGAATTAGTTAGTATGTTCGAGTGAGGCTAAAAAAAAATTCCCCCTTGTCATCAAGGAATGAATCGGGGACGATACTTTTACTTCAATGCCACAAAAAGGGTTAATTATAACTATGAATGATTTTTTGCGAACCCTATATTTGAAGTTACATATTCCTATGCTAATGGATTCAACCTTAAAGAGACTAGACCTAGCCATAGTTGTGGACACTAAAGAAAAGGTTTTGTTGGCATCTATAGTTGAAGCAAGATTGTTTGAAGAAAGTTGCCTATTCATAGAACCAAACTTCTCATCAAAGGACATGGTAGTAGATTTATGTGATAGTGCATCCTCGGGTTAGCATGAAAGCATAGGAATAGGCAAAGTTGTGGGAACCATTCAGGAACAAGCCATCCCTCAATTATATCGCATGTTTCATTTTTTATTTTTTTTCTTCAGTAAATCAAGTGAAAGGTAAGAGCCCTCTCCCATCATATTTATAATAAAAAAATTGCATAGGTGACTTGCTTGGGGATATGACAAGAGAAAGACACTACATCAGAACCCGTGAGTGGAGAGATTTCACAGTCACCACTACCACCTTGTCCACAGTAGCGTCTATGCCGTGTTGAGCTTTTCCCATATGTAGTACCGTTCAAGTGCCTTCGTCAATTCTCGGTCACTGGTGATGAGGAAGATATGACTTACGAACATGGAGGAGATTTCTGTATTGACCCATTCAATAAAATCCTTTCCAAGCACTTCTTTAATTGCCTCTAAAATGTTGCCCCCATTTAAATTAAAAAACTTTGTGAAATCTTGCTTCCTTGATTTCACCTAAGGTGGTCATTTGAGGCAGGTCCCCACCAAACTGAATATATGGCTCCATAATAGAGCAATCGCAAACCCCGAGAGAGGAGTATTTCTGTAAAGAAAGCAAACTAAAAGTAGAAGAAAGAGAGATGAGCTTTGATACGAAGAGTATGCTCCCAGATAGGACATAATTTTCATCAACATTGAGGCGATGTCAAATGGCATGTAATGATTACTATGGATCAAAGGTTATCATTGTACCGATACCATACTTCCCTAAGTTCAGGCCAGCAATTACTGCCCTCACTTATGATTGGATCCTCATCTCCGTTGATACCAATGATAATAATCTGTCACCTCGGTAGCTATGAGTAATAGACTAAAAAGGAAGAATATACAAAATGCCCTATGCTTCGGACAATAAACTGTTAATTTTCTAATTTGCTGAATGTCTTTTCGGCAGGCAGAGGATGATAACCATTGAGTCACCTTGAATTCTTATCTTACTGATATCACAAGATTTAACCAGTAGGAGACCAACGAGAAGAGCTTTCGCTTCTGCTTCATTATTCGTTCTTGGTTAGAATCTCTTTGAAGTTGCTTTTATCATTTTACTGTGGGAATCTTTGATGACATAATCTTGCAACGTCAAAATTCACTTTGAAATCACCCTCCAAAGGTGGAGACCATTTGATACTAGCTCTATTGAAGGGAAATGGTTTAACCCAATAATTCCATGAACGCGAGGAAGAGATAACTTATCCCATGTTTGAAGCATATCTCTATCCCATGCTTTGATGAGGCATGTCCTTTGTGCTTTGAGTGTGGTTTGATTCATAACTACTTCAAAGATAACTATTTCTAGCTTGGAAAGGAAGGACTCCCATCCTAGTGATACATCTTGGAATGGCCTATGGTTTCTCTCTTTCCATTTATTGTAGATTAGCAGTGATATACTCGTCATCCATAAGTTGGAAAAAAGGGCCTTAAACTTGGGGATAAACCAATCTTTGAACACTTGTAACAGAGATTCTAGTTTGAGATGAGTTCATTTTAGCTTGTCACACAACCAGTTCCAAAACTTGGCAGCAAAGGGGTAACTAAGTAGTAAGTGCTCATTGGTTTCTTTTGCTTGATTGCATAAGATGTATCTAAATGGGACCTCAAAGTCCAAATTTTGTCAATCTTTCACCCATTAGAATCTTTCCCTTGATGTCCAACCATGCAAAAGATCCTACTTTTGGTAGACAAGGGCATTTTAGTTACTAAAGAGAGGGCATTTTGATTTCTCTGGATCCTCTCCTTCCTCCACCCACGGCCAATCCAACTTATCTGGACAGGCTGCAACAAAGAAAGATAGGGCATTTAGAGAGAGGGCATTTTATCCAATCCAACTTATCTGGATAGGCTGCTGTTACCTTACCGGGGTGGGTGGGTGGGAGATAGTGGCGGTGGAGGTAGGGCATTTTGAGAGAGGGCATTTAGAGAGAGGGCATTTTAGCATTTTAGATGATAGGGCATTTTTCGGTGGAGGTAGGGCATTTTGAGAGAGGGCATTTAGAGAGATGATAGGGCATTTTAGATAGGGCATTTTATTGGATAGGGCAATTTTAATGGATAGGGAATTTTATATGATAGGGCATTTAGAGAGATGGCATTTTATATGATAGGGCATTTTAATGGATAGGGCATTTAGAGAGATGGCATTTTAATGGATAGGGCATTTTTGGCATTTAGAGAGATGATAGGGCATTTTAGATAGGGCATTTTATTGGATAGGGCAATTTTAATGGATAGGGCATTTTATATGATAGGGCATTTAGAGAGATGGCATTTTATATGATAGGGCATTTTAATGGATAGGGCATTTAGAGAGATGGCATTTTATTGGATAGGGCAATTTTAATGGATAGGGCATTTTATATGATAGTAGGCCAATCTTGATCTTCAAGGGGAGCCATGAGAGTGGAATAACCCAATTTCGCTGAATTGTTACCACTTCTTGAACATGATTAGTGTAGTTCATCTTCCTCCGCACTAATTTTGATTTTTTGCTAGTAAAGGATTATAGATAGTTTCTGAAATATTTGCTCTTGTGGGGTGGGGACAGAGGATAAATCTTTCCACCTCTATCGTCCAACTCTTGCAACATAATAGGATTGCACAATCCTTCACCAAGTTCCCCCAACTATTCTCTAGTAATTACTAAATATCTAAAAAATCTTCCCTTTCTTGCAAAGGACTATGTATGTTTCATGAGTCCTCCAAAAATCTTGTTTTCCTTCCATTCTTTACTTCCCATGAAAGATGATCCATAATGATGTTTTTGCTCTTCAAGATGAAATTCCAAATGTGAGAGCCCAAGGGAAGGTTCGAAGTCATGAGAATCCTTGAGCTATCCATAGATTCTTGATCTACTTTCTCCTCATTAATCTACTCCATGTCAAGTATGAAAAATTAAAGATGTTCCACACCCCTCCTAAAGGCAAGTTTTGTTAAGAAATCTTTCTAATGCCAACCTTACCACTTTCTTGAGGAAGACCAAACGCTATCCCAAAAAATCAATGGGTATTTCTTCCTATCCTTCGAGCTTTGCTAGATGAAGTACCTCATGACTTTGTTGATTGAATCAATGATGCTCTTTGGAGCTTTTAGGACTTAGAACAAATAAATTAGGAGTGCAAATAAGACTAATTTGATCATAGTATTCCTACCAACAAAGGTTAACCACTTCCCTTTTTGGGAAGCTAACTTGGATTTGAATGCTTCTAGCAAGGAATTCCATAGTGAAACTTTTTAGGTCCCTACAAACAAGGGTATATCTAAATACTTGAAATCTTCCCCATTTTGAAACCAAGAATCAATGCCACTCTATGTTATAGCCTTGGACAAGAGTTGAAGAAAAAGATTTTAGACATTTGCTCTTTAATTTGCTTCCCTAAAGAAATAGTATAATCATAAAGAATCTCTTTCATTGTGATTTCCTTTGTAAGACTAACTTCTCCAAAAAGAATGGTGTTGTTGACAAATTAGAGGTGGGTGAAGGCCTTCATTCCTTTTGTGGCGATAATTCACTTCCAACAACTAACTTGATGTGATTGAGAAATGGATTTGCCTAGGACTTACTGTTACATCCCCAATTTTAATCTTGCTATACTTTTTACTTTTACTTGGACATAAGTAAATCTATTATGATGTTTATATTAATGTCAAGGAATGATATAGATTATATTGAATGTCATTTATGGAATTATGGAAATAAATATGTTATTGTCGATTTAATATTTTGCATTATGAGATTTGGTTTATTATTTGAATGCACTGATCATAATTTGTTGGTTACAAGTTTTATATAGGATTACATGTTTTCAGATGACTCTCAGAGAAAAAAGAGAGAGTATCTTTCGAGGAGAGAGATATAGACCTTGGGTTACAAGTGATTATTTTCCAAAACGAGTATGAGTGTTTAACAAAACCGTGAACTAGTGTCGTAAGAGGTAAGTCTTGTCTTGTATGTTGTTGTTCTTGAGTCAATGGTAGACAAAGCTCATATTGGAGGATTAGGTTCCCAAGAGGAAGATGTAGTAAAACCAATCAACTCTACTCCCCTTACCCTAATCAACCCATGCAAGATTTACAAGGTAGTGGAGAGGATAATATAGGAGCCAATTCTCCCATGAAGGAGGCTTTGATAGCCATTAATCAAATTTTGGCCATCCTTGAAGAAGAGAGTTCAAGTGAAGTGGATTTTGGGGAAGAGGAACCTTTAGATAGGGAGGAGGAGCCAAATTAGCTAGTGTCCATATAAATTAGAACCATCTCTCACAAGGAGACAAGTATGACAGAAAATTTATGGTTATAAGACAAGGAAGGAAGACTATTGAAGAAGTAACCATCAAAGAAATCATGTCAAGATCTCAATCCACATAAATTTTCCAAAGCAAAGAACAAAGTAGGGGGGAAGTGATCAGACAAGATAGTGATAGGCAAAGACTCAGAATTATGATCAACTAAAGGAGAATCTTCAACATGCATGTCAGAAGAAACCCCCTCCTCATAGACTAATTCATCCAAAGCCTCAAACTTGTAAAAAGTCTCCTCCTCTTGATGATCTTGAAGAGTCCTCTTCTGACCCTGATTCTTGTTTCATGACTTAATAGGCACAAATCCATCTTTATCTGGAACCACCCCCTACATGGGTGCTTTACCCTTTTTCGCCCTTGGATTAGATGGAGCCTTCACATTATCTAAACCACCAGCACCTGAGGCACAAGGGCACCTCCTTTGAAGATGACCATACTCATGGCACAACTGGCACCTGAAGGGTAAAGTCTTATATTCTAACTGCTGAGTCCAGGAGCTAGACCTAATAGTCAGATCAATAGAATCTGGTAGAGGTTGGCTTAGATCAATCTCCACACATACCCAGGCATAGGAAAAAATTCACTTCTCTAGAGTTTGCTGAGACATGCCAATAGGCTTGCCCAACAGCAATGCAATTGATTGTAGAATATCATGTCTCCAACATTCCAATGGCAACTGAGGAAAATGAACCCACACCGGCACCTTCGAGGACAGCTCCTCAGTTGAGTTAAAGCTTGCATGCCACGACTTCATGAATAGGCCAACTTGATTATAAAAGTAGGGCCCTCCCTCAAATGCCTTGTTACGATCAGAGATACACGAAAAAACTACGAGAAAGAAGTTATTCATGGCTAGCAAGATGTCAAAATCACCTTTCGGATTCCATGACTTGCGAATCCAGGGTTCCAGAAAAGGCATCAAAACCCTCAATCCCATAAATTTGCAGATTAAAACATGTTTTCTATAATACTCCAGTCCTTGGCTACCGCCTCTATTTGAATCACCAGCTTCAAACGAGCTTGAGCTCTCACCAAGCATCCATTTATCTTTTGCAATTTCAAAGTACCAGTAGTAAAAACCCCAACATCAGGAGGGGATGGATGAGGAAACCCGTCACCAACTTCTGCCATAGCAGCATCTCCCGACGTCTCACCCAAAGGTACAGACCCTGCCATTATAAAATCCCCTCAAGCCCCCACACCCCACACCTACATCAAACAACATACACACTTGAGAAAAAAGACCCCCCCCAAAAGCTAAAAAAAACCCTCCCATCGCTGGAAACAACTCCACAGAGCTCGATCTGTAAATAAAAAATGCATGCAATAGAGAACAAACACATGCAGACCATGGCCTACTATAGGCCGCGGGACTGCACAGAGCTCCCGCGCATACGCTCCATCCTCTCCCCCCATAGACATATATCTAATAAAATAAAATATTAATATTTAATAATAAACATGATATTTCCAAAATAAGGAGGTAAAACAAAGATATGCCATCACTTCTCCATTTGTAAAGCCATTCTACAAAGCCAATGGCCTCTAATATGAAACAAAATAAAAATAAAAAAATAGAAAATGAAACATTACTTTGTATATATTAAATGAAAGAAAATGCTTGTAATTTTCTCAAAAAAATCTAGAAAATGAAACATTATTTTGTATATATTAAATGAAAGAAAAGGGCTGTAATTTTTTTTGTTTAATGTTAGAAATAATTTCAACCAAAATTTTATACATCTTTTAGGTTTGAATCTTAATTAATTTATATAAAAAAATGTAGTAGTGTAATAATAAAAAAAAATTTAAAATTTGATTTGTTAATTTGAGATATTTTTTATTTGTTAATTTACTTGAAAATTTGATGGACAAGACATAAACCTTAAATAATTAAATAATTAATGAAAATCTATGTATATAGTAAATAAAATAGTTGTAATATGAAATAAATAAAATAACTTCAAATTGATATCTCTCGGCATTTTTTTGGATAGATATATTTAAGATATTTATACTAGTTTATCTAAACATTTATATTACCATTTAATTTATTTTATGTTTAGATCTCTATATATTATAATTTGATTTAACATTTATAATAGTTTTCTTTTCCATGTTCGGCATACCAAATGTAACCTAACTATTCTCTAACAATTGATTTATTTAATTAGTAAGACATACATATTAATTGGAGCATTAATAAATAAAAGGAGCAGCAATAATTAATCACTTAAGCAATAATATGAATATGAAATTTATAAAATTGACAAGAGATGATAAATTAATAAGAGGGAAATAATACTTATCTTTAATAGTTTCTGGAAGCAACTATCCTGCACACAAAGATAGGGTTACTGGCCCTGGCTTTTCCTGGCACAAACACCCCCAGAGGAACTGATTCTTGCACAGAACCAACCTATAAAGACGACATAAACACAGCGTTGGCCAGGACACTCTCGGGCGTACGTTGTACCCCAAGTTAGACAAATCACCTTTTAATTACAACTTCGGGTAAAACACACTCCAATATCAATGTACTTTATAAATAAAGTTATTTAACCTTTATTTTAACTCAAAAGTAACTTCTTTATTTCTTTTATTTTTACATTTCTTCTATTTTCTTTTTCATTTAAATATTTATTTTTTTACTCTCTAAGATTTTCATAAACTTTATTTATTTAATTCATTTCTCAGAAAAAAAGTCTCATAACAAAGACACTGCATCATAACCCGTGAGTGGAGAGATTTCACAGTCACCACTACCACCTTGTCCACAGTAGCGTCTATGCCATGTTGAACTTTTCCCATATGTAATACCGTTCCAGTGCCTTTGTCAATTCTCCGTCACTGGTGATGAGGAAGATATTACTTACGAACATGGAGGAGATTTCTGTATTCAATAAAATCCTTTCCAAGCACTACTTTAATTGCCTCTAAAATGTTGCCCCCATTTAAATTAAAAAACTTTGTGAAATCTTGCTTCCTTAATTTCACCTTCCTTAATTTCAGCTAAGGTGGTCATTTGACGCAGGTCCCTACCAAACTGAATATATGGCTCCATAATAGAGCAATCGCAAACCCCGAGAGAGGAGTATTTCTGTAAAGAAAGCAAACTAAAAGTAGAAGAAAGAGAGATGAGCTTTGATACGAAGAGTATGTTACCAGATAGGACATAATTTGCATTCACATTGAGGCGATGTCAATGGGCATGTAATGATTAATATGGATCAAAGGTTATCATTCTACCGATACCATACTTCCCTAAGTTCAGGCCAGCAATTACTATCCTCACTTATGATTGGATCCTCATCTCTGTCGATACCAATGATAATAAATCTACCACCTTGTTGCACTCTCAGTAGCTATGAGTAATAGACTAAAAAGGAAGACTATCCAAAACGCCCTATGCTTCGGACAATAAACTGTTAATTTTCTAATTTGCTAAATGTCTTTTGGGCAGGCAGAGGATGATAACCATTGAGTCACCTTTAATTCTTATCTTACTGATATCACAAGATTTAACCAGTAGGGGACCAACGAGAAGAGCTTTCGCTTCTGCTTCATTATTTGTTCTTGGGTAGAATCTCTTTGAAGTTGCTTTTATCATTTTTATTAGTCTTTGCCTTCGGCAGGGTAACTGTTGTTTTTGCTCTCTAAACATTTTTTTGATGTTAAAATTTGTGCAACATCAATAATCAAATTTAGCCTAAGTTTTTTAGTCCCTGTTTGATATTATTTTTCCTTGAAATTTGTGCAATGGCAATAATGAATGTTTAGCCTAAGATGTTTTAATTTTGATGAATATTGAGACAACAATATTAGCTAGACCTTTTTTTTCCATTGGTCCGTTCATTTTTCACCCCATTGACATTATTTTTTCTATTCTTAAAATGAGCATTTTTTTGCTGGTTGATTTTTGGTCATTGGCAAAACTATTAAGGAGGACAAATAAATTATTGCATGAGTCTATAAACGTGGGCAAGGTTGCCTTCTAGAAAAGAAAAGAATATAAATAAATAATAAAAGGAATACACAACCCTAATTAGGGCTTGCTCTCACTGATCGATTCATTACTTGCCTTGCTCCCCTTTTTTCCTCTTTATTTTGCAGCCCTAACTCTCTAATGGTGGTGGTGGCCAAGGAGAAGGGTTCCCACACAAGAGAAATTCTGATCATCTTTTTTTTTTCCTTTGGTCTCCATTGATTCACTGTCCTAGAGTCCTTATTTGGTTCCTAAATTTTCTTTGTCTCTAATATATTTGTTTTGCTTACAGGTTAATACGCATGCAGGCTGTAGAATATGGTTGAATTATAAGGCTGAGCAAGTAAAAAAAATTGCAGTTTTCTACTCATATAGGAGAGCGCCCTTAATGGGCAGAAGGGCCGCAATCTCTCTTTGTAGATCCACGTCTCTCAAAGGGACCGAGATCATATCTCCTCCCTGATACTTATGCCATATCCTTTTTGTTTTCATTACTACTTCCTGAACTGTTAAATTACTGTTCTATTCCATATATACTTTGAATGCAATCTATTTTTTTTACATGGGAGTTTTTATTTCTGATCATAACAGTCGTTTGCTATTCCCCATGTTCTTGTTATAGGACATGGAGAACTCCAGCAATGAACTCACACAATTTTGGCCTCATAACAGTAGTTATTGAGCAAGGTATTCAAGGAAATCATTGTAGTATTTACAGAGGTACTTGAAAAGCTTGAAAGCATTTAGTTTACAATATATTTTCACCACAAAAATACCCCATTCAGGTTGATACTTTTCCTATATAAATTTTTACATTGTTTTGGTTTACTAGGGGCATAAGAGTCAAAGTTTCAATCAATACACATTGACTGCATGATAGAAACAATAAATGATAGGGTTTCTGATGCAGAGTGACACAGAGCGGAAACACACACACACACACACACACTCAAAATGTTTAATTCAGTCATTATTGGCAAGAGATCTCAAATGTCTCACCGAACCTCTTGCACTCTTACCTTGTCAGTCTCATTATCTACTGTCTTCCCGATGGTTTTCTTCACACCGATATCTTCCTATGCATCGGCCAAACATTATACCATCGGCTTCCTTTTCAAATGTCATTCTGAATTGCCTTGTCTTCCCGACATCCCCTTGATACATTTGAATCTGCACATACCTTACTTGACCTACCGTGTTGGTTCCTTCCATCGTTTCTGTCGGTCAACAATTGGATCAAAAACAAATGTATGTCTCGACATACCAGTGAAATATACAAAATGGAATATACAAATTGTGACTTCCTATCGCCGGTCCTCTACCCTGCTATCACCAGTCGTTCCTTGTATCTGCAGACAAATATCCTTCCAACATACAAACTATCTACCACCTCAGCCAGTCACCCTTTGTATCATATGCAATGTATATTTTCGTTGTATCTTCACAACATACAACAACGACATGCAATTGCAATATACACACAATCTGACACCCACATATAGTAGCGATATACTCACAAACTGCCTACAACATACAATGGACATATACATAGCAAATGTATCTTTTCAGACAATTTCGACAGACACAGGAATTGTCTGCGGATATACTTTGATGATATACACAGGCAATGGATTTTTACATACGATTGTAGGATACACGTGGAATGTACTCAAGTACATTAGCGATATACATAGAAATTGTATATTCAGCGAATGATCATGATCTTAACCCGAATGGACTCTTACACATGCATTTTATCACAGGATATACACAAGGTGATACTCAGATGTGACAGCGACATACACAGGGAATGTACCTTCATACATTTACGATATATATAGGAATTGTATATTCAACAAGCAACACAAACTCGACCCAAACATACTTTCATACATACCATTCTTCACCGCATATACACAGGGGGTAGCTCGCATGCAAATGCAATATATTCACAGACTGCCTCGCATACACTTGATGTATATACCTCAAATGTACATTTGAACTTCCGCCGATAACTTCCTCTGTAATGGATTCCATAATTTCTATTCTGCCATGCCCATCAAACAAAAAGGAAAATCAATAGAATACTAATGTACACAATCCATTCCATTGATTTCACAGAAATCCACTAGTGGAATGGATTTAATTGTGCATCTCGATGGCAGGAAACTAAATTAAGTATGAAAATAATTCTATACAGATAATATACAGAACAATTCAATATACAAGGAATTTACACAAGATCCAGAATTTGTAACACACTCTTGACATAATTCTTGTTTCTTCATTCCAACTTTTTCAAACACATACTAATTACAGAGATTTCTACAATTGATACTTCTGAAGGTCAAAGAACCCTTATTCCTTGACCACTTTACCTGTTTTGTTATCGACCCCTCTCTCCTCTGTTTTCAGGATTTTGCTTAAACCAAGATTATAAGAAAAAGCCCTAATTAATCACATGGCACCTGTTTTGCATAAGACAACAAAACATCAGATAATATGACACATTAGATTTAATCTTGCACATAACCCAACTGTCTGCTGTTGTCCATGATGCTACATATTGGCCTCGGGAAGAGAGATACTAAAACATAAAATGTCAACACAAATGTCATGACAAGCATGAAATGATAACATAAAATGCTTAAGACCTAATAAAACCCTAATCTTCTCCCTTAGATGTATATTTGGTTTGTTGAAGGGGTGCTCCTACACCATACTCCCCGGTAGAAGAGATTTCAAGCCCCTTTGAGATCAAAGTTTGAATGTCTGCACCATTGTTTGTTATCTGATCTTCCGTCATCCAAACTGCCTCTGAATCAGGTTTCCCTTGCCAAGCCACCAAGTACTCTATGTACTCAGTGTTCCTTGTCTTCTTTACCACTCTTGAGTCTAAGATATTCTTCAACTTTGGTGGATCATGCTTAGGAATATCATCATCTGCTACATTTTGTAATGGTTCTTGTCCTACATCTGCATTCGGCTTGGAGTTAAGTCACATACATTGAAAATGGGTGATAATCCAAGATCAGGAGGAAGTTGGATCTCACAGGCATTCTGCCTACATTTCTTCAAAATCTGACATGATCCAATCTTCCTCTGCATTAGCTTGGTATATTTACCTTTTGGGAGCCTCTCCTTCTTCAGATTGACCCATACCAAATCTCCAACATCAAATTGTACATCTCTTTTTTTCTTGTCAGCATATGTTTTGTATTGAAATGTAGTCTGTTGAAGCTGGTTCTTGACTTGATCATGCACTTCTTTGATAGCTGAAGCAAACGCTTCTCCATTTGCACTAATAGGCTCTCCTAGAGGTAGATCTCTCATCTCTAAAATACCTCTTGGATGAATACCATACACCACTTGAAAAGGTGACTTCCCTGTACTCCTATTGATGGTGTCATTATAGGAAAATTCTGCCTGTGGTAGGATGTTATCCCACTTATCTCCATGCTGCCTTGTCAAACATCTTAACAGATTTCCCAATGAACGGTTAACTACTTCAGTCTGTCCATCTGTTTGAGGATGGTAGGCTAATGAGAAGGATAAATTGGTTCCAAGCTTCTTCCAAAGAGTCCTCCAAAAGTGGCCAATAAACTTTACATCTCTATCTGAGACTGCTCAATGTCAATCCATGTATCCTCACTATTTCCTTGAAAAATAGGTCTGCAACATGTGAAGCATCACAGGTGGTTTTGCATGGCAAGAAATGTGCCATTTTACTAAATCTGTCTACTACAACAAAAACACTATCATATCCTTTCTTTGTCCTAGGTAAACCTAATACAAAGTCCATGCTTATGCTCTCCCACGACCTAGAAGGAATGGGTAGTGGCTGGTACAAACCTGCATTAGTGGATCTCCCTTTTGCTTTCTAACATATCACACATGCCTCCACAAATTTCCTCACATTTGACTGTAACTTGGGCCAATAGTAATGCCTCTTTACAAGATCAAGAGTCTTATCTAGACCAAAATGTCCTGCCATGGCTCCACAATATTTTTCCTGAATGATATTCAGTCTCATAGAACACCTTGGAATACATAACTGTCCACCCTTAAAAAGTAATCCATCTTGGATCAGAAATTTAGAGAACTCAACATGATATTTGTCACCAAAAGAAGTACATACCTTGTAGATCTTTCCAAAGTCTTCATCATAATCATACATGGCCTTCAAAGAATCAATGCCAACACTTTCCAATTGAATTTGATTTATGGTTGGAACCCTCCTGCTCAAAGCATCTGCTACTTTGTTCTTGACCCCTCTCTTGTGCTTGAGTGTGAAGGTGAAAGCTTGTAAAGTTTCCACCCACTTCATATGCCTATGGTTCAGCTTCTCTTAACTATTTATGAAACTAAGGGCCTGGTTATCTGTGAACACTATGAATTCTTTGGGCATCAAGTAATGCCTCCACTTTTTGAGTGACTGTACTAGAGCGTACATCTCCAAATCATATGATGAGTATCTTTTCTTTGCATCATTTAGTTTCTCACTGAAAAATACAATAGGCCTACCTTCTTGAGTGAGTACTGCTCCAATTGTTATGTGACTGGCATCACATTCTACTTGAAAAATCTTGTTGAAGTCAGGAAGTGCAAGAACTGGCTGCTCGGCCACCTTCTTTTTCAATGTTTCAAATGAATAATCTGCCTCCTTTGTCCAAGTGAATCTGCACTTCTGTCCTCCTTTTATGGTGTCAAGCATGGGTGCACAAACATGACTAAATCCCTTTATAAACTTCCTATAAAAGGTTGCTAACCCATGGAAACTTCTAACATCACTCAAGGTTTTAGGAGTTGGCTAAGACAATATGGCACTTACCTTCTCTTGATCCATTTTTAGTTTGTTATGTGAGATAACAAATCCCAAGTAGAAGATCTCTTCCTACATGAACAAACACTTTGCTAAGTTGATTATTAGCTGTACTTCATGTAACCTTTTGAGAACCAAGTCTATCTAGTTGAGGTGCTCTTCCCTTGTATTACTGAAAATAAGGATATCATCTAGATATACTATGACAAATTTCCCTATGAATTCCCTCAAGACCTCATTCATTAACCTCATAATGGTACTAGGGGCGTTGGACAAACCAAAAGGCATGACCTTCCACTCATATAACCCCTCATTGGTCTTAAATACAGTTTTCCACTCATCTCCTGGCCTAATCCTAATCTGATGGTAGCCACTCTTTAAATCTATTTTTGTGAAATATTTAGCACCCCCCAGACAATCAAGTAAATCTTCTATCCTAGGGATTGGGAACCTATACTTGATTGTTATCTTGTTGATAGCTCTTGAATCAGTACAAAGCCTCCAAGTGCCTTCCTTCTTTGGTGCTAGTACAGTTGGTACTGCACATGGACTCAAACTTTTGCCAATTAGGCCTATCTCCAACAATTCCTCAATCTACCTTGCTACCTCTGTATTCTGCTCTGGGGTAAGTTTGTATGCTGCTTTGTTTGGAAGTGTAGATCCTGGGATTAGATCTATGCAATGATTGATGTCTCTCATAGGTGGGAGGGACCTTGGTATTCCATCAGAGATGATACCTTTGTATTTGTCCAATAGCTCTTGGACAGCTGGTTCTATGAACCTTTGCCTCTTCTCTCCCTTGACTTCTTGCTGCTGCTCCTTATTCACCTTAAGGCATGGAATTAGAGCATATGCAATTGTTCCTTCTTCTACTATCTCCTTCATGAATTGGTTACCTTTTACTATCATCGCCTTGACTTCTTTCCCTTTTGATTCCACCTTATTCTCCATCAATGGTAGCAACTCTATCACCTTACCATTCTTGGTGATTGAATAGGTGTTTCTAACTCCATCATGGTATGCTTTCAAGTCATACTGCCATGGTCATCCAAATAGGAGATGGAAAGCATCCATCTTGGCTATGTCAAACAACAATATATCCTTGTATGGTCCAATTTGAAGTTCTACCCAAGCCTGTTCTTCCACAACTATTTTTTGTCCTTGGGTGAGCTATGAAATTTTATATGGGCAAGGATGTGGTAGTCTCCTAAGCTTAAGCTTTTCTACCATCTCAATGGACACAAAATTCTCGGTAGACCTAGAGTCAATCAAAATTTTACATACCTTTCCTCCTGCCTTGCAAGTAGTTCTAAAGAGAGACTTCCTTTGTGGGGGTTCTTTGTCAGGCACCTTCATGGTGGTCATTTCTCTCCTAATCATCAAAGATTCTCCATTCTTAGGATACCCATAACTGTTGAGAGCATTCACACTTTGATTAGTGCTTGAGCTTGCTACACTTTGACAATCAGATTCTTGGATCAGATTGATCCTCTTTTCTCCTATTGAACTTGTTGCCTTTGTTGGACATCTGCTGGCTATATGGCCTTCTTGATTGCAATTGTAACATCTGATAGGTCCTCTACCCTAAGATCTTCCTCTAAATGGTGGTCTTCTGCCCCTGAAGTTTCTTATTTGATTGTAGCTTCCCCCTTGGTTTTGACCGCTATATCCTCTATTGTTTTCTTGATTGGATTCACCCTGGTATCCAAATCCATTTCCTCTACCTCTGAAAGGGCTTCTTCCTCCTCTTTGTTGTCTCCCTTTTCCTCTATTGTTCTGCTCATGCCTCCTCTTTAATTTCTCTTCCACTTTGAGTGCTAACTGGTAGCACTTTTGGACTGTCTCTGGATTATGTAGACTTATGTCTTCTTGGATAGCAAACCTTAATCCATTAAGGTACCTTGCTACCTTCTCTTCCTCACCCTCCTTTACCTTTGTCTTGACACATAGTTTCATGAACTCTTCTGTGTATGAACTGACATCTAACTCTTTCTGCTTCAAGTTTTGTTTCCTCTTATGTAATTGGATGTTGTAATCCAATGGAACATAGGCCTCCTTCACTAAAGCCATCATCTTCTTCCAAGGTGTAACTCTATTCCTTCCTTCTTTCACCCTCTCATCTTGGATGAAATTCCACCAAGTCAGTGCAGCTCCTTTCATTTTGGACTGAGCCATCTTCACTCTTTGGTGGTCTGGTATTTCCTCGGTCTCAAAGAAATTATTCAAGGAGTCTATCCACTCCATCATTGAATCAGGTTCCATTTTTCCTGCAAACATTGGCAGGTCTATTTTCATATCCATGGTCCTTCTCTCCATGGATTTGAGGGCATTGAGTAAGGGTCTCTGGTCTGTAAGACCTCTATCTCTTCTTGCTTAGGAACTCCTCTTCATCCCTGTCTTCTCATTTACCAGAATCTTCTTCCCCTTTTTCTACTATGTCCCTCAACTTCTCTACCTCTTCTTTCAAAGCCTGATTCTGAGCCCGAGTTGCTCTGCTCTCTGCCATTTGCTTTCTCACTAAGGCCACCAACTCAATGTTGGTCATCTTTGTTGGGTACTCTTCTGACCCCTCTCCTTCTGACATTTTGTCTGCTGCTTCTTCCCAAAAGATACTCCTTCGCTCTGATACTACTATGATGCAAAGCGACACAGAGCGAAAACACACACACACACACACACACTCAAAATGTTTAATTCAGTCAATATTGGCAAGAGATCTCAAATGTCTCACCGAACCTCTTGCACTCTTACCTTGTCGGTCTCATTATCTACTATCTTCCGGATGGTTTCCTTCACACCGATATCTTCCTATGCATCGGCCAAACATTATACCATCAGCTTCCTTTTCAAATGTCATTCTGAATTGCCTTGTCTTCCCGACATCCCCTTGATACATTTGAATCTGCACATACCTTACTTGACCTACCGTGTCGGTTCCTTCCATCGTTTCTGTCGGTCAACAATTAGATAAAAAACAAATGTATGTCTTGACATACCAGTGAAATATACAAAACGGAATATACAAATTGTGACTTCCTATCGCCGGTCCTCTGCCCCGCTATCATCGGTCGTTCCTTGTATCTGTAGACAAATATCCTTCCAACATACAAACTATCTACCACCTCAGCTAGTCACCCTTTGTATCATATGCAATGTATATTTTCATTGTATCTTCACAACATACAACAACGAAATGCAATTGTAGTATACACACAATCTGACACCCACATACAATAGTGATATACTCACAAACTACCTACAACATACAATGGACGTATACACAGCAAATGTATCTTTTCAGACAATTTTGACAGACATAGGAATTATCTGCCGATATACTTTGACGATATACACAGGCAATGGATTTTCAAATATGATTGTAGGATACACGCGGAATGTACTCAAGTACATTAGTGATATACACAGAAATTGTTTATTCAGTGAATGATCATGAACTTAACCCGAATGGACTCTTACACATGCATTTTATCACAGGATATACACAAGGTGATACTCAGATGTGATAGCGACATACATAGGGAATGTACCTTCATACATTTACGATATATACAGGAATTGTATATTCAACAAGCAACACAAACTCGACCCAAACAGACTTTCATACATACCATTCTTCACCGCATATACACAGGGGGTAGCTTGCATGCAAATGCGATATATTCACAGACTGCCCCGCATACACTTGATGTATATACCTCAAATGTACATTTGAACTTCCGTCGATAACTTCCTCTGTAATGGATTCCGTAATTTTTATTCTGCCATGCCCATCAAACAAAAAGGAAAACCAACAGAATACTAATGTACACAATCCATTCCACTGATTTCACAGAAATCCACTAGTGGAATGGATTTAATTGTGCATCTCAACTGCAGGAAACTAAATTAAGTATGAAAACAATTATATATAGATAATATACAGAACAATTCAATATACAAGGAATTTACACAAGATCCAGAATTTGTAACACACTCTTGACAGAATTCCTATTTCTTCATTCCAACTTTTTCGAACACAGACTAATTACAGAGATTTCTACAATTGATAATTCTGAAGGTCGAAGAACCCTTATTCCTCAACCACTTTCCCTGTTTTGTTACCGATCCCTCTCTCCTCTGTTTTCAGGATTTTGCTTAAACCAAGATTATAAGAAAAAGCCCTAATTAATCACACGGCACCTGTTTTGCATAAGATAGCAAAACATCAGATAATATGACACATTAGATTTAATCCTACACATAACCCAACTATCTCCTGTTGTCCATGATGCTACATATTGGCCTCGGGAAGAGAGATATTAAAACATAAAATGTCAACACAAATGTCATGACAAGATGATAACATAAAATGCTTAAGACCTAATAAAACCCTAATCTTCTCCCTTAGATGTATATTTGGTTTGTTGAAGGGGTGCTCCTGCACCAGTTTCCCTTATTTTAAGTTTTGTTTCTCTCCAATTTTTTTGCTTTACCTAATTATTTTTTCAAGAAAATTTCTTCAAGATCGATATCAATTATCTTGTCTTTGCAGGTTTGATTATATGGAAATTTATCCTAGCATTTAATTTTCAAAATTTAGTTGAAAACAATGTAGTATTTAGGCAGTGACTATAGCTGCTTTGAAGCCCTTGTTTTACTATGGGAATCTTTGATGACATAACCTTGGATTGCCCTTTTCACTGTCAAAATTCATTTTGAATTCACCCTCCAAAGGTGGAGTCCATTTGATACTAGCTCTATTGATGGGAAATGGTATAACCCAATAATTCCATGAACGCGAGGGAGAGATAACTTATCCCATGCTTTGATGAGGCATTTCCTTTGTGCTTTGAGTGTGGTTTGATTCATAACTACTTCAAAGATAACTATTTCTATGTTGGAAAGGAAAGACTCCCATCCTAGTGATACATCTTGGAATGGCCTATGGTTTCTCTCTTTCCATATATTGTAGATTAGCAGTGATATACTCGTCATCTATAAGTTGGCAAAAAGGGCCTTAAACTTGGGGATAACTAATCTTTGAACACTTGTAACAGAGATTCTAGTTTGAGATGAGTTCATTTTAGCTTGTCACACAACTAGTTCCAAAACTTGGCAGCAAATGGACAACTAAGTAGTAAGTGCTCATTGGTTTCTTTTGCCTATTTGCATAAGATGCATCTAAATGGACCTCAAAGTCCAAATTTTGTCAATATTTCACCCATTAGAATCTTTCTCTTGATGTCCACCCATGCAAAAGATCCTACTTTTGGTAGACAATCTATGTGCCAACACTTGATAGTAAGCCAATCTTGATCTTCAAGGGGAGCCATGAGAGTAGAATAACCCAAATTTGCTGAATCATTACCACTTCTTGAACGTGATTAGTGTAGTTCATCTTCCTCCTCACTAATTTTGATTTTTCACTAGTAAAGGATTATAGATAGTGTCTGAAATATTTTCTCTTGTGGGGTGAGGACAGAGGATAAATCTTTCCACCTCTATCGTCCAACTCTTGCAACATAATAGGATTACACAATCCTTCACTAAGTTCCCCCAACTATTCTCTAGTGATTGCTAAATATCTAATAAATTTTCCCTTTCTTACAAAGGACTATGTATGTTTCATGAGTCCTCCAAAAATCTTGTTTTCCTTCCATTCTTTACTTCCCATGAAAGATGATCCATAATGATGTTTTTGCTCTTCAAGATGAAATTCCAAATGTGAGAGCCCAAGGGAAGGTTCGAAGTCATGAGAATCCTTGAGCTATCCATAGATTCTTGATCTACTTTCTCCTCATTAATCTACTCCATGTCAAGTATGAAAAATTAAAGATGTTCCACACCCCTCCTAAAGGCAAGTTTTGTAAAGAAATCTTTCTAATGCCAACCCTACCACTTTCTTGAGGAAGACCAAACACTATCCCAAAAAATCAATGGGTATTTCTTCCTATCCTTCGAGCTTTGCTAGATGAAGTACCTCATGACTTTGTTGATTGAATCAATGATGCTCTTTGGAGCTTTTAGGACATAGAACAAATAAATTAGGAGTGCAAATAAGACTAATTTGATCGTAGTATTCCTGCCAACAAAGGTTAACCACTTCCCTTTTTGGGAAGCTAACCTAGATTTGAATGCTTCTCGTAAGGAATTCCATAGTGAAGCTTTTTAGGCCCCTACAAACAAGGGTATATCTAAATACTTACTTGAAATCTTCCCCATTTTGAAACCAAGAATCAATGCCACCCTATGTTATAGCCTTGGACAAGAGCTGAAGAAAAAGATTTTAGACATTTGCTCTTTAATTTGCTTCCCTAAAGCAATAGTATAATCATAAAGAATCTCTTTCATTGTGTTTTTGTTTGTAAGACTAACTTCTCCAAAAAGAATGGTGTTGTTGACAAATTAGAGGTGGGTGAAGGACTTCATTCCTTCTGTGGCAATAATTCGCTTCCAACAACTAACTTGATGTGATTGAGAAATGGATTTGCCTAAGACTTATGCCATAAGAATGAAAAGGTAAGGGAGATTGGAACCCCTTGGTGAATGCCTTTAGTGGCACTGAAAAATCTTTCTAGACCTCCATTAATTAAGACCAAATATTTTGGTGTTGCAATACATTTAAATATTAATTCCCTCCACTTGAGGTCAAGTCCAAAATTCCCCAAAACCTTCATTAAAAGTCTCTTAGTTGACTTTGCCATACACCTTGCTAATGTCAAGTTTGATGATCATACTCTTCTGGTTGGAATGGAGATATAATGAATAATCTCATGTGTTATAATGATTCCTTATGTAATTATCCTTTGAGGGACAAAACCACTCTACACTTGGGAGATGTTTTCAAGAGAATCTTATACAAAGTGTTACATAGTGAAATAGGGAGAAAAATAGAAAATGAATTAGGGGAAGCATTGTTTAGAGTAAGAGCAATGAAGGTGTAGTAAGGGATTTGAGAATTTTCCTATAATTCTTAGATTCATTACAAGCCCCCACCACCTCCTTACCTACAATGTGCCAACATCTCTAGAAAAAGGCCACAAGGAACTCATTTGGACCTAGAGCCTTGCCTAGATTCATATGAGAAAGTGCTAATTATATTTTTTCCATAGTGAAGGTAGATATATGAGTATTTTATGTCTTCTTCCTTTAGTAGGAGCAAAATGAACTACAGGAAGGAGGATTGTTGATGGAGATATGTTGCCTCTATGTTTCCCAAAAGATGATTAAATAAATTCACCACTTCTGCTCTAATAAGATTTGGATCAAGTAGTTCCCCATACTCATGTGATTTGATGGAAATGATCTTTTTCCTTCTTTTCCTCACCTTAGTGGAGTTATGATTTTTTTGTATTTTTGTCACCTATGTTATGGTTGGCATTTTAGTTATCTTACCATTAATGTCAAAATGATGTCTTGCCATTGTTGTCCTTTTTTCATGTCTCAAGCAATGTAGGGTTCATGAGCATCATGTGTAAGAACAAGATGTGTCATGTTGAGATTAGGATGTATACCTTTCATATGGTGTGGTGCCTTCAAGGATGTATCGACATTATATGACAGAAATCAAGATATTGGTGTAGTGATGATAAGATGCAGTGCATATATGATATTATGCTTCAGATTTGGTTTGTTATGCTTCTAAGTTGACGCAAGTTGAAAGACAGTTTCATGATGGAGTTGATGTTGTATGGTCTGGTATACTTTCATGTTGTTAGGATCAGGAGTTGTTTCATGTTGGCAGAGATGGCAGAGGTTCATCATATATTCTTATACTGTCTATGGTCTTGCCAGTAATCCCAACATCATCATCTCAAATTCATGTTGGCAGAGGTTCATCATATTCATATTGGTAGAGGTTCATGGCAGAGCTTCATTATCTCATAGGTTGGTAGATGGTAAAAAAATTATGTTGATGCTGCACAAGACATGGTTGATGATGATCTTGTTTTGAGATCAGTTCAAGGTGAATCATGAGTTTAGTTCAAGGTGAATCATGCTTTATCAAGATTGCAATTGAGTGAGGTATCTTCCATGGTAGAAGTTAGGTATTTCATGCAGAGGTTTTTGCAGTGAAGGTTTAGGGACTTAAACCCTAATCAAACATCCAAATTGGTTTAAGTCTAAAAGCCTAAGTTTCTAATACATTCTTCATAATTCTCAGTTCTCCTTCATACAACTTTATTCCTCTATTATTGTTATGGTTTACAAGTGTTCATGAAATGAGTTGATCTATATTTAGGGTTTGAAATATATTTTCAACTTCTTAATAGATCCTAAACTCTAGTTGCATATCTAAAACCCTCAATGTTGTCAATGCATATGGAAGTTTTGAGGTATGAAAAAATGTTTCATGTCAGACGTATCTCTTTGAAGGACTATGCAGAGTCATCATTATTCAAGTTAATGGGTCTAAGATTCAAAAAACTTGTCATTTATCCTATTAGGGTTTGGATTATAAAAGTTTAAGGAATAGAAACCCTAAATCATAGTTCCTAAAGCTTATCTTAAAAGCCCTAAGTTACTTGTCAATTGCTTTATTTCTATTTTTGCTTTGACTGGCTGATCCAGTCATATCATAACTTAAGTGATGATTGTGGATAGATGGCTCGTGAGGTGATCGGCCTTGAGAACCTAGGGACACTGATGTTTCAAAGTTGTTTTAAAGTCTTTGGTGGTAAAGCATATCGAATAGTCCAAGATAAAAAGATGGTGGCACAAAAATGTGATCCAATGAATGCCATTTAATTTGCTTTTTGAAGTCCAACGGACACTTCACCATTCTAATTTTGATGTACTTTGTTCTATATAAGGCACAAAACTAATTTTTCTAATTCTATTCGTGCGTAGAGGGCTAGAGATTTTTGTTGTGAAATTTGTTTGATGTCTTTTTGAATTTTGGTTGTTGCTCTGAGTTGGTAAATGCAATACCAACAAGTTGATATAACAATTATCAGTTATATGAAGAATATGATAAAGTTTAATGTATTTGAAACTTAAATCAGAGTATGAAGACTATATTTAGTGCAAGAGAAAGTTTGTAGGGGTTGATTCTTGAACAGAGGAAGATATTGTTAACTGTGGGGATTGCAATGTGCAGATGTTGATTGTCATGAATATCAGAAGCATTTTTTATCATCCACAAGGAGAGATACATGAAGTTTTAAAGGGTTTGAAGTAGTCTATCTTGATGTATGCTTGAGGTTTTAAGTGATCTTGTATGCAGAAAAAATATGCAAAGTTTGAGTCATGATTCAATGAATAATGTTACACAAGAAAAGAGCTATGTTTTTATCATTGTTGAAGGTATGTAATACCTAGATATACAAACAGAGAAGTAAATGTACTTATCATATTGGAGCTGTGGTCTGGACAAGGCAGAACCAAGTGACTGCATTGCAAAGAAGTGACATTGTGTGGTTGTTAGAGAAGGTTATTGTTCATTGATCACTATATTTGTTGAAGGGGGTCTTGTAAAGAAAATATTTCTTTTATGATGTGAAACTTGTATTAGAGAGAACTCTTGTAATCAAAGTGTTGGAGAAATATTATGTTTGTACATATTGTAATAGGGTAACCCCCTGAATGGATTCTTTCTTTCTTGTATTCATCTCGAGCTAGTGAGGCACATTGTGTCAGTGAGACACCAATTTACCAGTGAGTTATATTTGCTAGTGAGGCTTCTTTTTTTGCCAGTGAGGCATTCATCAGCTCAGTGAGGCTATGTAATTGATGATTTTCATGATGAAGCCAGTGAGGCAATTTTGAGTGGTTTTTCATCTCTATGAGGGTTTTCCACTCGTGAAACCTATTGAGTTATGGTCTCAATTTCTGTGTGATTCATTTATCCTTCATGCTTAAACATTCCTTCCTTTGATAAAGCTTATTGTCAATTTGATTCCTTCACTTTATCTTTTCAAGTTTGATAAGAAGTAATTATCTTGTTTTTGATACAACACTAATTCACCCCCCTCTTAGTGTTGATTGTACTCCAACAAGTGGTATCAAAGCATAGGTTCCCTATTGAAGTCTAACCGGCTTGGGTAGGTCCTAATATTGGAGTACCATGGGAAAGTGCAAAAGAAATAGACAAAAGAAAAATGTCAAGCCACATATTTATCAAAAGGCATAGTCTATACCAAATTAAAATGGTGATCTACAATCAGTTGATAGAAATATCTCCCAAGTTGAGTGAAGTATTAAATTAGAGAAAGAGTTTTTTGGAGTTCCTTTCTTTGATGGTTCAGATTTTTCTATTTGGTATATCAAAATGCAAGTCTATCTAACCTCTTTAGGGTATGGTGTGTGGATGTCAGTTGAAAATGGATATTTTGTTTCCTCTCAATCACCTAGTACTACAAGTAAGAAAGAGGCTTATAAATGCAATCATACAACAAAGAAATCTATTCTGTCAGGATTATCTAATGAAGTTGCTTGTAAAGTTATGCATTATGAAATAGCTCAAGATGTGTGGAAGGAGTTAATTAGAATCTATCAAGGTGATGCACTTGAAGGAGAGGATAGCTTGGTGTCTGAGGAAACTGACAATGATTTAGAAGACATTCTCATGGAGAAGATAAGTTCCAATCTGATTCAGAAGAAGAAGATCACATTATAAGTGATGATGAACAAGAGTTTAAAGTTGATATAGAAGGAGAACTCATGTGTGCTCTGGGTGAGATCAAGAAATACAAAAAGGAGAACTAGAGATTAGAGTTGTAGATATAACAAGAAAAAGGATCCAAGTACAAAGCACTTTTAAATCTTGAAAGAGTATCTTTTGATCTTGAAGAGGCAAGAAATCAAATTGTGAATTTACTTAAGGACACAAGTTGATGAATCGGACAAATTAATTATCAGTCTGAAGACAGAGATTGAGGAAGCTAAGAGGATAACCAATGTAACAAAGTCTAATTTGGAAGCTAAAATAGTTGAATGCCAAAATCTTGAAGGAGAAATAGTCTCTTTACTTGAAAAGATCTTGAGGATATTAGGAAGTAGTTGGAAAAGAATCTAAAATTTGAAGAGAGCACAAGCAAGTTACATGAAATGTTAGGAAAACAAAAACACTATAGGGACACCACAAGATTAGGATATGAACAAGGGTAGTCTTCTAAAGTTAGAGAGACTCCTAAAAAGAAGATAGACTTGAGTTATCATGCTGCTACTCCAGAAGATCAAAGAGAAAGGACAATCAGGTCTACAAGATCTCTATATATTAGGAACTCAATGAGGTACAATTATTCTCAATTTCATGGCTATTGTTATTTCTATCATGGTTATGGCCATAGGGCTAGAGATTGTGAAAGAAATGGTTTTGGATGGAATAAAGAGAAATTTTTTTATAACTGGTCAAATCCAGACTACAATAATTCTTGTTATAATTGTAATAATGTTGGCCACCTTGCAAGAATTGTTGGATGCAAGCAAGATTTGTCAATAGAGACTCTCGTAGATTGCCTAGAAGAAACTATTTTTCTCTTGGTCAAGACTATAATACTTTATGCTATAAGTGTAATATGTTTGGGTACAAAACACAGTGGTGTAGAGAAAGATTGAGGAAATCATCTAGAGATTACATATTCAAGCAAAAGAAAGAAAATATCTTGAGCAAGGAAAGTAAAGATTCAAAGTTGGTTTGGAAAAGAAAAGAGCCTGAGAAAGTTTGGAGAAGAAGGCATGAGAAAAAGAAATAAAATGTTGAGCCCAATCTTGTGCATGTTGCACAAGAAACATTCATAACAACTTAAAAGAGGAGCATAAAGATAGGGGGAGTTGTTAAATGTTTCATTTCTTAAACCCCAAGGAAGTTCAATAGGTGTATTGATAGGTTGCATGATCATATTGTCTCCTCCTCTTCATATCTTGTGTTTGAATTGAATTGATGATATGGTCTTTAGCTTTGGTCAGGAGTAATCAGGAAGAATTGAGTTGGATGTCTTCATTAGAGTTTCTTATCATAGAGTTGAGATTTGAATAATGCAGATAGAGAGTCTAGTTGGTTTGGTGTCTATACTTCAAGGAGTATATTGATTATCAAGGAACTCATTGCTTAATGATCTTCATCATTGTTCTTCAACCTTCATAAGACCTTCATATTGCCAAAGTTGGGTTAGGAGATCAGGTGTTTCTTTATGATGCTTTAGTGATAGATTGATCAAAGTCAAGGTTGTATAATCTTGTAGGGATGTTGATACTGCAGTAGTAATATGATGTTGCAGTGGTATTATGGTGTTGGAGGATTTAAGCTTTATGTCCATATCAAAAAGATTTTATTAGGGTTGATTGATGGCAAGTGCATACAATGATTTCAGGTGCAAGAATTATTCATAGGTTGCTTCAAAGGTTATGACATGATTTGATAAGTTTAGTTGATGGGATATTAATCTCGATATATTTGCCATGTTATTTGTAAGGTTCAAGATCTCATTTGATGATGATTCTTCAGTATGTCTTCATGATGATAATGATCAGGATGTTGCTACAGTAATAATGCAATTGTTTGTATTGGTTCTTCATGATTGAGAGTTAAAGAAAGGTTGTCTAGTTCTCAATTGGCTTGATTCCAATTAGTCATGCTATGCTAGCAGTGTTACAGTGTCTTTGTATCAACAGAATAGGATAGCAAAAAGTGAGATCTGTATGTTGAAGCAGTTTTGTGATGATAAATACATGATTTAATAAGTAAAAATAGGTTAATGAGAATGGGAGTAAATTGATTTAGTGAGAAATAGTCTTTTAACTTGCTATGAAGGGTGTATCAGGAGCTGTATTTGATTGCATTGAGGGATGAAAATGCATGTCTCAACAGATTTAAATCAGAGATATCAAATGATTCATTTGATATATAGAAGGTACTAATTTGTGAAGATGATATGCAGATTGAATTATGTTTTGATTGAAGATGTTGTTCATGGTCATTAGTAGGATGGTCTTCATTCTTTATCATGCCAAGAAGTGTGTGTAGGAGTAGGATGGTTGTAGTTTGTCTATGCTTCATGTTGTGAGTTTGTTTCTCATGATTCAAGTGGTATTGTTCTTGCCTGAGATGGTGAATATGTTTGGAATTATGCTTCATGTTTGGAGATCATTCATTTATGATTGTTCATACAGTTTGTTCACTTGAATCATGATCAAGACAAAAAATTAGGAGTATTATCCTTATTACATCATGATATTGGATTCAGGGGGAGTAATATCTTGATAAGTTGTAGGACAACATGCTGATGTTTGGAGTTGCAAGGGCAACATCACTATATTTTTTTTGTCTTGTTTATGACAGAGGATATAGTGTGCATTGAACATGGTTTGGACAGAGTTTTCAAACTTTCTTCATGATTTGATATGGCATCCAATCTAATTCAAAAATTTGTCATTGATGTAATTGTAAGTATCATGGTTAATCCTTATATCACTGGTTTTTAGACTAATGCTGATTGGTTTTTCAGTCCATCTAAGGCAAGAACTAGAAGTTTATATCTGATAAAGTGCAGTATTATTCTCAAATTGTTTGGCATCAACAAGTGCTCCACAATATATCACAATCATATGCGTAGATTGCAAGTTGGTGACAAGACAAAGTTAAAATCATGTTCTCAAATACATTAGACAAGGAGATTTGGTGCATATCTTAGAATTATTTATGCAACAGTTTACTGTATTCAGTTAGAGGACAGTGAATGTATACTGTTAGCAGTTAGAGGATAGAGGGCAGTATCTGTATTTTTTTTAATGTTGATCTCAATTTATGATTGTACTTAAGGATAGTCTTTGCCATTGATTGCTAAAAAGGGGGAGATAAATTGATGCTTGTTGATTGTTTTCAATGCTAGTGTTTTGACATCAATGCCAAAACCAAAGGGGGAGTTTATTATGGTTGGCATTTCAGTTGTCTTGCCATTGATGTCAAAATGATGTCTTGCCATTATTTTCTTGTTTTTATGTCTCAAGCAATGCAGGGTTCATGAGCATCATGTGTGAGAACAAGATGTGTGATGTTGAGATTAGGATGTATACCTTTCATATGGTGTGGTGCCTTCAAGGATGTATCATGAGTATATGACAAAAATCAAGATATTGGTGTAGTGATGATAAGATATAGTGCATATATGTTATTATGCTTCAGATTTGGTTTGTTGTGCTTCTAAGTTGATGCAAGTTGTTGAAAGACAATTTCATGATGGAGTTGATGTTGTATGGTTTGGTATACTTTCATGTTGTTAGGATCAGGAGTTGTTTCATGTTGGTAAATATGGTAGAGGTTCATCATTCATTCTTATATTGTTTATGGTCTTGCTAGTAAGCCCAACATCATCATCTCAAATTCATGTTGGCAGAGGTTCATGGTAGAGTTTCATCATCTCACAGGCTAGTTGATGGTATAAACTTAAGTTGATGCTGCACAAGACATGGTTGATGATGATCTTGTTTTGAGATTAGTTTAAGGTGAATCATGAGTTTAGTTCAAGGTGAATCATGCTTTATTAGGATTGCAATTGAGTGAGGTATCTTCCATGGCAAAAGTCAGATATTTCATACAGAGATCTTTGCAGTGAAGGTTTAGGGACTTAAACCCTAATCAAACATCCAAATTGGTTTAAGTCTAAAAGACTAAGTTTCTAATACATTCTTCATAATTCTTAGTTCTCCTTCATACAACTTGATTCCTCTATTATTGTTAGGGTTTATAAGTGTTCATGAAATGAGTTGATCTGTATTTAGGGTTTGAAATATATTTTCAAGTTCTTAATAGATCCTAAACCCTAGCTGCATATCTAAAACTCTCAATGTTCTCAATGCATATGGTAGTGTTGAGGTATGAAGAATTGTTTCATGTCAGAGGTATCTCTTTGAAGGACTGTGTAGAGTCATCATTATTTAATTTAATAGGTCTAAGATGCAAAACTTATCATTTATCCTATTAGGGTTTGGATTGTAAAGAGTTTAAGTAGTAAAAAACCTAAATTGAAGTTCCTAAAGCTTATCTTAAAAGCCCTAAGTTACTCGTCAATTGCTTTATTTCTATTTTTTCTTTGACTGGCTGATCCAGTCATATCATAACTTAAGTGATGATTGAGGGTAGATGGCTCGTGAGGTGATCAACCTCGAGAACCTAGGGATGCAGGTGTTTCAAAGTCATTTTAAAGTCTTTTCCAATAAAGCATATCGAACAATCCAAGAATAAAAAGATGGTGGCACGAAAATGTGATCTAATGAATGCCGTTTAATTTGATTTTTGAAGTCCAACAGACACTTCACCATTTTAATTTTGACATGATGTGTTCTATATAAGGCACAAAATTGATTTTTCTAACTCTATTTGTGTGCAAAAGGCTTGAGATTTTTGTTGTGAAATTTGTTTGATGTCTTTTTGGATTTTGGTTGTTGCTCTGAGTTGGTAAAGGCAATACCAACATGCTGATATAACAGCTATCAATTATATGTAGAATATGATAAAGTTTAATGTATTTAAAAATTAAATCAGAGTATGAAGATTATATTTAGTGCAAGAGAAAGTTTGCAGGGGTTGATTCCTGAACAAAGGAAGATATTGTTAACTGCAGGGATTGCAATGTGTAGATGTTGATTGTCATGAGTATCAGAAGATGTTTGATCATCTACAAGGAGAGATACATGAAGTTTTAAAGGGTTTCAAGCAGTCTATCTTGATGTATGCTTGAGGTTTTAAGTGATCTCTTATGTAGAAAGAATATACAAAGTTTGAGTCATGATTCAATGAATAATGTTACACAAGAATAGAGCTATGTTTTTACCATTGTTGAAGGTATGTAGTACCTAGATATACAAACAAAGAAGTAAATGTACTTATCATATTGGAGGTGGTCTAGACAAGGCATAACCAAGTGATTACATTGCAGAGAAGTGATATTGTGTGGTTGTTAGAGAAATTTATTGAACTCATTGATCATTATATTTGTTGAAGGGGGTCTTGTAAAGAAAATATTTCTTTTATGATGTGAAACTTGTATTAGAGAGACCTCTTGTAATCAGAGTGCTGGAGAAATATTATGTTTGTGCATATTGTAACAGGGTAACCCCCTGAATGGATTCTTTCTTTCTTATATTCATCTCTAGCCAGTGAGGCACATTGTGTCAATGAGACACCAATTTACCAGTGAGGCTTCTTTTTTTGTCAGTGAGGCATTCATCAACTAGTGAGGCTATGTAATTAATGATTTTCATGATTAAGTTAGTGAGGCAATTTTGAGTGGTTTTTCATCCCTATGAGGGTTTTCCACTCGTGAAACCTATTGAGTTATGGTCTCAATTTCTGTGTGATTCATTTGTCCTTCATGCTTGAACATTCCTTCCTTTGATAAAGCTTATTGTCAGTTTGATTCCGTCACTTTATCTTTTCAAGTTTGATAAGTAAATATCTTGTTTTTGATACAACACTAATTCACCCCCCCCTCTCAGTGTTGATTGTACTATAACAACCTACACTTAGCCAAATTTCCCATGACCTTTGTCACCAATAAACTTGCACCCTCACTTGGATATTCTTCAATTCTACAAGAAAACCTTGTTCTTCAAATATCAATCTTGGTTCATCTCGTTTATTATAACCTCCTCATTGGGATTATACAACTCTTGCTCAATTCTCTCATTTTCTTGGAAAATGTTCTTAAAAGAATGCTTGTTCTATTCCTTGAGAATGTACTTTAAAGTCATCAATTTATTTTTCAAGGAGAATAATGCTTGTTCTATTCCTTGATGATGTACTTTAAAGTCATCAATTTATTTATCAAGGAGAACATCTTTGTTCCTTTCATCTTAGGGAGTTTCACCCACCAATTCTTAACCAAGTCTAGAAATGAGAGGTCTCAAAACCACATATTCTTAAACTTGAAGGGGTTCTTGGGGGTTCTTGAGTATCAAAGGGAAACAATCTAATCCCAAGTAGGAAACAATATCATAATCTATGGAAAAATCCATCTCAAAACATTTAGGAGATATAAGATACCTATCCAATCTTTCTGAGATATTACTGAAGCCATTTCTCTTGTTTCTCTAGGTAAAGAATCCATGTTTTGGCTAGAGATCTATAAGTGCATTATCATGGACAAAGGACAAAAAATCAATCTATGATTGAGTTATTCTCCTTATACCCCCTACTTGTTGGATGTGCTTAAGATGGAATTAAATTCACTACACACAAAAAAAAGTTCATATTTGATGATATTAATGATAGAGGAGATTAGTTCACATAGATGCCTTTTTAGAATGGGGTTGTTTGGGCCATAAAGATTAAACAAGAAGGATTAAAGGTTAGAGGTGGTACTTTTCACTTGACAGAATTGGCAATTGCTCCCTTGATTGAGTATAGAAGCCTTGGTGGAGTTCTTATACCAAATTATTCCAAGACCCCTTGAGTCCCCATCTACACTAACAAAAGATCCCTTACATTATACCATTTCTAAACTAATTTATCTACCTCACCACTACCCAACTTAGTTTCCTAGAGAAGAATGATATTTGGTATCTGTAAGTCAAGAAAACACTTGATTTAGTGCCTTTTGTTAGGGGCATTCAAACTCACGACATTCTAGGAAAAGGTCTTCATTGCTCTTGTCTAATCACTTCCCCCCTACTTTGTTCTTTGCTTTGTAAAATTTAATGTGGATTGAGATCTTGACATGATTTCTTTGATGGTTACTTCTTTAATAGTCTTCCTTCCTTGTCTTATAACCATAATTTTTCTTTGTCATACTTGTCTCCTTATGAGAGATGTTTCTAATTTATATGGACACTAGCTAATTTGGCTCCTCCTCCCTATCTAAAGGTTCCTCTTCTCCAAAATCCACTTCACTAGAACTCTCTTCTTCAAGGATGGCCAAAATTTGATTAATGGCTATCGAAGCCTCCTTCATGGGAGAATTTGCCCCTATATTATCCTCTCCACTACCTTGTAAATATTGGATGGGTTGATTAGGGTAAGGGGAGTAGAGTTGATTGGTTTTACTACATCTTCCTCTTGGGAACATAATCCTCCAATATGATCTTTGTCTACCATTGACTCAAGAACAACAATATTAGCTAAGGGAGTGTCCTTGTCTTTTTTTCCAAACCTTTATGCATGCTTCTTAGGGGTTTGTGATTGTAGTTTCTTGAATAATTAGAGGTTGATTTGTAGAATTTATAATGTATAGGGTTTACTTCTATCTTGTTTCTAGACACCCAAAGCCATAATTCATAGTTGACTCATCAAGGGATTAAAACCTCTTCAATGTGTTCCCAATATTCCTTTGGAAGACTATACAACCTAATCCAGATAGGGGATTCTATGATCCCAAAGCTAGTTAGATCAAAGTTTGGGGTCCACATTTTGAGAAAAAGACCAACACCATCCATCATCCATGGTTTGGCTTGCATGATCTTTTCTTTTAACTCTTCATTAGGGCATTCCACCATAAAAAACCCTTGGGAAGAAACTTCAATGACACTACCAAGCCCCAACTTTCTCTTATCTATCTTTCTAACTTATCCCTTGCCAACCAATTGTTGTTGGATTTTTCCATTAGGGCTCCTTAGGAAAGGAGCTTTCTTTGTGTCCCTAAACTCTTTTGTTGAAGGGAAATTTTTATCTCCAATGCCATGTCCTAAGTGAAATGTTCATTTGATAGACTATATTAATTGTTGAGGTTGGATTAGAATAGCTAATTTAATTGCATATGCAGATGAGGATTTTATTAGAATATAGTTGTGTTATTACTCAAATTACGTATGAGAGATACATGCCTTGATTTGGATAAATTATATGTTTCTCAATTGTGATAATGACGATCTAGTTAGAGTTGAATTCATTGTACTCTGATTTTCATTTTGAGGTAAATTATATGTTTGATGAATGCCTTAGCCCTTTTGATTATGTCAATTATGATTGAAAATGGACTCTAGTGATCTAAGTGAAATTAAAATATTGTAGCTACGATTGTATTGTCAAGATTATGATGATTAAAGAGAATTGAGTTAGGAATTGAATTGAATTATATCTTGACATGTGAAATTTGGATACTATCCATAACATGAACACTTTTATGATTGTGTGACTCCATGTGTGATGTAATTTAAGTTGCTTCAGCTATTTATATGTTGGATATATTGATGTGTACATTGGATTGTGCAGGTCTTTACTTGGCCAATAGAAATTTGGAGGTCTCTCAAGTAACCCCTGTGAATTAACCTAGTGACACTTAACCTAGTCCCTAAGGTGGACTAAGGTCTTGTTTGATTTTTAGAATGTTGTAATGTGTTTATTATCTTGCATTTTTAATAACCGAGTGTTCTAAGGTTGTCTTGGGATTAGTAGGATGATGAGTTGTCATCCATGTTCAAATTCGAACTTGGTCTTTTAGGGCTTTTTCAAAGGTGTTATTTGATCCTTTTCTTGATTATTTTATGGTTTTTATTGTTAGTAATAGGTTCTTTACTTAATTAATTTAATCATATTGATTAATTAATTAAGTCACCTTTACTTTATTTCACTTAAGCTAAACTTAGGAATCTCTTTTAGGGTTTTATAACTTGCTAATATAAAAGCAAGTTCTCTCATGTAATTCTTTAATCCATTTCATTAATTGCATCCTTTTTGTGCAAATTGCTCTCTTTATTTTTTTCTCTTGTGGAAGGTTTCTTAGGTTTTGCAGGTGTTTATTGGGATCTGTGAGGTTGGTTTCTCAACTTCATCATGGTATCAGAGGTCCAAATCTACAAGCCCCTTCTCAGATTTGGAGAAAATTTTAAGCAAGAGCTTTTTTCTTGGTGTATTTTTGTATAAAACAGAGTATTCCATTAGATTCAGAGCAGTTGAAATAGTCAAATTAGCCTTTTATTTGGCTTGATTCGAGCTTCGTAGGCCAGATTTGCAAGGGTTTCAGCAAGGTGCTTTTTTGGGGGATCCAGAGGAAAGCTATTTTTCAGAGCATTTTCAACCCAAACAGACCTCACTATTGTGTTTAGAGCACCCAAAAACCTTAAGATAGACTATCAAATCATCAAAATTGGCCTCGGGCTCATCTGGGGCAATTTTTTTTGCCAAGTAAGTTGTACCCCTACCTAGCACGCAATACGAGGTATTTTTTCAATTAAAAAAATTCAAATTTTCTGCAATTTTATTAAAAAAAGAAAAACACAAAAAAATCATAGTTTTTTAAAATGTAAAGTTTGTTTTTTAAAAGAATTTTTTTTTTTAAAAAGCAAGGGTTTTACCCCTGCGCAGGCCCGTATAGGGTACCTGCGTAGGGTACCTTACTGCAGGTAATGCCCTTTTTGGGCTATTGTGCAGCCTTTAATGGCTGCGTGTGGGGGGGGCTTTGACCCCTCCACCCACTTATATTTTAAAAAATAAAAAAATAAAAAAATTCTTTTTTTTTATGTTTTTAAAAAAAAAAAAAAAAAACATACATGCATTTTTCACATGTAATAAATTTTTTAGTTTTTTTTAATTAAAAAAAATGCAAATTGTACCTTGTTTTCCTCGGGATCCATGCCATTTGGTGGCCTTTTAGCAACACCTCTAATTTAGAGGCGAATCTAGTTATTTCTTCAAATTTGGAGGAGCTCTACATTTGTTTGGAAGAGTTTTATTTTTGCTACAGCGAACCAGTTTGGTAGGGGTGTAAATTTGGAGGAAGTTTTGCTAAAATTGGTGGAGGTTGTTTTTTTTTTCTAAATCTTCCCTTCACTATTGGGCTTTTCACTTTTGTACTCCATCTTCCAGAGGCCATATCTTGGTCATACGGTAGTATTTTTCAGTGCAATTTTTTTTTGAAAAGGGGTAGAATTTCATGCTCTTCGTGTGGTGCAGGTGGTTTTTCTTTTTGACTTTTTTTTTAAAAAATCATTTTCTCAGTGTTGTTACTGTTCAATTCTCATTTTGGAGACTTTGACGGGCCATATCTTCTGCATATAGACTCCTTTTTGGGTCTTATTTTTTTTTGACAGTGCATGTTTTTCTGTGTACTTCGTCATGGTGTTATTAGTTTCCTCTATTTCTATTAGAGAATTATATTTTTAGTATGTGGCCCTTTTTTGGACATTGTGAGTTTTCATTGTAAGCATTTCTCATATGTAAACGCACTGAAATAAAGTGCCTCAGCATTGTACATGTATTCTTGAGATCTTGGACATCATTTTGTGCCTTATTGTACTCGCACTATGATATAAAGTACCATGTGGGGTTGATGTTTGCTTTTTGTTTTGCCATCACACCTTTGTCATGCGTGTGTGCCTTGGTTTGCACACCCTTTTATTTGTTGTTACTTTCATGTTTGCACATTCAGATGTTCCTATTTCTTCTACATGCACTTCTTGGTTTCACACAGTTTCAGTGTACATGTCATGGCTCTCCCTTGTCTGCATTATGGGGGGTTTCTATTGTTGGTGCTAACGCTTCCTTGGTTTCGTGTTGGAGTGAGTTATGTATGTAGCATTTGTTCCTATGTACTAGGAGGATGTAGCATTTGGTTACCCATACATTTTGATGAGATGGAGCATTTATCATATGGACACTCTTGCATTCCTTTTGTGGAGGCAACCTTCTATTTTCACTTGATCAATTCTTTAGACTTTTGGTACCTGTGTCATTTGTATATTCAAGTTCCAAATGTTTTGCCTTCGTTTGCCATCTGATTTGAGTAGTGTCGTTGGGGGCACTCATGCAGATTCTTGTCTTCTTGATCCTGATCTTCATCTTGTTTTAGAGGAGGTTCTTCTTTCATCACTATAGCAGTCAGTCTTTGACAGTGTTTGCAGCTTCTTCATGCTTCAGTGGAGTTCTTCACGTTCCTATTCTTTTGGGACATCTTTTGTGGAGGCTTCTTAGTCCTTCACTCTTTCTCTCTCTTGTAGTGAGGGTTGTACTCTCTTTTGTGGAGGAGTTTTTCCCATGTGGTTTTCTCCTTTTCTTTGTTTGTGAGACTCTTTTGTACATTGATACCTCATCATGCCTATTTACCGAGACTAATCTTTACTTTCATGCATTTGTCCTTAGTTTTTTAGCTTCTCCCTAAGTTCATCTTAAGGGGGGGTGTTAGAGTAATAGGTTCTTTACTTAATTAATTTAATCATATTGATTGATTAATTAAGTCACCTTTACTTTATTTCACTTAAGCTAAACTAAGTAATCCCTTTTAGGGTTTTATAGCTTGCTAATATAAAAGCAAGTTCTCTCATGTAATTCTTTAATCCATTTCATTAATTGTATCCTTTTTGTGCAAATTGTTCTCTTTATTTTTTTCTCTTGTGGAAGGTTTCTTAGGTTTTGTAGGTGTTCATTGGGATCTGTGAGGTTGGTTGGTATAGGTACCTTTTGGACCACAAATATTTGGTCTTGGCCAAGATTTGACCATTCCAAATGGTCTTGGGAGAACAGTGACGAGTCAAGGTTTTGGGAAGAAGGATGGGTGACTTGTCACCATTCCATTCCCACTCTCCTAGGTTCATGAATGGGCTTGGGTGGATCCCAAATCCTCACATGTGTGACCACACAGTGTAAGAGCTTCATGGGAAGATAGCCCAAGTACTTCCCACTCCCCAATGTCTCACACATGTGTGAGAGCATTTGTGGGGAGATGTGCTCTTGAGGGTGAATGGGAAGGTGACAAGTGTCACCTCCCCATTCAAGGGTTTTGAATTTGTAACCCTATTTATTTCCCTCTTTAGGAAGAGAAAAGAGTTTTTTGTTCATTTTTTATTTCGAGGGTTTTGGATTAGAGAGAAGGATTTTTTGCAAGAGTTTGAAGGAGAGATTAGAGATTTGAAAGGGCTCCTACATTCTCCATCATTCCTTGGGTGAGAGGTAGGCTCTCAAGATTTCCAAGCTAAATACATATTTAGTAGTTTTATTCTTCTTACATTACTTTGATTTGTGGAGATCTCCATAAAAGAACAATTGAATCCTAGAGAAGTGTTGATTTAATGAACAACATGACTCATGAAGTTTCTTATAGGGAACTAATTGAACATCAAAGGGGGCTTGTAGTGGTGCATGGGTCTAATTGGGATGAAGGAGCTTGAATATGCTTGATTGTATCTAAGTGGCTTGATACAATTCTAGACAAGGGAGATGTAAAATGAATGATTATATCTAGATGCATGATTGACCCAACAACATGGGGATTTGTTTCTATCCAGGGAGAACATTATAAAATAGATGTTGATTTAGAGGATACTTGACTTGAATTATGGTGTTGATAAGTATGGACTAAAGGAGTTATTTAAGGCTAACTAAGACTATGATAATGGTATTCAAAGGAGGATCCTATACAAATGCTACATGAATCTATGACTGGAAACTAATTGAAGCTCAGAGAGGACTTGTGTCTACTATCTAAGAAGATCTAATAAACTAGTTACTTGAAGGACTACCTAAATAGAGGATGTTGATCACAGGGATGTTGAACTTAATGAATTGATTGCAAGGAGATAATAGAGAAGGTTATTTTCTATTAATTAAGAATTTTTAAGTGTTCTACAATACTAATTTTTTGTATAAATCATCTCAAGCGTGTGTTTTTTTTCCTAAAGTTGAATATAGGACTATTTCAAGTATCCCAAAAGTTCTCTTATTAATTATACTATTTGATTTTCTCTAATGTTCCAGGCTTGTAGGGAAAACCTTTTTATTTTCCTTGCCATTAAAATCCTATAAATATGTATAAACCTAATGTTGAAAGGATTGGAAACCATTTGGAAGGTATTATGACTAAATGAAGTTTAATTTTCTATTTTCTTTCTTTTTGTTCCTAGTTTTCTAGTCATGAGCATTCAGTCTTGTTCTTTATAATATTAAACTCTTCATTGTTTGAGTAACCCAGAGTGTGTTTCATATCACTAAGAGTTTATAATGGTAAATTATTTTGTGTGGTCAACCTGGACACTTTTGTGCAGTCCAAAAAAGTGATCTACCTCATGGATAGTGACTATGGTACTTGTGTTTGCAATTTGTGCCTGCAATACGGTGGTTGCCAACTATCAATTTTCATATTTCTCCTTCCTTTGATTATTAAACCTTATTTTGTATTGGCTATGAATATTTAGGTCAAGGAAAAGGATGGTTATGATTGGATTTGTCTACTCATAGAGTGTTGTTGGAGAATGAGGCCTCCCAGGCTCATTCTAAACCTTCTACTTCTCACCTTATTTTAGATTTTTCATACCATTGGTTTGAATAGGATTATATTATGATTAAATCTATGGTTTTAGTGTATGTTTTATGCAAATTGATAGGTTTATGTGAATTCCAAATCTGAAACTCTATGTTACATAGTAATTAATAAATTGAATTTTGTTAAAATACTTGCTTTTCTTTACATGTGAGGGATTGTTAATAGCTACAATATGGACTTATTGGGACTATATACACATGGGAAGCCTATAAACCTATTGTGAGACTAAATAGTAAATAATTAATGATTTTCCATCAAAATTCCAACAGAGCCCCTTAAACAAAATAATTGAAATACTTACCAAATGTGTCATTCAAGTACCTTTCAAACTCATTATTTTAATTCAAAGCCTCTTGGATTTAATTACCTCTTAGTTAGTGGAGCAATATTATCCCAACTTATTGACATGCCAAAACACAAATCAACAATACTTAACTCTAAGTTCCCTAAAAAAACATCTCTAGAATATACATTTTTCAAGGTTAAAGGATTCCAAAGCTTGTAACCCTAAAAATTGTTATGGGACTTTTCCCCCAAAATAGAAAAGAAGGCTATTTTATGAATAAGACTTTGAAATTATAAGAGGATAAAGATTATTTTCCCTTTATAATTAAATGGGAGATGGAAAAATAAAGGATATTATGATCCTTTGTTTAAAATAGAGATAAATAAAGAATAATTATGAAAGCCCATTTTAAAAGGGAGGAATTATTAAGTTTATTAACTAATTGTTAATGACAACCTTTGTGAAAGGGTGTGATAGTTTAGAAACCACCCCTTAAAAGGTTATATAAGGCATTTGTGTGAGACTTGGAATGGGCATGAAGCATCACTCAAAAGAAAGAAGAAGATGGAGAACACTCAAGGAAGATAAGGAAAGAAAGGCAAGAAATCACAAAGTAGAATGATTGTAGATTTGACAGGCAGTGAGCATTGGAGAAGGGGCACACATTGTGTGTCCAACTCGGGGTATAGCATACACCCAGGATTGTCTTGGCCAGGGCTTGTGTGTGCACTTGTGTTGAGCATGTTTTGTTGAATATGGTTCTGGAGCACTTGTGTGTGTGTGTGTGTGTGTGTGTGTGTGTGTGTGTGTTTTCTGAAAAAGATTTGAATGCTTGGGAAACACATGGTTGGTTCTGAATAAGAACTGGATTCCTCTTGGAAGTGCTCACTTGCTAAAACGGGGTTGAATCTATAATCCATTCTCTAGAGTGACATTTGGAAGAACTTCCAGGATCCAAAAGATACATATTTATTCCTTTCTATGATATAAATTAATGAAGTACTGAACTTATTGTTAATGAAAGATATTGATGGGTTTTGATGTTAATATGATTATGTGATTATCTTATCTAAATTTTTTGTTAATGATTTACTTAAGAGTTCTTATTAAATTATCACATGTTGTAATTTACATTTGTTATTACATCTATTTTAACATCATTGAATATATAATTCTATCTTAACTCTAAATATTAATCATAACAAATCTGTTGCAATCAATTAAATACATAGTGGGAAAAGTAGTGTTACATTTGGTATCAGAGCCTAATGATCAGGCCTTTCTATCTAAAATGTGCTATATGCTTTCAAATTTCATATTGACCAATATTTAATGTACTCCTTATATATATCCAACATAATACATGCACCCTAACCTCTAAGACATCAAACCCAATTTTACAAGATCTAACTTATAACCTTTGTCCATATACTAATTTTGGTTTCTTCATTTGTTCATTGACATTATTGAATGCATAACCATGTTTAAAGTCTTGTCCATAGTTAGTATTACATTTTAGTTTCCTAGACAAATGGTTTGAATTGTAAGATATTTTCTATCATAAGGTTATATGGGCCTAAACAATTTTGTGCTTACAAGAGCGTTCCTTTGAGACTTGTGGTTATGAGATCGCCTTGTTAGCATCTTGTCCTCAAGTATAGTAAGATCTATGACCAATTTTATAATCATTTTCCTTCCTTCGTATTATCAAATTTGGAAATTAAACAATTAATTATAAAAGAATACCTCCCTCTAAAACATATTCAATGTTTTATATATAATTTATATCTACTTATTATACAAAACCAAATAATATTTTTCCATAAATATCCTCCCCTCTAAATCACTCTTCTTACGCTCACTACCCATGTACTTTAGTCCTTTAAAAAAAAGAAAATGTTATCTTGTTTTTATCACCTACATAGTCGACCAAGTATCTATTTCGACCAAGCTATGCTTGAAGGATCGCATCCTATTTAAAGGATGTCGTTCATTTTAGGAAAAAAAAATAATAATAATAAAAATCTTGATAAAACAAACTAGCAATTAAATAAAAGAGGAACTTTTACCTGGGAATGGCTACGTACACTTTCACATGGTTCCCTTCCCTTCCCACTTAAATGACTAAAAACAAATGGAAATTCGTGGGGTTTCATATTATTTTTCATTAAGAAAAATTTAAAGGATTATTATCGCCTACATGACACACTATTAAGAAAAAAGTGATTTTTTAATGACCATAGGTTTATAGGAATTAATAACCATAGGTTTATAGGAATAAAGTGAAAATAATTTATTAAAAAGAATTCAAATTAAAACATAGATGACTTTAATTAGTATTCTTTAATTATTTTTGGAAAGGAAGGCCATTCATTAAATGGATGCAAAAAATTAATAAGTTGGAATGTAAGATGTTGAATGCATCAAACATATTTATAGTTAAGAGACTTAATTGGAAGAAACACATAGATGAATTCCTATGTCAATAATAATAATGGGTTAGATTTAGTGCCACCTAATTTTAGGAATTCATAATAAGAGATCGATCATAATAGAAAAGATGAATTTGATAAGAGAGTAATGTGGATCATCATTTCTTTACTAGTCTTGTTATATATGGGTCGAACCAAGTTAGTGTTGACCTTCTCATTGTTAGAACAGGTACACACATGATGGCTCTAAGTATTGGTGTTAGATGTGGCTTATGGGGGATCATGTCCAATCCAATTGTTCCTAGCATCTTACATGTAGCTCAATAAATAATTATGTTGATTCATCTATGAGGAAAGGTTAAGGGCTAGTCTTCCCGAAGAAATCATGATGTTAGGTGTGTCGTTCCTTTTCCCGTGGTCTAGTTGTAATGTATTTAAATGTGTAGATCTGAGTTATGACACATAGGATTTAAGTGCGTACCACAATATTGTCTTCTTAATCACCTCTCTATTATAAAGAAGATGTTTTCTTAATCACTTTTGTATCATAGAATTAAGGTTTAAGGCACAAGAATTCCTTAAGAGAGTCATGTTTAACTTGTTCCATTTGAAATAAAACTTAAAAGTTAACATTTATCAAGAAAAATATCTCTTGTATTGTGACAAATTTGTATCTACACTCATAATGTTAACCTCACTTGAGATATATACATATTATAACCATTCATGATGATGCCCTATTAGGTGTTACTTATGGCTCTTCTATGGTTTGAGTGGGTCTGTCAACTTAATAAAATTATAGTTCTAAAGGGTTGCATCCTTATCCAAGTAGTTTTGGGAACGACTTCTAATCATATGCAAATTAGTAAAAGTTATAAACAGTCCAATGTTATAATCCTAATATTCATTCCCGATTCATAATATGATTTTGCAATTTGGTATAATATAAGTTTAAAACTTGCACATGTATCTAGTTATTGGGCTAAAAATATGTTATAAGTATTTGAACCCATGATTGTTTACAACCACCTGACTTTAAATTGTTGTGTTACCATTGATGTTTTTGTTGAACACACCAGGATACTAAGAGGGGGGTGAATCCGTATCTAAACAAACGTCAAATCCTAAAACTTAAGCATTACAATATCAAAATAAACATGAAAGATCAACATAATGCACATCAACACATAACACCAGATATACGTGGAAAACCCAAGAAAAGAAAAACCATGGTGAGGATTAACTCACAATATATGAAGCTCAAAATTATAACTTTGTTTTAGGACTACAACTTAAGGAAGCTACTACTCCATGCTGAATTTGTTTTAGGGCTACAACCCAAGGAAGCAACAACTCCTTGTTGACTTTATTTTAGGGCTACAACCCAAGGAAGCAACTACTCCTTGAACTGAGAACAAACTCAAAAATGATTATAGATGATAGTCCTTCTATTGCCTGAAAAAATGAAATTAAAGCTCACCCTTTGATGACTACAATTCTGATTCTTCTGATGATTGGATCAATTAAGCACACTCTTCACTTCCCTCCTATCACAAAAATATCTTCTAGATTAATCAGGATAGACTCTAACACTTCTTCTCTTTCTTCTTTAGTCGCACATCACAATGCATATGATATTCATATTCTGCTCTTCACACTCTCACATTCCCATCTTCACAACCACACTTCATCTAGACCAATTAGGTTTACAATATATACATGACATTACATTGATTACATTACAAGTTGGCCAATACAAAAAGATTATTACAATTACAAGTCATCTTGAGATCAATCATCATGAAACTTGCATAGGGCAACCCCTATCAAGGACTACACGCTACTTTAGAGGGAAGCCTACACCTTGTGGATTCTAACACATGCTTAGCCTGATCCTAAGCATTCTTCATAGCATCATTTTTCAAGGAATCACATCTGCACATTTCACTCCTTTGAAATAGGATAGTCTTAAGTAGGAAAACATGAATCTTGAAGCATAACGGTCACCACCACTTGAAAACCTTGTGCGATACTAGAAAAAAGAAAGATCTTCATGAGATTTTTCTAAATGGGTCTTTATGACTCATACACCACCTTCAGATACACCTCTAACTCTGTGCAACAAAGACATTGTGCCACATACCTTCAAACATGTACTCTGAGATCGGAAACCCATTCAAAACATACTGTAATACACTGTCATTGAGAAATTGATCTTGCGGAACACCAAAAGACTTGAAACTGCAAGGAAACATGCAATACGCATCCCTAAACATGTCCACAAAATTATATAGGCAATTCTTCTCTTCTAGAGAAATGTGGAGCATTTCAACAAGCCTTCAATATTACTTTTCTCAGTTAGAATACAGACTAGAACTCCACCACTTATAACTTTCATTACAGAAGATGGAGAGACTTGAAACTTTGGAAATAACACCTCCACCAGACACTGAACTTAACTTTTGAACCATAAGACCACATCTTCAAATGTAGAGAAATGTAGATCCAAAGATTGCAATACTGTGAATACTTTCTTTAGAAACAACAATATCTTCAAACTGTCAGTTGCAAAACATTCTTCTGGTAATCCAAACAACATGAAAATTCAAACATACATGATTTAACATTATGTGAAGATATCTTCCAATCCCTAGAGGCACAACATCAACAGTATGAAAATGTGGAGCATTCTCCCAGACAATCTTCAAAGTAGTCTTCCTATAGTAGAGACTTTCACCAACATCTAGAGGCTAAAACTTCCTTATATCAACACATACATTCTTAGGAACAATAGGAGAGATCATACAACATGCTTCATATCATCAATAACATCTCCCCAATATTGGAAACACATCTGATCATCTTAGTGCTTCTAATTCCCATATTAATATGTCTTCTTTGTTGTCAACAAACATACTCAATGAGTATTGTCTCTGCTAAGTGAGAACATCAGGAACATGACATCCAACCATGAACTTCTAATTACCATCTTAATATATCTTCTTTGTTGTCACTGGATAGGACATGGCATCCAACCATGAACTTCTAATTCCTATCTTCTTGACTATCACTAGATAGGACATGACATCTAACCATGAATATCAACAAATAATCGTGAACATCAACATCATCAATGTATCTCACTGCAATCTTTGTTACTAGTTAGAGCTTGACATCCAACCATGAACATTATGAACATCAGTATTATCATTACATCTTACTGCAACCATTATCATAAACTGAGTGTTGATCTTACTCTAAGTGTTGGCATCAATGATAACACATGTTTCCAACAATCTCCCCCTTTGGCATTGATGGCAACACATACCACCCCTTAGATGTATATTTATCTCTCTCCCCCTTTGACATCAAGGACAACGGACAATTGTTTCTCCCTCTTAGGGCACAACTTTCCTCCTAAGATGCACATTCTCTCTTTCTCCCACTTTTTGATGTTCATACACTTCTTATTGACACAATGCAAGGATCCCCTTGTCATCCACAATTGCTACCTTCTCCCCCTGAGAGGTAGCCAACATCAGTCCAAGAAAAAGATATAGCAAGAATTACTCCCCCTAGATAGATGCACCAACTTTTCATCTAGCAAGGAGGGGCAATAACCCTTGACTTTTGTCAGAGATATTCAAAAGTATCCTTTGCAAGAGCCTTTGTGAGAATATCTACAATCTGATCCTTTGTTGGGACATATTCCAACCTCACTTCCTTCTCATCAACTTTCTCTCTTAAAAAGTGATACCTGATTGATATATTCTTGGTTCTAGAATGCATCATTAGATTCTTGGAAATATTGATAGCACTAGTATTATCACACAAAGTAGGAATATGATCATCATACACTACCTTTATATCCTTCAATGTTTGCTTCATCCAAAGCACTTAGGTGTAGGCTGCAACAATATACTCTGCCTCTATTGTGGATAAGAACACTAAACTTCCTACTTCTTACTGAACTAAGAGACCAACCTATCTCCTCAAAAAAATGCACTTCCACTAGTGCTTCTCTGGTCATCCACACATCCTGCCCAATCAACATCAGTATAGTTACTCAAAGAGAAGTCAACATCCCTTTTATACCACAAACCATAATCCACAGTACCCTTCAAGTATTTGAATATTCTTTTCACTGCCTCCTCATGAGTTTGCTTGGGATTTGCTTGAAATCTTGCAACCAAACATACTGCATACATAATATCAGGTCTAGAAGCAATCAAATACAATAAACCTCCAATCATAGACCTATAAAAAGTTTGACCAACCTCTGAAGACTCGTTAGTCTTGCTCAAGTGACAACCATTAACCATAGGAGTACTCACTAGTTTGGAATCTTCCATACCAAACTTCTTTAACATTTTCTTAACATACTTATCTTGAGAAATAATGATACCATTATCTAGTTGAGTAATTTGATGCCCAAGGAAGAAAGACATTTCACTAATCATAATCATTTCAAACTCTTTTTGTATCTCCTCTGCAAACCTCTTGCACATATCATCATCTCCACCAAAGATAATGTCATCAACATATACTACAACTATCAAAATCATGTCTCCTTCTTCCTTAATGTAAATATTACTATCTGTGGTACCTTTCTTGAAGCCTTGCTGAAGTAAGTACTTATCCAACCTTGCATACCAAGCTCTAGGAGCTTGTTTGAGTCCATACAAATCTTTCTTTAGTTTACACACCATGTCCAAATCTTCTGACAACTGAAATCCATCTGGTTGCTCAATGTAGACCTCTTCCACTAGATCACCATTCAAAGATTCTAACTTAACATGGACATTTGATAAACCTTGAAGTTCTTGTGAGAAGCAAGGATAAGGAACATTTTGATTGCCTCCATCCTGGCTACCTGAGCATAAGTCTCCTCAAATTTAATACCTTCAACTTGTGAGTACCCCTTGCACACCAAACTTGCTTTCTTCCTCACAACTTCACCATCTTCATTCAGTTTGTTTTGGAACACCCACTTTATTCCTATGACATTCTTATCTATTGGTCTAGGAACCAATTTCCATGTCTGATTCTTCTTTATTTAATTCAGTTATTCTTCCATTGCTTTCAACCAATCATCGTCTTTTCTAAAATCAGCAAAGGTTTTGGGCTTCACCTTTGATAACAAACACAAATTTACTTGCTCACTTGCTTTGGAAGATATTCTCCTGGTCTGCACTCCTTCATTTTTATCTCCAATGATCTGATCTGTTGAATGATTTATCTGAACATACTTTGCTAGAGTCTTAGGACTCATTTCAGATTCATGTTCCTTCTCTTCTTCTCCTTTTTAAGTGTAGGAAAGTATATCAGGTCCGCAATCTTCTAGTTCTTGTGAGATTTGACTACAATCTTCATCTACCTTCACATTTGTGCTTTCAATCATCTTTCCCAATCTCTTGTTGTAGCATCTATAAGCTTTACTTGTAGTTGAGTAACCAAGAAAGATCCCTTCATCACTCCTTGAATCAAACTTTCCAAGATCTTCTTCATCTCTTCTGATATAGCATTTGTTGCCAAAAATTCTAAAGTATCTGATAGTGGGAGGCCTTCCATGCCATAGCTCATAAGGAGTCTTAGTGTTATTTATTCTTAATTGTACTATGTTATGCAAATAGATAGTAGTGTGAATTTCTTTCTTCCAATACATATCAAGTAGATCTGTATCTTGCAACATTGTCCAAGCCATCTCTTGCACATTCCTATTCTTTCTTTCCACTACCCCATTCTGTTGAGGGGTCCTAGGAGTAGACAAATGTCTCCTAATACCATGATCTTCACAAAACTTTTCAAATTCATTTGAAGTAAATTCACCTCCTTTATAGACCTTAAGAATTTGATCTTAGCATCTATTTTATTCTCAACTTTTGTTTTGAAAATTTTGAACTTATCTAAGGCTTCTAATTTTTCTTTCAAAAAGTTAACCCAAGTCATTCTAGAGTACTCATCAATAAGTAACATAAAATACCTTTCACCTTGTTGACTGTTAGCTCTTGTAGGTCTGCATAGGTCAATATGAAATCAACTCCAATGGTATTGTTGAAGAACATTCCTTGCTCTTGAAACTTGTCCTTGTTTGCTTTCCCATTTGACATTCCTTACATAATGTGTTTGTAGGCTTGGTTATCTTAGGCATGTCTCTCACAACATGGGTAGAATTGATCTTCACCATATTGCCAAAGTTGATGTGTCTCATCCTCTTGTGCATAGCCAACACTCATTAGATTTAGCCAGTAAACAGGTTCTTCCATTTGCATCTTTTAGATGATAGACATTTCCATATGTTCTTATACCTTCTGCAATTAGTCTTCTGAATCTTTTCTTCCTAATCTCACAACCATTAGCATGAAATGTAAGATTGTGTCATTTGCTGCACATCTGACTAACACTTGGAAGATTGTGCTTTATCCCTTTGACATAGAGAACATCCTCAGTCTTGTTCTTTAGATCAATTGTTATGGCACCCTTTCCACAAATCTATGCTGACTCATCACCACCAATCTTGACATCTCCACAATTGCATTTCTTATAACTGATGAACCTCTCCTTGTCACTAGTCATGTGATTAGAGCAACCATTATTAATAACCCAAGCATTTGCTTCTTATCTTGCATGAAAAACAATCCACACAACCATAGAGTTTTCATTATTTTTGTCAACCTACATAATGTTAGGCTTCTCACATTTTGCACCAATACCCTTTTTGTCATCAATTTTCATAGCCATGAAAAGTGTTTCATCATTTGAATCATCATGCTCCTCATCTTCTAAGGAACAATTATTCTCCATGGAATAAAAACCCTTTGTCATCTTTTCTCTTTTGTTACTACTGCTTGATTCTTTAAAAGGACATTTTGAGGCAAAATGACCAACTCTCCCACAATTGAAACATTTGAAAGGTCACTTACCTTTGTATTTTCTAGTGCATTTCTTCAATCTCCTCACAAATTTTGCTTCTATCTCATCAAGGTCATCATCTTGATCGATAGTTTCATCATTTTCCGTTTTGCTGACCTTGAATGTTGCTTCTTTCTTTAGAGCATCATTGCCAAATTCTCTCATTTCAAAAGTAGTGAGAGTACCAAACAATTGGTCTATTGTATATTTATCCAAATCTGAATTCTCCTCAATAGAAGATACCTTATCACTATAAGATTTAGGGAGGGATCTCAGAACCTTTTTCACAATCTCATCTTCTTCCACTTTCCCATCAAGACCTCTAATGCCATTAACAACTTCATTCACCTAGAGCATATACCCAGCAATGTCTTCATCCTCTTTCATCCTTAAGGTCTCAAATTTGCTCTTGAAGATTTGCATCTTCACTTGCTTTACTTTCTTATCTCCTTCATAAATGGTTTCAAGTTTATCCCAAACTTCTTTAGCAGTACTGCAACTCATTACCTTTGAAAGTTCTAAATCAGCTAACCCATGCAAGATTGCAAACTTTGCCTTAACATTGTTATTATGCACCTTAACTTCATCTAGATCTATAGGAGTAGTGGCAGGAACTGTGTAACTAGTCTTGACAGAGTCCCAAACACCACACCTTAGAGAATTCATATAGGCTTCCATCCATAGCTTCCAAAAGGCATAATTTGTTCCATCAAACCTAGGTATCTTGTTGGATCCAATTTGTGCCATCCCAGACCTTCCTCAAGTGGTTAAGCTTCCTTTAGAGGAACTTAGATTTGATACCAATTGTTGAACACACTGGGATACTAAGAGGGGGGTTGAATCAGTATCTAAACAAACTTCAAATCCTTTAGAGCAGATTAAAACTTAAGCATTACAATATCAACATAAACTTGAAAGATCAACATAATACACATCAACACATAACACCAGATATACATGGAAAACCCAAGAAGGGAAAAACCACAGTGAGGATTAATTCATGATATATGAAGTTCAAAATTACAACTTTATTTTAGGGATATATGTTAGGGTTTAGGTAGATCAAAGCAATAAACACTAACAATTATATGCAGATTAAATAACCTAAATATAACAATGAGGAATAACACAAAAAAGATCAACACAAAAATTTAACGTGGTTCACTCAATATGGGCTACATCCGTAGAAACTCAGCCATCCAATGATTTTATTATCTAGTGCAAAACATATTACAATCTCGCGAATACATCATCGTAGCATACATCCCAGCCGCTTATAACAAGCTTTTTGGAAGCTTCTAAAATTAGAGTTTTGCAATGTCATTTTTCTTTTATCAGTTAATGTACAGTACTTGCCTAATCAATCACCACATACCAGCAATCTCCCACTTGAAGACTGATCAAGCTCCACACCAAACAATCTCCCACTTGGAGACTGATCTTGGATGACACCACTGCACTTGCAACTCTCACTAGATTACAGGCCTGGCTGGTTTCTTATGTCCACCATTATCAGTCATGAAGGCCAACAGAAACTGATGAGGAATTTAGTTTCTCCCATGTAACTGTCTTTGTGAACATATCTACAGGATTCTGACTTGTGTGAATTTTCTCTAGCTTCAACTATCCATCCTCCAAAACTGATCGAATGAAGTGGTATCTAAGCTATATGTGCTTAGTTTTTGAATGCAAATCTGAATTCTTACAAGATGAATGGCACTTTGGCTATAAGTGTATAAAGGGCTATCTTCTTGTCATTGCCCCAATTCCTCAAGAATCATCTCCTTGCTAGCTTCTGTAGCAACAACATACTCAGCTTCAGTGGTTGAAAGTGCAACAACCTTTTGCAGCCTTGAAATCCAACTGATTGCAGTACCTCCTAGAGTAAAAACATACCTTTTAGTACTCCTCCTGCTATCAATATCACCCGTGAGATCAGAGACAACATATCCTTTTAGAGCATGATTTATTCCTCCAAAACATAGTTTCTTTGAAGTAGTACCTCCCAAATATCAGAGAATCCATTTTACCGCATTCTAATGTTCCATTCCCAGATTGCTCATATACCTGCTCACAACTCCCACTGCATGTGCAATATCTGGCCTTGTGCATACCATTGCATACATCAAGCTACCAACTACTAATGCATATGGTATCTTAGACATTTTGTCTTCCTCCTCTTGTGTCTTTGGACACATCTCCTTAGTCAACTTAAAATGACTAGGCAAAGGTGTACTAACTACTTTTGCATTCTATATGTTAAACCTTTTCAACACGTTCACTATATACTCACTTTGAGACAAAAATAATTTTCTATTTGCCCTATCCCGTGTGATCCTCATACCAAGGATTTGTTTTGTTGCACCCAAATCCTTCATAGCAAATGAATTTGCTAATTTCTTCTTAAGTTCATTAATATACTGCATGTTAGACCCAACAACAAGCATGTCATCAACATAAAGCAGCATGATAATATAGCTGCCATTACCCAATTTCTTGAAATAAACACATAATCATAATGACATCTTTTGTAGCCTTATTTAGCCATAAAACTATCAAATTTTAAATAGCATTGCCAAGGTTCTTGCTTCAGGCCATACAAACTCTTCTTTAACCTGCACACAAATTCATCCTTACCCTTGACCTCATATCCCTGTGGTTGTTGCATGTATATTTCCTCTTCCAAATCCCCATGGAGAAATGTTGTTTTCACATCTAGCTGTTCAAGATGCAAGTCTTCCGTAGCCACAAGACTTAGAATAGTTCTAATAGAAGTCATCTTTACAACCGGAGAAAATATTTCACAAAATATATACCTTTTTCTGTGCGAAACCTTTTACCACGAGTCTGGCCTTATATCTTTTCTTGCCTCCATCTTCTTCCTTCAACCTGTAAACCCATTTATTTGGCAATGCTCTTTTACCTTCAGGCAATTGGACTAAGTCCCAAGTCTGATTCTGCAGCAAGGAATCCATTTCCTCTTTCATGCCTAGCTCCCACTACTTTTTGGTATCTACATGCATTGCTTCTTCATAAGTTTTAGGTTCATTAGAATTAGTTAATAATATAGAATATAATGATGGAGAAAATCTTTATGGAGGTCTACTTATCCTTGTAGAACATATAACACTTGCAGGAGTCTATGGGATAACTTGTTGTTGTTGAGCATCAGGTACCACTATATTTTATTTTTTGGAATCTCATTCAGCACCACATATTCCTTTTTGGCATGTTCATGCTTCTTTTCCTGCAACTGATCCTTATACATGACCTTCTCATTGAATATAACATCTCCGTCCCTAATGATTTTATGATTTTCATAATCCCATAACTGATAACCAAACGCATCTACTCCATATCCAATGAAGGTACATTTTTTAGACTTAGCCTTGAGCTTGGTTCTATTTTCAATATCAACATGGACAAAAGCTTCACAACTAAATATTTTTAGAAATTAATAGTTTACCTTTTTACCCGTCCATGCCTCCTCTGGAATGCCACCATCCAAAGGATTTGAAGGTCCCCTGTTTATTAAATAAATAACAGTATATACAACATCTACCCAAAAGTGTAAGGGTAGTCCAACATGCAATCTCATGCTCCTTGCATGCTCCATAATGGTCATATTCATCCTCTCAGACACACCATTTTCTTGTGGGGTTCTAGGAACCGTTTTCTACCTATGAATTCCATTTTATGAAGAGTAATTCTCAAATTATCTGCTGCAACTACTCACCTCTATTATCAGATCTGAGACACTTCAATTTTTTTCCTTTCTCATTCTCAACCAAAGCTTTCCACTTTTTAGAAGTTGCAAATACTTCTAATTTTTGTTTTAGGAAATACACCCATGTTTTCCTAGTTGCAACATCAATAAAAGTAACATAATAGCAAGAGCTACCAAGAGAAGATACCTGAGCTGGTCCCCATACATCTGAATGCACAAGCTCTAATTTCTCACTCTTCTTCTATTTCCCAACTTTGAGAAATCAGACTCTTTTATGTTTTCCATAAACACAATTTTTGCAGAAGTCCAAGTCAATCTTCTTTAGACCTGGTAGCAACTTTCTGGAGTGAAGGATTTTCATCCCTTTCTCACTTATGTGCCCAAGTCTATGGTGCCACAATTCTATTTCTATCCCTACAAAAAGTGTTATAACTGTCTCAGTAGCAACTGTTTCTACATCAGCTAAGGTAGAATAAGTATTACCAGTACACAAATTCAATGTGCCTACCTTTTTACCTTTAGCTACTACTAATGCACCTTTAGTGACCTTCCATACTTTGTCTGAAAAGGTAACTATGCAGCCTTCACTACCTAGTTGTCATGTAGATATTAAATTCCTTCTCAAATTAGGAACATGCCTTACCTCCTATAGCAACCATTCATTTCTATTCTGCAACTTGATTTTTATCTTTCATTTTCCAACAATCTGACAGGGTTCATCATCACCCAAATATACCTATCCAAAATCACCTTGAACATAATCTACAAAATATTTCCTATGGGGTGTGGCATGAAATGAAGCCCCTGAATCTATTACCCAAGAATTATTAGCATTATCTAAACACAGAATTAAAGCATCTTGTAATTTATTACCTGCAACATTAGCTTCCTTATTGTCATCATGTTGTCTGTCTCCTTGTTTGCTCTTTCAAGACCAACAATCCTTCTTCAAGTGTCCTAGATTTCCACAATGCCAACAATCCATTCTTCCTCTAGATTTAGATCTACCTTTCTTCGACTTCCCTTATGACTTCCCACCATTTGTTGGACTTTTTACTCTCTCCTTTGTTCTTCCCCTATTCTCTACAATCAAAGCATTACCATATGTTGAAGTCTCACCTGTGCTTTTCCGTTGCATTTCCTCACTAAGGATAACAACAACAACATCATCAAATTTCAAAGTATTTGAACCAGAGACAGAGTTACTTATAGCCATTGCCAAGCTATTCCAGCTTTCTAGCAAAGAACATAAAACCAAGAGAGCCCTCACCTCTTCATCAAATTTCACTTTTACAGAAGTTAATTGACTGGTAATCATATTAAACTCATTTAAATGATCTGACATAGATCCACCTTCAATCATTTTCAAATTAAACAATCACTTCATGAGAAATACCTTATTAGAGGCTGAGGGTTTTTCATACAATTTGGCCAAAGCTTTCATCAATTCACTTGTTGTCTTCGCTTCTGTTATATTGAATGCCACAGATGGTGCCAGGCACAACCAAATGGTTCCCAGTACCTTTCTATCCAGAAGATCCCAATCCTCATTAGTCATTGTTGCTGGTTTCTTGGCTATTCCTTCCAACGGCCTCCATAAATCCTTCTGATAGAGATAATCCTCCATCTGCATCTTCCATAATTGATAGTTCTTCCCATGGAATTTATCTACCTTTAATTTACCCTCCTCTGCCATTGCTCCCACTTAACCGTGAGACTCCCACTCAACTGTGAGACCTTCCTACAGATGATAAATAAACACAACTGGCTCTTATACTAGTTGTTAGGGTTTAGGGAGATCAAAGCAATAAACACTAACAATTATATGCAGATTAAACAACCTAAATATAACAATGAGGAATAACACAAAAAGATCAACACAAAAATTTAACGTGGTTCACCCAATATGGGCTACATCCATAGAAGCTCAACCATCCAATGATTTTATTATCCAGTGCAAAATAGATTACAATCTTGCAAATACATCATCGTAGCATACATCCCAGCCGGTTATAACAAACTTTTTGGAAGCTTCTAGAATTAGGGTTTTGCAATGTCATTTTTCTTTTATCGGTTAACAAAAATTAACAACCGACTCTGATCGTGTAGAAAAGAGGGAAATTTTTTTTCAAGGGCTGGCCCCTGAACCCCGGTGAGGATACATAACTAGTGTATAGTACTTGCTTGATCAGTCACCACATACCAACACTATAACCCAAGGAAGATACTACTCCCTGTTGACTTTATTTTAGGGATACAACACAAGGAAGCAACTAATTCATACTAACTTTGTTTTAGGGCTACAACCCAAGGAAGCAACTACTCCCTAAACTGAGAACAGACTTAGAAATTATTATAGTATGATAGTCCTTCTACTATCTAAAAAAATTGACATTAAAGCTCACCCTTTGATGATTACAATTCTAATTATTCTGATGATTAGATAAATTAGGCACACTCTTCACTTCCCTCCATTAACAAAAATATATTTTAGATGAATAAAGACAACCACTAACACTTCTGCTCTTTCTCCTTTAGTCACACATCACAATGCATATGATATTCATATTCTTCTCTTCATACTCTCACATTCCCATCTTCGCAACCACACTTCATCTAGACCAATTAGGTTTACAATATATACATGACATTACATTAATTAGATTACAAGTTGGACTAAGATCAATCATCATGAAACTTGCATAGGGCAACCCCTATCAAGGACTACATGCTACTTCAGAGGGAAGCACACACCTTGCGGATCCCAACACATTCTTAACTTAGTCCTAAGCTTTCTTCATAGCATAATTTTTCAAGGAATCACATCCGCACGTTTCTCTACTTTGAAATAAGATAGTCTTAAGCAGGAAAACATGAAGCTTGAAGCATAAGGATCACCACCACTTGAAAACCTTGAATGGTACTAGAAATAAGAAAGGTATTCATGAGATTCTTCCATATGAGTCTTCATGACTCATACACCACCTTATGATACACCTCAAACTCTGCGCAGCAAGGATATTATGCCGCATACCTTCAAACATGTACTCTAAGATCAGACAACCATTTGAAACACACTGTAACACACTGTCATTGAGAAACTGATCTTGTGGAGAACCAAAACACTTGAAACTACAAGGAAACATGCAATACACATCCCTAAACATGTCCACAAAACCACATAGGAAATTCTGCTCTTCCAGAGAAATGTGGAGATTTCAACAAGCCTTCAATATTACTTTTCTCAGTCAGAATACAGACTAGAACTCCACCACTTATAACATCCACTACGGAAGATGTAGAGACTTGAAACTTTGGAAATAGCACCTCCACCATGTTAGAACCTAAAATTTTCTACAATTTTAGATTAAAATTTTAGGTTCCCACCATAAAAAATTGATTGTTGCACTAGTAAAAGACCAAAATGAAGCACTATAGAACATCATGGCATCCTGGACCTATTCCGTGGAAGATGAACTTCGAATGCATAACTAGCCAAATATAAATTGCAATTCAATGTTTGCAGGAGGCTCATTCGAGCTTCTAGGGCTTCTTCAGGTTTTTGGAGAAGCATTCAAGCATTACTAATAGTGGGATAATTTCAATTTTTGTTCAAAGTAGATGTGGTGATGAGGTGGAAAAACCCCTAAACAAAATACAATCAATAGATGCAACACCTAATACATTTATTATTTCTAGCATTCCACATATATTCAGTGATTTATGTTCATAGAGATGGTTTTGAATTCCTTCCTCATATGACCAAGAATGTAAGACCTGGAATTGGCATCGAGTTAAGGGAAACCAGATTGAATTTAAATGAGAGGAATGAAAGAGTTCTGAATGTTGGGATGGTCTTTAGTGTTAGCCTTGGTTTTCACAATCTATGGATAAAATTAGATAATCCAAAAATACAGTTCTTCTCTCTGTTGCTTTCTGATACATTTTTTTTTAAGCAAAAGTGGCAGGGTAAGTGCAAGAAGATGGGGGGCCAAAAAGGGGTCTTAAGTGGCCACTTTTTTTCTGAAATCGGGAAATACTGGCCTTGGATGAGAAATTGAGCATAGTTACACTCAAAATTTAGAGATGCAACCAAAACAATGTTCGTAGTGCTCCGAGTCTACTTTCTAAACTACTATTTTGTTTTGAAAATGGCATAGATTAAGGGGTTCAAAAGAGGGAGCCACAGAAATTGGTGTTGTTTCTGTCAAAAAAACATAACATAGCATGTTTTGTGGCTCCCTCAAAAGGTCAACTTTTTTTTGGTATTTTTAAAATCGCTTCAGTGAGAAATTAGCTAATAGCATGTAGTTTATGCCCGATTTTTCTGATAATTTTTTGATGAATATTTGATTTTTTACTAATTTTTAAAGTGGACACATCCTAAAAAACAGAATTTTGGCCGTGCTACCCCTATAAATTTTGAAAACTAATTGAAAATCATTTTTTTATTTTTTTAATATTTGTAGAATGGAGTCTAGTTTCTAAATATGTAATTTTTTTGAAATTTGAATGAATAGTTATTTTACAATGAAAAAAAGACCAAACAGTGGTTTTTGCATAAAAACGGACACACAAACAAAAGAAATTAAAGATGAAAGGCTTAACATTGTTAAAATGTGAAAAAAATCACATCGTCAAATAGCTAAGAGAAAGCCTAACATTACCCATGTGTTCGATTTGTTCAACCTTGAAACACGTGCAAATCTGAGGGTTAGCATGAACGAAATTATGTGAAATTTTGAAGAATACAGAAAAACACGTCTGTGACTGTTCATAAGGCACTCCAAGCCTTTGGGTTGGAAATCCAAAGCAAATCCCAAGCCCAAGGCTTGGGATTCCCAAAGCAAGAAATAACGCGAGCGCGTTATAACGCGCTCGCGTTGTTTATTGCCTTACATTTTTCCCGCAAGCCTGTCTTTTCCCATGTTCGACATAACGCGAGCGCGTTATAACGCGCTCGCGTTATGTCCCACTCAAATTTTTTTACACTCAAGGCTATTCATCATGAGGGTTAAGGCATAAAGGATAGAGTTGAAAGGTTTACGGATAAGGGATTAGCGTTTAAGGTATAGTATCGAGCCCGTTGAGGGTCTAGGAATAGGGATAGCGTTTAAGGTTTAGGGATGAGGGATGACAGATTACGGTTGAGGGTCGAGGGATCAAAGTTAAGGGTTGAGGGATTAGGGTTTGACATTAAGGGTTGAGGGTTGAGGTTCAAGGGTCAAGGGTTTAGGGATAGGGTTTAGGGTCGAGGGATTAGGGTTAAAGTAGAGTGTGGAGGGTGTAAGGATTAGGGATAGGGTTGGAGGGTTTAGGGATAAGGGATTAGGGTTTAAGGTATAGTATCAAGTCTGTTGAGAGTTTAGGAATAGGGATAGCATTTAGGGATTAGGGATGAGGGATTATAGTTGAGGGATGATGGATTAGGGTTGAGGGTTGAGGGATTAGGGTTTAGGGATAAGGTTTAGGGTTGAGGGTTTAGGATTAGGGTTTAGGGTTGACGGATTAGCATTTAATGTCGAGGTTAGGGTTAGAGTGTTGAGGGTAGAGGGATTAGGGATAGGGTTTAGGGTTTAAGGTTTAAGGATTGAGGGTTGAGGCTTTAGGGATTAGGGTTTAAGGCTTAAGATATAGTGTCAAGTGTTGAGGGTGTAGGGATAGGGTTTAAGTTTTAAGGGTTGAGGGTTGAGGGATATGGATTAGGGTTTAAGGTATAGTGTTGAGGGTCGAGGGATCAGAGTTAAGGGTTGAGGGATTAGGGTTTGACGTTGAGGGTTGAGGGTTGAGGTTCGAGGGTCAAGGGTTTAGGGATAGGGTTGAGGGTCGAGGAATTAGGGTTAAAGTAGAGTGTGGATGGTATAAGGATTAGGGATAGGGTTGGAGGGTTTATGGATAAGGGATTAGGGTTTAAGGTATAGTATCGATTCTGTTGAGGGTGTAGGAATAGGGATAGCATTTAGGGTTTAGGGATGAAGGATTAGAGTTGGGGGATGACAGATTAGGGTTGAGGGTTGAGGGATTAGGGTTTAGGGATAAGGTTTAGGGTTGAGGGATGAGGGATTAGGGTTTAAGGTATAGTGTTGAGGGTTTAGGGATAGGGTTTAGGGTTGAGGGATTAGGATTTGACGTTGAGGGTTGAGGGTTGAGGTTCGAGGGTCAAGGGTTTAGGGATAGGGTTGAGGGTCGAGGAATTAGGGTTAAAGTAGAGTGTGGAGGGATGACGGATGATAGATTAGGGTTGAGGGTTGAGGGATTAGGGTTTGATGTTGAGGGTTGAGGGTTTAGGGTTAGGGTTGAGAGATGAGGGATCAGAGTTAAGGGTTGAGGGATTAGGGTTTGACGTCGAGGGCTGAGGTTCGAGGGTCAAGGGTTTAGGGATAGGGTTGAGGTTGAAGGGATTAGGGTTTAGGGACAAGGTTTAGGGTTAGGGTTGAGGGATTAGGGTTTAAGGTATAGTGTTGAGGGTTTAGGGATAGGGTAGGGTTGAGGGATTAGAGTGAAGGGTTGAGGGATTAGAATTTGGCGTTGAGGGTTTAGGGTTTAGGATCAGGGTTGAAGGTCGAGGGATTAGAGTTAAGGGTTGAGGGATTAGGGTTTGATGTTGAGGGTTGAGGGTTGAGGTTCGAGGGTCAAGGGTTTAGGGATAGGGTTGAGGGTCGAGGAATTAGGGTTAAAGTAGAGTGTGGAGGGATGACGGATGATAGATTAGGGTTGAGGGTTGAGGGATTAGGGTTTGATGTTGAGGGTTGAGGGTTTAGGGTTAGGGTTGAGAGATGAGGGATCAGAGTTAAGGGTTGAGGGATTAGGGTTTGACGTCGAGGGCTGAGGTTCGAGGGTCAAGGGTTTAGGGATAGGGTTGAGGTTGAAGGGATTAGGGTTTAGGGACAAGGTTTAGGGTTAGGGTTGAGGGATTAGGGTTTAAGGTATAGTGTTGAGGGTTTAGGGATAGGGTTTAGGGTTGAGGGATTAGAGCGAAGGGTTGAGGGATTAGAATTTGGCGTTGAGGGTTTAGGGTTTAAGGTATAGTGTTGAGGGTTTAGGGATAGGGTTTAGGGTTGAGGGATTAGGGTTTGACGTTGAGGGTTGAGGGTTGAGGTTCGAGGGTCAAGGGTTTAGGGATAGGGTTGAGGGTCGAGGAATTAGGGTTAAAGTAGAGTGTGGAGGGATGACGGATGATAGATTAGGGTTGAGGGTTGAGGGATTAGGGTTTGATGTTGAGGGTTGAGGGTTTAGGGTTAGGGTTGAGAGATGAGGGATCAGAGTTAAGGGTTGAGGGATTAGGGTTTGACGTCGAGGGCTGAGGTTCGAGGGTCAAGGGTTTAGGGATAGGGTTGAGGTTGAAGGGATTAGGGTTTAGGGACAAGGTTTAGGGTTAGGGTTGAGGGATTAGGGTTTAAGGTATAGTGTTGAGGGTTTAGGGATAGGGTTTAGGGTTGAGGGATTAGAGTGAAGGGTTGAGGGATTAGAATTTGGCGTTGAGGGTTTAGGGTTTAGGATCAGGGTTGAAGGTCGAGGGATTAGAGTTAAGGGTTGAGGGATTAGGGTTTGAGGTTGAGGGTTGAGGGTTGAGGTTCGAGGGTCAAGGGTTTAGAGATAGGGTTGAGGGTCGAGGAATTAGGGTTAAAGTAGAGTGTGGAGGGATGACGGATGATAGATTAGGGTTGAGGGTTGAGGGATTAGGGTTTGATGTTGAGGGTTGAGGGTTTAGGGTTAGGGTTGAGAGATGAGGGATCAGAGTTAAGGGTTGAGGGATTAGGGTTTGACGTCGAGGGCTGAGGTTCGAGGGTCAAGGGTTTAGGGATAGGGTTGAGGTTGAAGGGATTAGGGTTTAGGGACAAGGTTTAGGGTTAGGGTTGAGGGATTAGGGTTTAAGGTATAGTGTTGAGGGTTTAGGGATAGGGTTTAGGGTTGAGGGATTAGAGTGAAGGGTTGAGGGATTAGAATTTGGCGTTGAGGGTTTAGGGTTTAGGATCAGGGTTGAAGGTCGAGGGATTAGAGTTAAGGGTTGAGGGATTAGGGTTTGACGTTGAGGGTTGAGGGTTGAGGTTCGAGGGTCAAGGGTTTAGGGATAGGGTTGAGGGTCGAGGAATTAGGGTTAAAGTAGAGTGTGGAGGGATGACGGATGATAGATTAGGGTTGAGGGTTGAGGGATTAGGGTTTGATGTTGAGGGTTGAGGGTTTAGGGTTAGGGTTGAGAGATGAGGGATCAGAGTTAAGGGTTGAGGGATTAGGGTTTGACGTCGAGGGCTGAGGTTCGAGGGTCAAGGGTTTAGGGATAGGGTTGAGGTTGAAGGGATTAGGGTTTAGGGACAAGGTTTAGGGTTAGGGTTGAGGGATTAGGGTTTAAGGTATAGTGTTGAGGGTTTAGGGATAGGGTTTAGGGTTGAGGGATTAGAGTGAAGGGTTGAGGGATTAGAATTTGGCGTTGAGGGTTTAGGGTTTAGGATCAGGGTTGAAGGTCGAGGGATTAGAGTTAAGGGTTGAGGGATTAGGGTTTGACGTTGAGGGTTGAGGGTTGAGGTTCGAGGGTCAAGGGTTTAGGGATAGGGTTGAGGGTCGAGGAATTAGGGTTAAAGTAGAGTGTGGAGGGATGACGGATGATAGATTAGGGTTGAGGGTTGAGGGATTAGGGTTTGATGTTGAGGGTTGAGGGTTTAGGGTTAGGGTTGAGAGATGAGGGATCAGAGTTAAGGTTTGAGGGATTAGGGTTTGACATCGAGGGCTGAGGTTCGAGGGTCAAGGGTTTAGGGATAGGGTTGAGGTTGAAGGGATTAGGGTTTAGGGACAAGGTTTAGGGTTAGGGTTGAGGGATTAGGGTTTAAGGTATAGTGTTGAGGGTTTAGGGATAGGGTTTAGGGTTGAGGGATTAGAGTGAAGGGTTGAGGGATTAGAATTTGGCGTTGAGGGTTTAGGGTTTAAGGTATAGTGTTGAGGGTTTAGGGATAGGGTTTAGGGTTGAGGGATTAGGGTTTGACGTTGAGGGTTGAGGGTTGAGGGATTAGGGTTTGACGTCGAGGGCTGAGGTTCGAGGGTCAAGGGTTTAGGGATAAGGTTGAGGTTGAAGGGATTAGGGTTTGATGTTAAGGGTTAAGGTTCGAGGGTTTGATGTTGAGGGTTGAGGTACATTTCGGTGTGACATTTAAATTGTCTTGCCGATATACACTGTAAAGGTTATTTTGTGGACTTTCAAGGATTTTTTCACCTGTGTTAATGTTCAACTTGTTTCGCTCTGCATCAAGGGATTACGGTTTGACGTTGAGGGCTGAGGTTCGAGGGTCAAGGGTTTAGGGATAGGGTTGAGGTTGAAGGGATTAGGGTTTAGGGACAAGGTTGAGGTTGAGGGATTAGGATTTGACATTGAGGGTTGAGGGTCAAGGGATCAGAGTTGAGGGTTTAGGGTTTAGAGATCTATAGGAGGACAAAACGCGAGCGCGTTATAGCGCGAGCGCGTTATAACGCGCTCGCGTTTTGTAATTCTACTAAAACGGTAAAAAAGTGGTTACCCCCGTGATCCAGGCCCACATGCTCTGTTTTCTTACTGATTCTGCGCGTGCTCCGACAAAAAAGAAGTGCTTTCATGCTATTGGGAAGTTCACATGCACATTTGACACATGTAAAGTTGCAAAGGGGTGTAACTTTCGTCCTGCTCCTGATGCGACCAAACTGACTGTTCCAACGCGTCCGAATGGGTACATTTATGCTAGGCATGGTCCTATTTCTCACCCAAACATGTCGAAACAGTCGGAGCTACATTGTACCGACGATATCCCTGAAGAGTCCAAAGTGCAAAAAGGCAGCAATCTTTGACGAGATGTTACTCAAAAATCGTGTCACTTAGAAACATTCCGTCTGAGGCAACAGGATCACGTAGAGTGCCTCTACAATAACCTCTCTCGGTTTTTTATAGCTCTGAGGCATTTGCCCGTGGTGAAAGGTTTTCTGTTGCCCCAAAAATCGTCAGAAGGAGGCAGTGTAAAGTTGCAAAGGGGTGTAACTTTCGTCCTGCTCCTGATGCGACCAAACTGACTGTTCCAACGCGTCCGAATGGGTACATTTATGCTAGGCATGGTCCTATTTCTCACCCAAACATGTCGAAACAGTCAGAGCTACATTGTACCGACGATATACCTGAAGAGTCCAAAGTGCAAAAAGGCAGCAATCTTTGACGAGATGTTACTCGAAAATCGTGTCACTTAGAAACATTCCGTCTGAGGCAACGGGATCACGTAGAGTGCCTCTACAATAACCTCTCTCGGTTTTTTATAGCTCTGAGGCATTTGCCCGTGGTGAAAGGTTTTCTGTTGCCCCAAAAATCGTCAGAAGGAGGCAGTGTAAAGTTGCAAAGGGGTGTAACTTTCGTCCTGCTCCTGATGCGACCAAACTGACTGTTCCAATGCGTCCGAATGGGTACATTTATGCTAGGCATGGTCCTATTTCTCACCCAAACATGTCGAAACAGTCGGAGCTACATTGTACCGACGATATCCCTGAAGAGTCCAAAGTGCAAAAAGGCAGCAATCTTTGACGAGATGTTACTTGAAAATCGTGTCACTTAGAAACATTCCGTCTAAGGCAACGGGATCACGTAGAGTGCCTCTACAATAACCTCTCTCGGTTTTTTATAGCTCTGAGGCATTTGCCCGTGGTGAAAGGTTTTCTGTTGCCCCAAAAATCGTCAGAAGGAGGCAGTGTAAAGTTGCAAAGGGGTGTAACTTTCGTCCTGCTCCTGATGCGACCAAATTGACTGTTCCAACGCGTCCGAATGGGTACATTTATTCTAGGCATGGTCCTATTTCTCACCCAAACATGTTGAAACAGTCGGAGCTACATTGTACCGACGATATACCTGAAGAGTCCAAAGTGCAAAAAGGCAGCAATCTTTGACGAGATGTTACTCGAAAATCGTGTCACTTAGAAACATTCCGTCTGAGGCAACGGGATCACGTAGAGTGCCTCTACAATAACCTCTCTCGGTTTTTTATAGCTCTGAGGCATTTGCCCGTGGTGAAAGGTTTTCTGTTGCCCTAAAAATCGTCAGAAGGAGGCAGTGTAAAGTTGCAAAGGGGTGTAACTTTCGTCCTGCTCCTGATGCGACCAAACTGACTATTCCAACGCGTTCGAATGGGTACATTTATGCTAGGCATGGTCCTATTTCTCACCCAAACATGTCGAAACAGTCGGAGCTACATTGTACCGACGATATCCCTGAAGAGTCTAAAGTGCAAAAAGGCAGCAATCTTTGACGAGATGTTACTCAAAAACCGTGTCACTTAGAAACATTCCGTCTGAGGCAACGGGATCATGTAGAGTGCCTCTACAATAACCTCTCTCGGTTTTTTATAGCTCTGAGGCATTTGCCCGTGGTGAAAGGTTTTCTGCTGCCCCAAAAATCGTCAGAAGGAGGCAGTGTAAAGTTGCAAAGGGGTGTAACTTTCGTCCTGCTCCTGATGCGACCAAACTGACTGTTCCAACGCGTCCGAATGGGTACATTTATGCTAGGCATGGTCCTATTTCTCACCCAAACATGTCGAAACAGTCGGAGCTACATTGTACCGACGATATCCCTGAAGAGTCCAAAGTGCAAAAAGGCAGCAATCTTTGACGAGATGTTACTCGAAAATCGTGTCACTTAGAAACATTCTATCTGAGGCAACGGGATCACGTAGAGTGCCTCTACAATAACCTCTCTCGGTTTTTTATAGCTCTGAGGCATTTGCCCGTGGTGAAAGGTTTTCTGTTGCCCCAAAAATCGTCAGAAGGAGGTAGTGTAAAGTTGCAAAGGGGTGTAACTTTCGTCCTGCTCCTGATGCGACCAAACTGACTGTTCCAACGCGTCCGAATGGGTACATTTATGCTAGGCATGGTCCTATTTCTCACCCAAACATGTCGAAACAGTCGGAGCTACATTGTACCGACGATATCCCTGAAGAGTCCAAAGTGCAAAAAGGCAGCAATCTTTGATGAGATGTTACTCGAAAACTGTGTCACTTAGAAACATTCCGTCTGAGGCAATGGGATCACGTAGAGTGCCTCTACAATAACCTCTCTCGATTTTTTATAGCTCTGAGGCATTTGCCCGTGGTGAAAGGTTTTCTGCTGCCCCAAAAATCGTCAGAAGGAGGCAGTGTATTAAGTCAGGATGAAAGCCTATTCACTCTAGGCGCCTGTTTTTGACCAAATCACACATGCGCCTTGAACAACTCTGTCTTGAAGGCGCTTTTCTCTAATCTCTGTAACTCTCCAAATCCACTAAGGCGCAAATTTTACCTCTTGGGCTCAAGATATAGGTTCTTCATCCAAGGCGCCAGAATGGTCCAAAGGCGCATTTCACCTCTAACCTCACCTCTGACCTTACTTGGAGGCGCTAAACCTCATCTCATTGCTCTCCTCCATTACAAGCGCTCACTTACCTCAATCTTGGGCGCATACCAACATCCCAACATCCAAATCACCTAGGCGCTCAAAACCTTCAAGACTCAAGGTGCATTTTATGATCAAACAAGGTATCTCCTGAACAAGGCGCTCATAGTCTCATCAGGGCGTTAATCATCATCATGAGCACTCATATTGTTCTAGGCGCACAGTTATCTCTGGAATGCTCAAGGCGCACATACCCTTCTCTAGGCTAGTTTACACTTATTCAAGGCGCTCATTCCAAACTTACATGAACTACTCATTACAAGACGCACAAACTAGATGATCCTAGGGCATAAGGGCGCTCATAGGAGTTGTTATGTGTCATTTTGGCCAAGGTTTTCTGGAGCAGTGAAGACATTAGGAAGGGGATGATCGTTTGGATAGTTTTGAATGCTTTATTTCTCCTTGTTTAAACTAGGCGCTCACTGAGGATTGGAGTAGCCTTTGCACCCTCACATCACGTTAATCGGCGTTTCAGAGGCAATCATAGTATAGGAAGATTTGCGCCTTGAAGAAGAGAGTTATCTGGTGAGTGCTTAGGAGTTCTGGCGCCTAGGGGAAAGGTCTAGGTAGAGCGCCTTCAGACTTTCACAGTGAAGTGCCTTAAGGAGTTGGATGATGTTTTTGCCTAGAGTGGAGATGATGTTTTTAGCGCCTTAAGGATGATGATGGAGCGCTTTGGAGTCAGGTTAGTCTGGAGCACCTTAAGAAGGTAAAGCACTTCAAATGTAAACACAAGTGTTTTGAGCGCCCTAATGAGAAGTTGTCTTGGCACCATAAGTCGTTCAAACGAAGATATGCGCCTTGGATAGTTGCAAAGACCTAATTTAGCGCCCAAGGTTGGAAGACTCTTTGTGAGCGTCCAGTGTTTGAAAGCTCTTTGTGTTTGGTGCATTAAAATGAATTTGGCACCTAAATAGTATTGAAACACTCAACTGAGCGCCTAAAGCCCATGAGAGAAGTGATATGCGCCTTGATAGGAATATCATGGAAGATGAGTTTACTGAATGGCGCCTTGAATGACTTGGTTGATTAAGTGTTTTAGCACCTAGATATGGGATGAATCATTGAGCGCCTTTGGTTGAGATGATGTCAGCACCTTTGAGATTATAACACCTTGGAGTCAAGTTCGAAGGAGCACCTTGAGAAGGTAAAACACTTCAAATGTTTTCAAGGAATTGGAGAAGTCACTTAGTGCCTAGAATGAATTCTAGAGCAAGAGGGTTGGAGCGCCTTGAGCTTCAAGTCAGATATGCGCCTAGACCTCTACCCTTTAGCAAGTTGAAGCCCTCTGAGCCTTGACAACGTGAGAATGCCTTATAGTGAATATGCGCCTTGGGCAAGGTTGAATACAAAGTTGAGGAGTATATCATAATGAGTAAGTGCACTGTAGGGTTAGATGATAAAGACTAGTGCCTTGAGTGTCTTGGTCAAAATTTTGACGTGAGAAGTCTTGCAAGATCAAACCCTGGAGTGCGCCTTAGAGAGAACCTATTGATCCTTTGCTTTGACAAGATTTGGGCGCCAGAATGATCCTTAATAAATGGAATGTATCTACACCAATTTTGCGCCTTTAGGGAAGTGATGGTGGCCAGAATGATCCTTAATCTCATGTTTGTGCGCCTAGGTCTAGAAGCAAGATTTGAGCGCCTTAGGATAGGGTTTTTTGCACCTTGTCTTGGAGAGTGAATTTGCGCCTTGGATGATGTTGAAGCGCCTTGGGATGAAATGCGCCCAAACTTATAGAGGGCCTTCAGTGAGGGAGTTGAAGAGAGTGCTTAGAGGAAGGATAGCCTTAAGATCAAACTAAGTACTTAGAAACCTAAGATTAGCGCCTTATTTGAAGTTATACACCTATTCTGGCGCCAGAGAGTGAGTTTGAGTGTGAAGAAGTGAATGTCTGCGCCTTGAAGGGGATACAAAGGGAAGATGATGCACCTTGATGGGTTGATGATGGAAATTTGCGTTTTGGAGCTAAATGTGCGCCTTGAAGGAGATAGTGCATAGAGGTACAATGAATCTTCCGGAGAACATGGATAGACAACTAAGTCTCCAACTTGAGTCTTCTAAGTGAATTGGATAATGAAGAGAGTCTAGTCATTTTGGGCGCTAGTATCAGGATGAATCATCCAAAATGGGTGCCTAGAACTAGAAGGCGCCAATGCATGAGTTCAAGGATCCTCCATTGGAGCGCCTAGCCCAGATGGCTATAGATTGAAAGTTTTAAAGCTAAGTGATGTCTCTTACGTGAATTCCTAGCCCAGGTGCATGTGTTGGGAAAAACTCTTTGGCTCTGGCGCCTAGAATTGGGAGCTTTGTAAGATGCACCAATTGATGAAACATTTCCATTTTGCGCCTAGAATAGAACTCTCTCACATAGTTGAAATTGACTTGATAGAAGGAGATAAGTCTTAAGGACTAGTTTGGTGCCTCACTTGCCTATCTCACCTTTGAAATGTGCTTTGGTTGATGATCATCATTGATGGAACCTAGTGAAATGTAAAGCTATTTGCATCTCCAGAGGATCAAAATTGGATTAGGAGATCATCCTTGCAGTTGAGATTGACAGAGAAGTGTTAAAGGAATCACTTCAAATGGGCGCCTAAGCTAGTTGAGGCGCATATCAATTCCACTGTAACTCCAGACTGACGCTTAGGATCCAGTCATCTCCTAAGGCACAGTTCCATTCACCCATGACCTCGCTTGGCGTCTAAAACTTGGAAACTCCTTTGGAAAGCTCCTGTTGCGCCTAGAAGATGAGTTTGGGATATCAACTTGCAAAAGGCTTAGAAACTCTTCAAAGATGTTAGGCACAATCCCATGGACTGGAGCTCAGTTTTGGCGCCTTCAAGGAATAGCACATGAAGGAACTTGGGAGGTCAGGTGCTTGTAAAAGGGAACACCTTGGAACATCTTCCAGGGGTTGAAGTAGTAAGAAAACATCAAGTGAGTCTAGGCGCACTCCCTTGTGTGAACAGTTTAGCTCTGGCGCCTAGCCACAGAGTGAGCCAGAAGAAGTAGTTTGGACATTAGAAGATAGGCGCTCATTCTATAATGAAGCATTCCACCTTCCTAATCAACAAAGACTTGCAAGAATTGACAAAGGAAGCTAAGGCGCACCTTCTACTTGTTTCCACCTCCAGAATGCACCTAACCTTGAAAGGGGGTTCAAAGATGTTTGTTAGACCTTTTCACTCAAGGCACTCACCTTAGGCGCACTTTCTAAGTCCTTGTCACCTCAAGGAAACACCTAGTTTGGAAGGCGCTTGCCCTGTTCTCCACTCCTTTCAATTGGCGCCTAGAACACAGAATGCATGAAAGGAGCACCTAGACTCCAGAGGGCTGATTTGGGCGCCTAGCATTTAAAACACTTTCATAATGATGATGTTTTGGCGCCTACTCTTGGAAACAATCCAGAGCATCCATAAACTCTAATTGGCACCTAATGTTGACAAGGCGCAACTTCAGGAGGAGGTCACCTCAACTTGGCGCCCAAGTCAGAAAAACCTGTAAATCCTTCAAATATGCGCCTACCTTGTGAGGTGATGAGTTGAACATTCCAAATCTTCAAATGTTGCTCAAATAAGGAAGACATTGTAACATCAAGGCTTCAAGGCCTGTCCTTGTATTTCCATTGAATGAGTTGTACTTCATGCTATTGAAAGCATTTTCCATGTAATAAGACATTGCAAGTTGATTGAATCAAGTAACAAGACAAGTACCCAACTCTAATGTTGTTTCATTCAAATAGTTATCTTGATGTATATCTTTATGTTATTGAAGTAGTTGATGAATTGTTAGCAAGTAAAAGTGTTTAAGTAAGGAAAATTTTTCGTAGAACTAGTTGGGTATCTTACACTTACACCATGCCTATCCATCAAACATCACAATGCAATCAAAATCCTAACAACATGCCCATGATCCAAGATCAAGTGCAATCATGCAAAGATATTATCAATCACAAGCCTATTAAGAATGAACTAGAGTCTTCTAGTACCATACTTTTCCATCAAACACCATCATGTAATCCATGGCCTATCAAGCCTATCAAAGAAAATGTAAACATCCTATGTAATACAATAAGACTTTAAATATTTGAAGTAGCCATCTACAAATATCCATTCAAAAGTGGATTTATAATGCAAGTATGGACGCCATCAATAAAAAAGATTTGTATTAACCAAATATCCATATACGCATACATCAATATCTGTCGATATAAGTATAACATATATACAAAATAGCCATATAGGCTTACAAGAATGCCATATAGGCATACAATGTCAACTATGTACAATACAAAATATATGTCCACAAATGCCATATAGGCATACAACAGAGGAACACAATAAAAAGTCATTCCCCTCTAGCTGGTGAAGAGAATAAATCACGAGCAGCCTTTGATCTTCTAGGGGATGGAGACATGCATGTGGGTGGTCTACTACGAACCCGAGGGCTACTTCTCCTATTTAGTTCTTCCTGCACCTTTACCTGTTACAAAAAAAAGTATAGATATTAATATATAGAAATTACATGTTATAAAAAAATGAAACATTTAACAAAATAATCACTTACCGCTAACATATAATCTGTCTGCTCGCTTGCCTCAGTAGCAGGAAAAGGCCCTGGTGATGTCATGTCCTATAGAAACCATCCAGATAGAAATTAAACTTCAAATCAATAATCTTTTGATTTTTCAAAAATAGACAACTATAACAATGAATGTAAATTGAAATTTACTAATCTGCCTCATACCCCTGTCAATGCCATAGAGCTATGAATCGCAGAGGCCACACCCTGCTCCATTGCCCTATGAACATGGGGAGGTGTATCCGCAGCCTGCATCATCTGGAAATAAAACAACATTATTCAATTACGAAAACTATAATAGTGATGCAAATCATGGCTCCTAACATACACACACGCTCATCTAAACATGGAAGTACACACAATAAAACACACAAATCACATACAAAAATTTAGTAAGTACAATTCATTCATTAAACTATTTATTTTATTACCTCCGTAAAGCTTTGAAGTCGACCACCGCTGGCAGGTGTTGCCATGAAATCTACAGTGTTAACCTATTCAACATCCAAAATCAGAAATTAGAATACCATTCATATAACGATGCTATTCACATGTAATATTTATAATTGTTTACTAGTTACATACCTCGACAGTAGATGATCTAGTGAAAAATGTAGGTGGAGAACCACTGAAAACTGCATCGACGCTATGACCCTGAAATTTCATTAAAATCATCAATTTAAATTAGTTAATCTTGTATTTCAAAAATAAAATTTAATAAATTAAATTCAATAAACTTGCTAATATTTACCTGAGTATCAAGGCCGAAAGTCTCACTCAGGAGGGTATCTGTCATCGCCATCTGCTCAGCTGCAGATGTAGCCTGTGCACCTGCGTCCTGACTGTCCATGGGGTCATAACCACAGGCTGACCCGCAAGCCTGGCAAGTATGCGGTGGGACCCTACTCCTCGCACTATCTCCCAACCCACTCTGTGTTGCAGGATCGGCATGCTCTATGATGCTCTGGGTCAAGGCACTAATCGACCTCAGTGTATCGACCTCAACACTCTCCTTCACAATGGAAGGAATAGAAACATGCTCGTGGGCTGGTCTGCTGATTACTCGTCTCACTACCCGCTGTGGGTCAAGACGTGCCCCTGGTCTATCCTGTGCTGAGCCCCCACCTCTACCCTGGAAGTCCCGCATATCAAAATAGTTTGGCACTTTATTGAGGACAAACTCAGAGTAGAGTTTCCTCAAAAAGTATTGCGGGACCTCATTGTTATTGCATGGAGGATGGTCAAAAACCATCCACCACCTCTGCCCGAAATTGTCCCTTATCGCTTGGTTGTTGCACCAATGGATAGGGAACCTCTTGCATGTAATGGGTGGAGGTTGATTTGTTTGTGGGTTTGTGAAAATTGAACACAAGTCTACTTTTGTAATTTGTAATTTTTTGACATCTTGATATGACAATTTATCTGCATAGTAATCTCTAAACTCTCTCTTTTTATCGGTCCAACTAGTTATTTGCTTGCTAATTGAATTTACATTTGATAACATAGACTCAAGAGATTCGGCAAGCGTGGACCTATGCAAGGTTGAAGTGGAAGGATCTTTCAACCTTGTAATTATATCTTCAATTTGTTTTTTATTGTTTTCAATTTCCCCCATTATATTATCTTGTGTTCCAGGGGCATGTCGAGGAATGAATGGAGGAGGTTGTTGTTCTGCAGGTATTTCTTCCTCAAGATTTTGTGGATTTTGAGGATTTTGAGGAGGAGGAGGAGGTGCATTAACATTTCCTACAATTAATAAAATATGCATCAAAAATCAACACAAAACCTACCTATTTAGGAAGAAATTCAAACAAAAAAACAAAGATAACTCACCCCTTTGGCGTGCTCGACGTCGCGGCGGCATTTCGGCGATGAATCGACAAATCTATTGTGTTGAATGGTGTTTTGTAGAACGCGAGCGCGTTTTTGAAGGGTTTTAAGCCGCGGCGGAGGAAAAACTCACAACGAAATAAGATAAAATGAAATGACAGCATTTTTTTTATATATATAAAGCGCTTTATAACGCGAGCGCGTTATAACGCGCTCGCGTTATGGCTCGGCAATGACGAGCCTTAGGCTTGTCATTGCCAAGCCATAACGCGAGCGCGTTATAACGCGCTCGCGTTATGCCTAAATTTTTTTTGAAAATTTTTTGGCCACTTTTTGGCCCCCCATCTTTTTGCACTTACCCGGCAAGCCACAGTAATTATATTATATAATTAAAAATAATTACAAACCCTGGTTCGACGAGCATACTAGCAGGAAAGAACCAGGGGAAGAAAACCTCCAGTTGTAGCTCAATTTTTCAAAAAAACATACAAAAAAGCTCCATTCACAAAATAGGAGCAGGATTTACAAAAATGCCAGAAAATGCAACTGCTATGGGCTCTAAATCTATTTCGGATGTGATGTACTCCTTTAATGATGATGAAGAAGAATCTAAAATGAAACCAAATGCCAAAAGTTGATGCAAATGGAATGGAGTCTATCATTTCAAACCTAAAGGTGATTCTGAGTTCTAATAAACAGGAGGCTACCACAAAGGAGGTACAAAGATAACATCAGGCTAAAGTATCTCAACAAAAGAGTGATAAGACTGCAAGAAGGTTCATTACAAGGGGTTCTGATTCAAGTGATTGCAAGTTTCTTTAAAATCTACATGCGATTTGGATGCCTACAAAAATGTAGATGACATTCCTTCATCAAGGGAATTGATGATTCAAGTTGATCACAAGAATTTAAAGTTGTTCTGTTACCAATAAATGGCTTAATGGTACCATTTCACATTGACACCATAAGGAGTGCTTTAAGTCAACAAGATGGTGATGCTTCTTATATACTCCAACTAATTAAAACTTTGAGGCATAAAGTAGCTTCAAGAGAATCTGAGAAAGGTGAAAGAGCCACCCTGATAACTCAAGAAAAGATGCCACTTTCAAAACTAAAGTCTATAATATTATTAGATTTATGTATTCGACCTTTATTCGGTGGTAGAGAAAGAAAAATTACTAGAACATTAGAAGGTCACTCAAATGGTATTTGTTACTTAGCCATGAGCCTAGAAAAAGGAAAGAGGGCATACAGTAGTGGAAAGGAAGAACAGTCCTTTCTGTGATGTCCCTGGATTTGAAAATGCACACATGAAGCTTTTAAGACACGTCTCATTTGTTGATTGCCCAGGTCATGATATTCTTATGGCTACTATGCTAAATGGTGCTGCTATTATGATGGCGCATTACTTTTGCAAATAATGAGAGTTGTCCTTAGCCTCAAACTTCTGAGCACCCTATTGCTATAGAGATAATGCACCTTCAACATATTGTTATTCTACGAACAAAATTGACCAAATCTATGAGAGTGTAGCCAATAATCAGCATGAGGGTACCATTGCTGATGGACCTCCAGTGGTAACAATATCTGCACAACTAAAGTACATTGACATTGTATGTGAATACATAACAAACAAGATTCCTATTCCTGAGTGTAATTTTGTTGCCCCACCCAACATGATTGTAATTAGATCATTTGATGTGAATAAACCTAGTGCTGAAGTTGATGAAATAAAAGGTAGTGTGGTTGGTGGAAGTATACTAAGGGATGCTCTGAAGGTGAATCAAAAAATTGAAATTCATCCTAGCATTGCAGTCAAAGATGAGAGTGGAAATATCAAGTGTACACCTATCTTTTCGAGAATAATTTAATTTTATGCTGAGCAAAATGAGTTGCAATTTGTTGTTCCGGGAAGCCTTATTGGTGTGGGGAGGATAATCGATCCCACACTCACATGTGTTGATAAGCTTGTTGGGAAAATTATTGGAGAAGTTGGAGAACTACCTGATGTGTTTGAGAATCTTAAGGATGCTCCAATGCCAAAAGCTTTAGATGTTGTTGTAGCCCAGGCCTTTTCTAGGTATATTCAGAGGGAGTCTGTATGTCTAGAACTAACAGATAGAGCAATATTATTCTCTAGCAACCTAATGTTTTCTTCACTGAGCAAGTCCAATACTCATCGAGCTTCTTCTCAATAATGATTTCATGCTAATATTTCTCTTAAGGATATAATAATTTCTTTTCTTTAAACATTTGAATGGGATGGCTCATGTATTTTGGAAGAATTTATAAACTCTGAAGAAAGATAACTACTTGGGCATTCCACGTTCAGGAATAGTTGCCATTGATTCTTCTAAGCTTCATTTTCTCATATAGAAATATCAGCAGATGATTGGAAGCAATGAACATGCATCAAGTATTATCAACCTGTAGAAAGGGATACTGCCTATGAGGAACTGCATCCACATTTTTTGAATCTGGTGTGCAATACAAATGCTGTCCATCTTGTGACAAAAATGTTAGATTAAGTGAATAAGGAATAACTACAAGGAATGATATCTTCTCTTCATGAGCATGTTGCATCTTTTCTTCGCCATCCAGTTGGATCTACTGTTGTAAAATATGATGGATTAGTCGTGCCAAAAAGGAAACCCTAATATCAGGCCATCGATGAAGTGATATATTAAGACTCCGATATGCCGATAATGTGGGCCTCAAGAACTAATAAATAGAATATTGGACTGACTTATATATACTAGAGTGACACTTTTACTGCCCCTCTGATATACCGATAGCATCACATAAATAAAGTAGAGAAATGAAGATCGCAAGGAGAGTAATATATTGGATTAAATGTTTCCCTCCAATGAAAAGAAATGGAAGATACATAAAAGTGTAAAATAAAGTTATTTAAAATGACTACCGGGGCATATTATTACTTTAATGCAATTTATTTTTCATGATGGGTAAAATATTGTACACTAGGAATTAAGAGAGCAGGTTGTTAACCCACTAAATATTGTTTTCCTAAAGAGTAAAATTATTTATACCAAGAAAGTTAAAGGGAAAGAAGGAACCCTGGAGGGAGAAATATTATTTCAAGAAGGAAAATAAGTTTTTCATTAAAAGTGAAAGGAAATAAAATATTTTTAGAGAGGGACATAATGAATCTTCAAAGTAGAGATTTCAACTGACAGAGGTGGAATATTTTTGGAGGAATTAACTGAATAGGTAAATATTTTACCTAAAATATGCAAGTATGAGGTCCAGTGAAATATTTTTTCAAGTAGGTAGAGAAGGGATAATCATTTTCACCCAAATGAATATTTTTGCCAAATAAATGCAAAGACACACAATGAATATAATCGAGAAATAAAATAAAAATTAAAAAGTATTTTATTGTGTAAAGGCCAAAAAGTCAGGCTGAATATTTTGTTATTAAAGGCAATTAATTAAACAAAGAGATGCACCCGAGAAGACTGTTGAATGAAGGGTTAGAACCCTAAAAATGTGCAGTATAAATGGGAGATAAAATCAAGCGAAGAAGGATCATCAAGCAACAATCATTAGTAGTAGTAGGTTAGGAAATCATCAGTGATTGAATATGTTGATCAGTTGCCTCGATAGAACATTATGCTATGTATTGTAAAATCTTTTGAAACTATATAATGACGAAGAATGCATGAATTAGTGATCTAGCACGGGTGTCAGTTGTTTGTTGTTAATATCCTATTATTTAGTTGTCTCCAAATTGGTGTTTTCATATTATTTAAATTGGAGTGTCAGAACTCAATTTTTCAAAACACATTTGTTGTTCTTGTGTGGTTTCATTGATTGGTTTCTCTCAAAGAATTAAATATCCTTTTAATAGATCACAGTAACCTGGTAATAATCATTTGGATCAATAAAGAAGAGTCTGATAGTTACATTCTTGCATGTTTGTACAAAGTATAAATAATCACAAGTGCCAAGTAATTCAAATTGTAGCTAGCAAGTAAGTCACATATCATTCACCTCTTGATTCCATTAGCCCACAGAAAAAGGCACTAGTTATACCCATTCCATTTTAGAATTTTATAAAATCTTATCCATACAGTCACATTTCAATTTTTAGTAGGAGTAGTTAGTAAGCCTTCATCTATTTCACTTCATGCCACTGTGGATAGATCCATAAATTCAACTAAGTCATACAACTCTTAATCTACTTCAGCTATCAAGGTCCACCCACCTAGGTTTAGCAGAACCTGAAGTGTAGGGAGTCATCAACCATATAGGTTAACTCCGTTCATTAGTTCAAAAATGTTGCAAGTCTAATCATAGAGCCTGGCATCCTCTTAAGATTTGTAACCTACATTTTTGAGACCTAACAGAATTGGCAACTCTGTTGGGGACCATTCTAGAAAATTTGCTTTTAGCCTACCCATTCATAGAGTCGAGAATTTAAAAAATATTACTCTGCTGGCAAAAAGGACCCAGAAATAAAAAATTATTCCTCTTTTGACAAGAGGTGGTGACTCTGAAAACAAAATTGATGAAAAAATGTAAAGGACATCTTAAAATTATAATATTTCTAGTCAGAAATAAAAAACACAGGCTGAAATATGCATAACAATTTCTCTTTGCCCTATATACATTATGGTACACTTGGGAGTCTTGGTAATGAAAGTAATACACATCATACACAACAGGACAATCTTTATAGCTACCAAGATCATGAATGCAATTAGTATCCCAAGCATTATCAATATCAATACCAAACTATGCAGCACAATGTCATTCCTCATAGAAATGTTGATTAGAATCTGTAGCAAGAAGTATATTAGCAATAGTTATGTGATCAGAGGAAGACAAGGGGGTCATTTTGTCCTGAAATATACAAACCATTTGATTTTAGAAACCTTCATGGTTATCCACATCCTATCCCTTTGATTGTAAAAAAGATTTTGCCAAAATTTCAGGGATATGAATCAACAAGCGTGCACTTACAGGAATTCATTGATTTAATAATGTATCATCAAATCATTGAAGATGATGTTATTATGAAACTCTTTGTGAGAACATTGGAAGATATTGCTGAATATTGGTTTTCCAAATTTCCTATGCATTCCATAGCTTCATGGGATGAACTTGCAAGTAGATTCATGCAACAGTTTGAGGACAAAGATGATGAGCATGCACATATTCAAGAAAGAGGTCAAGATCTTCTAGATGTATTTTTTGGCATAAGGAGATATAAAGGAGAATCTACACGCTCCTTACTCAATAGAATGATGGATACCTATTGGAAAATACCTTTTAATTTACAACCCGATGAGTCCATGTTCATTGAGCAGTTCATGAGAATGTATGACCCTGATTCAGTTCATTATCCTGAATCATTGAAGCTAGCTACTTTTGGGCAGTTGTGGTCATGGATTTGTAATATAGAAGTATTCAAGCACAGGGATGCTATCAATAATGGTGATGAATATGGAGAAACTAATCAAATAATGCAACTAGTAAACAAGACATGTGCAAGTGAAAAATTCAGTGATGATATTTCATATTTAAATGAGGATGAAGTTTTAAAATACCAATTCTTCACCCGGGATCACGATTGCAAACATGAGGATTTTGCACAAGACTTGGAGCCCCAACATATTCCAAAAAATGAGAATAGTCTTCAAAATATGGATGTTCCTTTTGTCCCAGTCCACCCACCTCAATACTTGAATCAACAGTTTGAGAAAGAAGTGTTCACATATGAAAATGATTATTCAAACCCCTTGTATGATGAAATAATAGTAGGAGAACAAATGACATTCTTCCAGTGTGTGCCAGAACATGAATTTCACGTATGCCCAAATCTATGCTATATTAAAAATAAAGCATTTTCAAACAATCAGGAGGATGTATCAATTCATGAGGCAAATAGCTGTAAAATAAATACACTTGATTTTCATTTCTTGACAATCATGAGTATTGCAGTGATAATGGGAAAAGTAAAGAATACAGCAACAGTGTGGTGGATTATAAATATTTTCAGTTTTCAGTTTAGCTGGGAGATTATTCCATGGTACATGATAGTGACCAGAATGAGGATTTAATAAATTTCTTCAAGTGGAGTTTGATGAAATCATATTAGAATAAGGTGTATGATAGAGGGAAATATGGGTTTTACTTTTCTTAGTGGCCTTGTGCCATCAGCCATGGTGTAGTTTTTTAAATCATATCAATGGCAGAAATAACATTTGGACTCTAATGCCCAATGGAGTAAGCACTGGTCTACTCTCCAAAGATCTGGGATCTTGCTATGCCCACAAGGGGCATACATCCCCAGATAGAGCCACTATTAGAACCTAAAATTTCCTACAATTTTAGATTAAAATTTTATGTTCCCACCGTAAAAAATTGATTGTTGCACTAGTAAAAGACTAAAATGAAGCACTACAGAACATCATGGCATCCTGGACCTATTCCATGGAAGATGAACTTTGAATGCATAACTGGCCAAATATAAATCACAATTCAATGTTTGCAGGGGGCTCATTAAAGCTTCTAGGGCTTCTCTAGGTTTTTAGGGAAGCATTCAGGCATTACTGATAGTGGGATAATTTCAATTTTTGTTCAAAGTAGATGTGGTGATGAGGTGGGAAAACCCCTAAACAAAATACAATCAACAGATGCAACACCTAATACATTTATTATTTCTAGCATTCCACACATATTCAGTGATTTATGTTTAGAGAGATGATCTAGAATTCCTTCCTCATATGACCAAGAATGTAGGAGCTGGAATTGGCATTGAGTTAAGGGAAACCAAATTGAATTTAAATGCCAAGAATGAAAGAGTTATGAATGTTGGGATGGTCTTCAGTGTCAGCCTTGGTTTTCACAATCTATGGATAGAATTAGATAATCTAAAAATACAATTCTTCTCTCTGTTGCTTTTTGATATAGTTATTATTAGGGATAAAGGACCAAAAAATGCAACTGCTATGAGCTCTAAATCTATTTCGGATGTGTTGTACTCCTTTAATGATGATGAAGAAGAATCTAAAATGAAACCAAATCCCAAAAGTTAATGCAAATGGAACAGAGTCTATCATTTCAAACCTAAAGGTGATTCTGATTTTTGATAAATAGGAGGCTACCAAAGAGGAGGTACAAAGACAACATCAGGCCAAAGTATCTCAACAAAAGAGTGACAAGACTGCAAGAAGGTTCACTGCAGGAGGTTCTGATTCAAGTGATTTCCAAGTTTCTTTAAAATCTACATGCAAGTTGGATGCTTACAAAAATGTAGATGACATTTCTTCATCAAGGGAATTGATGTTTTAGGTTGATCACAAGAATAAGGTTATTCAGTTACCAATAATGGATTAATGGAACCATTTCACATTGACACCCTAAGGAGTGCTTCAAGTCAACAAGATGGTGATACTTCTTATATACTCCATCTAATTAAAACTTTGAGGTGTAAAGTAGCTTCAAGAGAATCTGAGAAAGCTAAAAGAGCCATCCTGATAACTCAAGAAAAGATGCCACTTTCAAAACCAAAGTCTATAATATTATCATATTTATGTATTTGACCTTCATTCAGTGGTAGAGAAAGAAAAATTATTGGAACATTAGAAGGTCACTCAAATGGTATTTGTTACTCAGTGTAACATCAGAAAATGTCCCATTGGGGGCTTTTCCCTCATAAGGTTTAGCTCACAGGTCTTTAACATGCATTTAGGACATTTTAGTTCATATTTTAGCATCTTGATGGAATGAGACCTAAGTCCCATGACAAATAGGACCTAGGTGGACACCTTGAGTTGTACCCTACCTAAAATAGGGGGGAGGACTTGGGCGCCCGCGCCCTAGTCCTACCCTATTTTAGGGCAGCCTCAATTTTTAGGTGTTGGTTAGTGACTGTTATTGGGTCCCTTTGCCGACACAGTAAGTTTAAATTTCAAATATCTTGGCAGGAGTGTTGTAGATGCATATATAAACATATGTAGGCATTCATTTATAAACTAGACGATTAGTAGGAAGCTATTGTGTTCTCAAGGTGATTCAAGGTTTTATATTGTGTTGCAAGAGTAGACTTGTGTGTTTTGTGTGTTGATATTTGTAGATTTGAGCATCAATTCCTTCATGGCATGAAGAACATCTTCCTCCATGAAAGCTTCACTACAAGGTGACATAATATTGTGTTTTTATCATTGATTCCTTTGGTTTTTAGCCTTTGCCTCACAAGGGCATGCCCTCTTTGGCTGACAACGGTGTTCAGAGACTTAAGTGTCCTCTGGGGTTTGACTGAGCCAAACCTCTAAACACCACAACCCCCAAACTTAAGTTTCCTCTGAGGTTTGACTGAGACTTAAGTGTCCTCCAGGGTTTGTGATTGCAGGTTACATGTGTCACATCTGAGAAAAGTGGAGTTGCAGGAAGACTGGAAAGACATCAGGGATTTAGGATCTGAAGAAAAGATAGACAAAGGAGCACTTCCGGGACTAGGGTGATCACTCCAGTGTCCTTCACAGATGGATTCTGGAAAATAGAAGTTATAGGGTTGATCAGTGTTTGAAGGAGGTCCAGATTCCCTGAAAAAGTAGGTACCTTGGACTTGGGTGCCCGCTCCAGTGTCCCCGATTGTTCTGCTTTAGAAACTCGAAAATAGGTATTCTATAATTTGGTATTTTACTTCCGCCTGTAAGAGCTTTTTCTGTAATTCATTAATTTGTTGTCATATTTGCATAATTAGGGTTCTAATGGTCAATTGAGTATAGGAGAAGAAAAAATTGATAATTAATTCCCTAATCCAAATTTCCCTACATCTGAAAGTGACTCTAGGGTATGATAATGTTTGTCATTCGACCCTAGATCCTTCAATGTATAGTGGAGAGGTAGATTTAAACATCTAACCCACAAAAGATTAAAGAATCTATTTTTCCACTAAACATTCAGTCATGAGCATGGAAAAAGGAAAGGTGGCATACGATAGTGGAAGGAAGAACAGTCCTTTCTGTGATGTCCCTGGATTTGAAAATGCACGCATGAAGATTTTAAGACACGTCTCGTTTGTTGATTGCCCAGGTCATGATATTCTTATGGCTACTATGCTAAATGGTGCTGCTATTATGATGGCACATTACTTTTTCAAATAATGAGAGTTGTCCTCAGCCTCAAACTTCCAAGCACCCTACTGCTATAGAGATAATGCACCTTTAGCATATTGTTATTCTACGAACAAAATTGACCTGACCTAGGAGTGTAGCCAACAATCAGCACGAGGGTACCATTGCTGATAGAGCTCTAGTGGTACCAATATCTGCACAACTAAAGTACAACATTGATGTTGCATGTGAATACATAACAAACAAGATTCCTATTCCTGAGCGTAATTTTGTTGCCCCACCCAACATGATTGTAATTAGATCATTTGATGTGAATAAACTTGGTGCTGAAGCTGATGAAATAAATGGTGGTGTGGCTAGTGGAAGTATACTAAGGGATGCTCTGAAGGTGAATCAAAAAATTGAAGTCCATCCTAGCATTGCAGTCAAAGATGAGAGTGGCAATATCAAGTGTACACCTATCTTTTCAAGAATAATTTCATTTTATGCTGAGCAAAATGAGTTGCAGTTTGTTGTTCTAAGAGGCCTTATTCATGTGGGGATGATAATAGACCCCACACTCACACATGCTGATAATCTTGTTGGGCAAATTATTGGAGAAGTTGGAGAACTACCTGATGTGTTTGTGGAGCTTAAGAATGCTCCAATGCCAAAAGGTTCAGATGTTGATGTAGCCTAGGCCTTTTCTAGGTATATTCGAAGGGAGTATGTATGTCTAGCACTAACAGATAGAGCAACATTATTCTCTGGCAACCTGATGTTTTCTTCACTGAGCAAGTCCAATACTTAGCGAGCTTCTTCTCAATAATGATTTCATGCCAATATATCTCTTAAGGATATAATAATTTCTTTTGTTTATACATTTGAATGGGATGGCTCATGTATTTTGGAAGAATTCATAAACTCTGAAGAAAGATAACTACTTGGGCATTCCACGTTTAGGAATAGTTGCCATTGATTGTTTTGAGCTTCATTTTCTCATATGGAAATATCAATAGATGATTGGAAGCAATGAACATGCATCAAGTATTATCAACCCGCAAAAAGGGATATTGTCTATGAGGAACTACATCCACATTTTCTGAATCGGGCATGTAATACATATGCTATCCATCTTGTGACAAAAATGTTAGATTAAGTGAATAAGGAATAACTGCAAGGAATGATATCTTCTCTTCATGAGCATGTTGCATCTTTTCTTCACCATCCAGTTGGATCTACTGTTGTAAAATATGATGGATTGGTCATGCCAAAAAGGAAACCCTAATATTGGGCCATCGATGAAGTGATATATTGAGACTCTGATATGCTGATAATGTGGGCCTCGAGAACTAATAAATAGAATATCAGACTGACTTATATATATCGGAGTGACACTTTTATTGTCCCTCCGATATACCGATAGCATCACATAAATAAAGTAGATGAAATGAAGATCATGAGGAGAGTAATATATTGGATTAAATGTTTCCTTCCAATGAAAAGAAATGGAAGATACATAAAAGTGCAAAATAAAGTTATTTGAAATGACTACCAGGGCATATTATTACTTTAATGCAATTTATTTTTCATGATGGGTAAAATATTTTACCCTAGGAATTAAGAGAGCAGGTTGTTAACCCACTAAATATTGTTTTCCTAAGGAGTAAAATTATTTACACCAAGAAAGTTAAAGGGAAAGAAGGAATCCTGGAGGGAGAAATATTATTTCGAGAAGGAAAATAAGTTTTTCATTAAAAGTGAAAGGAAATAAAATATTTTTAGAGAGGGACATAATGAATCTTCAAAGTAGAGATTTCAAATGACGGAGGTGGAATATTTTTGGAGGAATTAACCGAATGGGTAAATATTTTACCTAAAATATGCAAGTATGAGGTCCAATGAAATATTTTTTCAAGCAGGTAGAGAAGGGATAATCATTTTCACCCAAAATAATATTTTTGTCAAATAAATGTGAAGACACACAGTGAATATAATCGAGAAATAAAATAAAAATTAAAAAGTATTTTATTGTGTAAACGCTAAAAAGTCAGTTGAATATTTTGTTATTAAAGGCAATTAATTAAACAAAGAGATACACCTGAGAAGACTGTCGAATGGAGGGCCACAAACCTAAAAATGTGTAGTATAAATGGGAGATAAAATCAAGTGAAGAAGGATCATCAAGCAACAATCATTAGTAGTAGTAGGTTAGGAAATCATCAGTGATTGAATAAGTTGATCAGTTGCCTCAACAAAACATTATGCTATGTATTACAAAATCTTTTGAAATTATATAATGGAGAAGAATACATGAATTAGTGGTCCAACACTAGTGTCAATTATTTGTTGTTAATATCTGATTATTTGGTTGTCTCCAGATTGGTGCTTTCATATTATTTAAATTAGAGTGGCAGAACTCAATTTTTCAAAACATAGTTGTTGTTGTGTGGTTTCATTGATTGGTTTCTCTCAAAGAATTAAATATCCTTTTAATAGATCACAGTAACCTGGTAATAATCATTTGAATCAATAAAGAAGAGTCTGATAGTTACATTCTTGCACATTTGTACAAAGTATAAACAATCACAAGTGCCAAGCAATTTGAATTGTAGCCAGCAAGTAAGTCACATATCATTCGCCTCTTGACTCCATTAGCCCACAAAAGAAGGCACTATTTATACCCATTCCATTTTAGAATTTTATAAAATCTTATCCATACATTCACATTTCAAATTTTAGTAGGAGTAGTTAGTAAGCCTTCATCTATTTCACTTCATGCCACTATGGATAGATCTATAAATTCAACTAAGTCATAAAACTCTTAATTTGCTTCAACTATCAAGGTCCACCCACCTAGGTTTAGTAGAACTTGAAGTGCAAGGAGTCATCAACCATATAGGTTAACTCCCTTTGTTAGTTCAAAAATGTTGCAAGTCTGATCATAGAGCCTTGCATCCTCTTAGGATTTGTAACTTGCATTTTTGAGACCTAACACACCAGACACTAAACTTAACTTTTGAATCGCAAGACCACATCTTCAAATACAGAGAAATACAGAGCCAAACATTATCCTACTATGAATACCTTCTTTAGAAACAACTCTATCTTCAAACTGTCAGTTACAAAACATTCTTCTGGTAATCCAAACATCATGAAACTTGAAACATACATGATTCAACACTATATGAAGCTATCTTCCAATCCTTAAAGGCACAACATCAACACATGAAAATGTAGAGCATTCTCACAGATAGTCTTCAAAGTAGTCTTCCTGTAGTAGAAACTTTCACTGACATCTGGAGGCCAAAACTTCCTTGTATCAACACATACATTCTTAGGAACAATAGGAGATATTATACAACATGCTTCAAACCATCAACAACATCTCCCCAATATCAGCAACACATCTAATCATCTTATTGCTTCTAATTCCCATATTAATATGTCTTCTTTGTTGTCAACAAACATACTCAATGAGTATTGTCTTTGCTGACTGAGAACATCAAGAACATGACATCCAACCATGAACTTCTAATTCCTATCTTCTTGACTATCACTAGATAGGACATGACATCCAACCATGAATATCAACAAACAATCATGAACATCACCATCATCAATGCATCTCACTACAATCTTTGTTACTAGTCAGGGCTTGACATCCAACCATGAACATTATGAACATATGTATTATCATTACATCTTATTGCAACCATTATCATAGACTAAGTGTTGATCTTACTCTAAGTGTTGACATTAATGAAAACACATATTGCTAACATTTTTATGTAATAGCCGTGCATATAATGTAAAACTAATATAAACATGAATAATATATTACATATCTTATTTCATATCTTAATAAAGTAGAAGATTTTTTTAGAATTTGGAAAATATAGATGGTGTGACGTGACATTAGTATCCAAATTGCATACATATAGCTTTGGTCTTGACTTAGTGGTTTGTTGAAAATAGTATGTTGAAACATGATTGTTGGTTGAAAAGGAGGTAACTTACCTTCATTTGAGTTATACTAAGAACATTGTAAATATTTTTGAAACTATTATGGGTTAGTTTTAAGCATATTGTTATTTGGGATCTCAATTAAGAGATGGCAACTTTAGTGGTATTAAGTTTAATTCTTGTTAAATATATTTCTATTTGGCTAGTACTCTCTTATACAAGGAAGTTGTCTTAGAAATATAAATTTAATAAGAGAGTCTTTCTAATAGTCAAATTTGTAAATCCATTATAATTTTTCGTTTAGTTTTATATCTATTTTGGAAGTGGTGTTACTATACCTATTGATAGATAAAAACAAATATCCTGACACCTAGGTTTGTTTAACATAAGTTACATTGTGGGCTATAACTCACAAGTCCCAAGATCATTTCACATCTTAAACTTTAGAAAATATGGTGTTGTTTAGGTGAAATGAAACAATACTTTTACAAGATTTGAAACCAAAATGGTTATCTTAGCATCTGTCATGAGGACATGTTGGAATTTATAGGGGGAGAGCCAATCATATACTCTTGAAGCCATTCTTAGATTCAATAAAACCTTTTTGTGATGTATAAGTTCCTCAAGAAGTTATTTGAATAAGAGCTAGTTTATGTAATGTTTAAATCCTCAACATGTTTTATATTTTATAGAAATTTTTCATTAATTTTCTTATGTTGTCAAACTTCTAGAAACACATCAGGAATAAAATTCTTCAGCTCATTGGTGTGACTAAAAATCAAATCATATTACACATCCTAGGCACATGGATATTTAATTGGAATTCCTATGAGATTACTATATGAGATTTAAATATTGCCCCAAGGAAAGGCAAAAGATGAAAAAAAATCCATGATCATAACTACTATAATTTAAAGACTCCAAAGGCATAGAAATATTAATTGGTAACCCATCTTATGAAATATTGAGTTTTTATACATTATTTGGGGATCTGCATTTGGAAAATCAATCAAAAGACCTTAAATTAAGTCTTTAATTATTTTAGGAAGTCATAATTAGATGGTTTTGAGATCAATTAGGATGGAAAAGATGAAGAAAGATATTCAATTAACCTAATTACTTAAAGGAAGTATTAGACCTAGTGTTTCTCTATATTCTATGATGGTAATAGTTGTTGATGTTTTGTTGCTTAAGTTGCCTTGTAAGATTGTTTTGTACCTTATTTTGTTTTATTGTACTTTGTTATTGAACTTGATCAACCCAATAATCTTGTACATATGCTTTTGTCAATTATTTGTGAACCTATGACAAGGTGCAGTATGTTAGTTCTATGTGACATAATATGAACTTTGTTTAAAGGTTATTGTGTACTTGTTTCCATTCAATTGTATTTGGTATATGAAAAGAGTATATTCATGTAGTCAAGAATGCATGACTATCATCTTTGAATATGTTTTGAGTATATGGTACTCAATGATGAGTGACTACATGTATGGGAAATGCATGTTGTTGGCAAGAGACAATGCTCCAGTATGGACTTGTATGTTGTCATTGATGGCAACAAGGCTCAAAGATCTTATCACCATGATAGGAAGAGATATCTCCAAAAGTCACCTTGAAGAAATGTCTAAGTTTGGGTAAGCAAAGGTATAGAAGGAATAGTGGACAGGGTCTAGTGCAGTGGTTTGCATTCCTCTGCAGATAAGTATTTTGTTATGCAGTTTCAAGGTGTTGTAAACACTTATATGAAGTGTCTTATTCCAGAGTTAGGAGATGTCAAGTCCACCGGAAGGTTAGCTACAAGCTGATAGTATCAGTACAGTGTTTGACAAGGTTTGACAAAGGCAGAGGCTGAGATATGATGGTCTGTAATTCTCCGCAAGATGATATCATGCCTTGCAATTTTGAGGGTAAGATTGGGAATGTGTAAAGAGTCCTTGGAACAATTTTGGAAGTGTTTTGTGATCCACAGTAGAAGTTGTAAGTCAGCAGATGAACCTATTAAGCATGCTCCTAAGGAACAAGTCGACTAGTGAGATATTAAATCATGATGCAAAGAAAGGATAGTGTGTGAAATATCTATTCAAGTAATTAAGTGATTAGATCCGACCTATATGAATATGCTTGGGCAAAGATTTGGGTCCGCGTGGCACATAGTGCATTGGATTGAGATGACAAGGTACATCTTTATATGTACACATTTCACTTCTTGGATACTGACCTGATTATGGACCAAATAATGATGCATATATATAAGAGTGATGAATTTTAGTTGAGTGTGTGTGTGTGGTGTGGAAGAGGATGAGAATATGTGAATAATAGAGCAATGACACATATCAGTGAGAATGAAGACTTGGGATTCAGAATTCAGCTATTAAATGACTGCACCTAGCATAGTGGGAGATGCTTAAGCAATATTTAGTTTTCATGTGCAAGTTGCTTTGTACCTAGCAATAAGCCTTCAAGGAAATGAGCCTTCAATAGGGTTTAACAGCTCTCAGGGTTTAACAACCCTTATTGTAATCTTGCTAGGATTAGGGTTAAGGCAGTGAACCTGCTAGACCTAGTTGTACTTCATGGCAGTGAGCCAACATGTTTCAGGCCCATGGAGTGACCAAGCCTGAACATTATTTTTTTAAATATTGCAATATATATTTGAGAGCTAATCCTCTCTATGGTTTTTCCCTTCATGGGTTTTCCATGTAAAAATCTTGGTGTTCATGTGTCATGTTTTCATGGTTGTTGTTTATATGCATATTGTGTTTTTGTTTAATTAATTTTGGGAAATGGATGAAAGTTAAAGTGCATGAAAATTTTTTTAGAACACTGATTCACCCCCCCTCTCAGTGTTCCTAACAATCAACAATTGGTATCAGAGAAAGGTTCCTTGGAAAAAGTTTAATAGCTTAAGGAAGATTTGGGATAGTATGATCATGGAAGCAAGAAGGTATGGAAATTATGAAAGATACAACCAAATAGAAGTAGCTCTTATGAATCTTGAAAACTTTGAAGTAGAAGTCAGGGATCTGAAAGAAAACTTGCAACAAGCTGATGAATGCATCTTGAAGCTAAAAGAGCAAGTCAAGAAATTCAAAGACAAATACAAAGAAGTCAGTGATCAATTGTTATCAGCAAATGAAGCCCTGAATGATTTGGAAGTAGAAGTTATAGAAAGAACAAGAGCATAAGATGATTTGAATTTAATTGTGAAGAACAGATTAGAAGAGTGTACAAAACTTGAAAAAGAAATTGCAAATCTAAAAACAGACTTGGAAAAGGCCAAAAACTTTGAAGAAAAATTCAAGATAAGTACTGCAAAGCTTGATAAAATGATTGTTAGCCAGAAGAGTACAGATGAGAAGCAAGGTTTGGGATATGAAAAAGGGGAAAGTTCAAAATCTGGTCAAGCAACAACTGAAGTATAGATAAACAAAGGAAATCAGTTTAGAAATCAGAAAAGAAGACCTAGAAGACCTCCAGTTAGACAACCAAATGCACAAAGGTATCCTTATTTTAATGTTTATTGTAATTCATGCAATAAGTATGGTCATAAGGCTACTTAATGCAGGAGTAGAATAAATCAAAAGATTCCATCATTCTTTGGTCAATGTTTCAATTGCAAGAAAATTGGTCATAGAGCAAATGAATGTAGAAATTAGATTAGGAAAAGTTTCAACAATGGGAAGAATGAACAATCATTCAAAGGTAATTGCTTCACTTGCAATAGAACTGGTCATAGAGTTGTTGTATGCAAAAGTAAAGTAAGTCATAATTCTATTAGGTGCAATGCATGCTATAAAATGGAACACAAATTAAATGAATGCAAAAGCTCGGTAAGAACTAATTTTCAAAATACAAGGAACAGTCAATCATTCAATGGAAAGTATTTTGCATGCAATAGATTTGGACATATGGCTAATCAATGCAGATCAAAAGAATGTGATGTGCTTCAATTGCAACAAATTTAGACATGTAATATTTTGTAGAAGCAAGAATGTGAAGAGAAATCATTATTTTGAAGAAAGGAAAATAGAGCAGAGAAATGATAAGGGAAAAGAGAATGTTGATCTAGTTGAAACCAAGAAATAAATGGACAAGGTATGGATCAAGAAAGAAGTAATTGAAGTCAGGCATCTATTTGCACCAGTATCTGATGTAGATACTTCCTCCAGGAAGTAAATTGAGAGCTCTGGCTTAGGGGGAGCAGTGTTGAAAATTCAAAACCCCCAACCAGAAAGTGGGTGCCAGAAGTAGGCATGAAGATGTATAATGAAATCTAATGTGACAAAGCTCTTAAAAGAAAAATTGAAAGCAAAAGGGTCAATGCGGCATATTGTGGAGTAATCTTAATCGACTGTGTTCTATAGTGAAGGGTTTTAACAACTTTTTGAATGAGCATTTAATGATGACTAGGTCAAGCCACACTGAAGATAAAAAGAGACTTGTTTGATTTCAAAATCAATTTGCACTCAAGTGACTAAGGCAAACCAAAGAAAAAATCAAAACAACTATAGTATTCTCCAAAGAATTTCAGATCGAGATCAAGGAAACCCTATTTTGGTGAAAGAGGTATTTACAACTTGAAACCCTACTATGAAAATTAAATTGCTCTAGAAAAATGTTTACTCATGTAATCGAGATAAGAAAAATGCCTCGCCCCAAGTTTAAGAAACAATTCTTCGAATTGATGGAAAAAGATCCGTTAGGGGAATTCTCAATTACTCCACTTGGGGTCATGCATATGGAAGATATCAAGGCATACATTCATACCAGTCTAGAACAATATGATCATATGAAGTTAGGAAAACTGTATTTGGATGAACTTGTATACACCTAAAAATGACATGACTCTACTTAAATAAATATTTTTAATATTTATTTCATCTTCATATTCCTCTATCAATAAATAAATAAATAAATTTATTTATTTGATTCATTTCCTCCCATTTAATTAAATAAATTACATTTATTTAATTAATTCCATCTATATCAACTTTATTCTTCTAAATAATTAAATAATTTTAATTATTTAATTAAATCTTTCATCCTTCCAAATTTAAATAAAATGCAAATTTATTTAAATTAAATCTCCAAAAAATAAAATATATTTAAATATTTTATTTATTCTTCCAAATTATCTACAAGTAATTAAATAAATTTATTTATTTAATTATGCTTTCTTATCTTCTAAAAAATCTTCAATATCTTCTAAAAATAAATTCTTCTTGTCATACGAAAGCAAAAGCTGAGTTAACTGATTTAAAGCTATCAACAAAGCTCTTAAATTAGAAAAATATATTCTAATTTAAGAAAATGAAAACTCATCCTCATCAAGAAAGCAGTTAACTCAACAAAACTTCTTTTTGAATGACACATGTCCTTCTTCTATTTGTGTACGTTCTCTTGAACATTCTTCGCCGTTGATCTTCTTATTTCTCATCCACCGTTGATCTTCTCTCACACAACTCTATAAATACAACCCTCTCCTTCTTCATTTCAGATCCATCATTTGCATAAAATTATGCTGCAGGAACTATAGCGCACCATTGGCACCCCATTGCATATTAGTTCATCATCCATCCATTTCATAGTGTGTTGAAGCTCATCTTTAACACACCAAATATCAGAGCCACTTCTCCTTGTCATCTTGAAGAATCGAAGCAAGGAACCAAGCTTCTTGAGGGCCATCTCCATCACCACAAGATCAAGAAAGAAAAGGCGAACAATGGAAGACTCAAGGTAAAAGGTTGTGAGTATATCTTCTTTACTTTTGAATCTCCTTTTATCTTCATATTTCATTGATGTTTGGGTTTTTATTATTCATTGATTAATCCCATTTTTACTCTTACATTTCTAGTGCCCACCGTGGGGCTCTTGCCCCTAATCTAACCAAAATCTGAGTTTCTTAGTGACAGGTTTCTGTACAGGCTTCTGACAGGTTCAATTGGCACATCTGAGCAATCTCATGGTGCATTTACCTCCTGTTACGGCGCACATAGTTTTCTGGCGCATACATCTTCCAAGATGATACATCTTCTCACTGTTTTGGCACTTTTAAAGCTACGGTGCATACACCTTATGAATCAACACTTTTGTCTCATGTTCCGGTGCCTGCATAACCTTAGCGCATACACTTTCCATCACGGTGCTTTTATACTTTTTAACGACACATTTGTTAATTTAATGCAGTTACATCTTCTTCCTGCGCTTTTGACACATGTCTTAGCGCATATATACAACGACACATACAGACTCTATTTCTGCGCATTCAGACTGTATTGTGGCACATGTAATCTGTCACTGTGTTTTTTTAGGATTTCTTGTGATTTTTCTAATTAAGCTAACATTTGTCTTGTAGGATTAGAGACTGGAATAGATCATTTAGCTGCATTGATTAATTCATTTAGATTAATTAAGGGAAAAACTAAAAAAAAATGCATAGAAATCTCACGTAGCCTTTAACTAGGAGGATAGTAACTGAACCACTGCTATCTTTGCATATTGCTATCTTTCTTAGTTAGAATATTAATATCTCACAAATAGAATGAACATTGCTATCTTTCAAACACTTCAAAGTTAACAAACGCGTGAGTGCACAAGTAGAATAGCCCATTTAATTTTTTTTCCTTTTAACTAGGATTGGATAAATCAGTGTCTTCTGTGACTGTTGAATGACAATAGGCTTATGCTCTCCCCTTTTACTGGGTGACTAGAACACCAGACTTGTTATTCCCTTTGTATAACCTTTAGAGGGGCCTGCCCTTGGATACCCACCTGTCTAAGTGGAAACGACCCTAAGTGGTAACAGGCTAAAGCCAAGCCCTCCCAATCCACTTAAAATAAATTGTGCTTGAGGTGAAAGCCTCTTGCAACGAGTGCTACTATGTTACACCAACGGCCAACCTCCCCCAAAACCCTCCAAGGCGTAACCCTTGGAGGCTAGGAGACTCCATAATGAAGAGTAGTGCCACCGCACGTGTAACCACTCAAACGGTTGCCTTGACTACTTAGCCACTTGTTTAATATACCAAAAACCCCTATTTGTTGACACAAAAGGCAGAGCCTTTGAAGCAACCCTGATTCGTGTGATTCTTAGTAGAGGTAGCAGGGACAATCCTAAGGAAACCCATATCTAGTATGCATGAGAAGTGAGTGCCATGGAGGGGAGCTAGTGCTACCAGATCCTGGAGCTACACGCTTTGAATATGTATAGCCAGGGGATTTAACAAATACTATCCTATCCAGCCTAGGTTGTACTTGTTCTTGAGTCAAAAAGTCCAAAATACAAAAAAATAATGAAAGATAAAAATCATGAGAACTTCTATGTGCTTGTTGTGTCTTTATCTACCATAATTGAAAATCAAAAGCAAAAAAGACCAAGTTTTCAACCAAAAACATAAATTTTTGAAAAATGTACCAAAAAACTCTACAAAAACAAACTTTGCCAGATCTACGCATATGCTTTGACCTATTGCACTTTTATCCTCTATTTCCATGCATTTGTAGTTGCGCATCTATCACAGTAAACTTTTCTAGTCTTGTGTCAATTTTTGTAGACATGGCAAACCAATTAGAATATATTGCTCAAACACTCCAATATCTGCAATTGCAAATAAACTTAGGTCCCTCGCCCCAAGATTGTATAGCAATTGCTCAACAAATCCAAGTCTTACAACAAGAAATGGCAATCTTGCAAGCTGAACGTGCCAGTACCAGCTACTCCTCACCCCAAAATCGTATATCCTTTTCCCATACTCATGACAAGGCAAGCACTACCTCAAGTTGGAAATCGTATATCACTCCGTCTACTAGTCCTCCTTTGCCACCTGCTAAGACACATATCCCAAAGCATACCAGTCCTACACCAACCCCGCCATCTAGTTCCTCAAACTCTAAATGGACAACCAAAAAAGAATTAGATGAGTTTTGGGAAAAATATTTTCCAAATTTATACAGCAAAAGAAAAGCTATGGAGAAAGCCAAATCTACTCATCCATTACCCCATACACCTACAAAGGATGTGATCCAAGGACTATTAGCAGAGAGTCAATCATGTCCCCAAATTCCATTCCTTGACCTTACCAAAGATTCTTCCAATGTCATGTCAAATCCTACAACCCCTTCATGTCATCCGCAACCCCTTGATCTTATCAAAGAACCTCCTACCATGAACCAAAGTCAAGGTCCATCGAACATCCATGTTGTTAACCAAGAAGCTATCCAAGAGCTATGTCAAGAGCACACCTTAGAGTATGTGGAAACATCCACCCTTTGTCTAAATCAAGATCAAAGCACCCCCATACAAATTCAAACCGTTCATAAGCTTTATCTCTTCCATGATCAAGATAATACCTATGAAGAAGCTATCCATGAGCAACTTGATCCTATACATGGGAAAGAGATCCAATTTCAACCCGTCCATAATCTATACCTTCTCTATGATCAAGATACTACTTTTTACAAAGAAGATGTTCATGAACAACTTGATCCCATACCTATACATGGGCAAGAAACCTCTGTTACTTCTATCCATCTTCCATCTAATCCTATCCATGATCCACAACTTTCGCTTCCTCTGATGAGACACTTGCCTCCCAAGTGCAAGAGCATAATGATGATCAAGATTCTAGTGATCCTTCACCATCCATTATTGACCAAGTAACAAATCCCCCACCGTATATCCTTGGTCTCACTACCTTCATGCTTGAATGTTCTTCCTTAGAACACCAGCAACCATTGTCTACCTCTTCACCTTCCTCATCCAATAAGGAACTCATGTGTAATGTTCCACCTATACATAATCCCATGGTCCACCGCATACTCCAGAATATGAACTATCAAGGTAAAGGCTTAGGCCTTCAGGAACAAGGTATTTTGGAGCCTATCCATGTCAAAGTTCCTCCACCTTCATATGGCCTTGGATACATACCCCAAGGTGAACAATCTCAAGATGTCGATACTTCCTCCACTCCTAAATCCACCACTGTCCATCGCAAATCCTATCATATTCCCAAAACATATGTCACCATTCCAACCCCATCTTCCTACAATTGTCAAAAGCATGTGACCATACATCTTCCAACTCCTAATATCCCTCCATGCATTTTACCACCACTTCTTCCAACACCTTATCCATCCATCTATAAATCCTCTAAATATCCCAATCATGGCCAACAAATGCACATGTTGTCTAAACAATGAGCTTCCACCAACCTCACTTCCATGATCCCCAGGGGATTCAAAAGCACAAATCTAGATGCCTCTGCCTATAAAGTCAAAAATCCTAAGAGTCCTCATGACCTAGGATACAAAATCCAAGAATCAAAGAAACATCCATCTCAAAAGCTGCATACACCCACACACCTCAAAGCAAAACTGAAAAGGGTGTGGATCCCCAAGCAATAGGCAATTACCTCTGAAGCTGCACACAAGCTACATACACCCAAACCCATACCTTCACAAGCAAAGTCTAAAAGTAAAATGGTTTGGGTACCTAAGCAAAAAGCCCTCAAGTCAAATGAGGCATCCACCTCTCACTAATCCCGACCATCCACTTTCTCCTTTTCCATCCAAAAATCGCATTCCATCCAAAAATATCAAATCCTTCCATCTCACATGACAAGCAAAAAACAAAAAAATACTAAGTCTATGTGGGTCCCTAAAGGCCTATATCATTCATCTACCAAGAAAAAATCTTCATTGCTTCCCACACCACCTGCCTATCATAAGCTTCAATGTTTATCATGGTATGTGCAACCGTTGGTCATGGTTCCCTTCCATTCCACAACACTTCCATATAACTCCATCGCCCCTCCCTTCTACTACTATCCTACATATCTTCCTCATCCTATGGTCCATGCTTTTGCATAAACCTTCCTTCCATCTTTACATAAGTCCTTCTGTATTCTGCATCAAAATCCACTATCGTACCTTCCATTATCCAATATCTACCTTCTCCATATCTCACTTTCATGCAATCCCCTACCAACATCTATGAGCACACTAGACATGGTTCGTACGATAGCATCCATCTAGTGGGACTATCACCTTTCAAGGAACTAGATACATGAGTCTCTCCTTATCCATATCCACCTTCTCCTATCTAAATATTCAAAAAAAAAATTTAAAAAAAAGTAAAGAAAAATCCTTTCGTCCAATGGCGAAAACTTGGCAAACAGGCACCTTAGATAAGTACCATGATGAAAAGCTAGAAAATAGGTGTCATGTGTAAGTTGATCTCCTATGTCACCTACACTTGGGGGCACCTTGTCTCATTAGCATATCACTTTTCTCCTACCAGTTTCCTTTCATACCATTTCCTATCCTATTCCTCTATCCATTACATACCTATACTGTCTAGTCCATCCATCCTAATATTCCATTCCTCTATTTTTCTTGATCTTGATAAAGATTGGGGGCACAATGTTGACAAATGTTTTAGATGTCTCTTGACATACCTTATCCCTCCAAAACCACACAAATCCTTCATTATCCTCTCATCGTCCTTCGTCGTAAGCTTTGAGTTATTCCTATGTGACATAGTCCTTGGAGATCACATCATTGATTCCTTCTATCCACTATTGCCCATCCCCATACATACCTGTTCCATTCTTTATCACCCATACATCTGCCTATCTGTGGTGTTTCCCTTGTCATTAGTATCTAGCATTAAGGCTATCCAAAATTCTTATCTAGTATCCTGTCCACAGTGTCAGCCTAGCATAGCCTCTATCATTAGTGTTATCTGATCCATATCTATTCCATACCTAATCCATATATGTTCCCTATCGTGTCTCATTCGGTCCATATCTCAGTATCACAGGGTTCACCCCGAACTATGTTGCCTTTGCGTCGTCACATAGGCAAGGCCATTATCAATGTGCCCCCGAGTCTCTGCTACCCATCCATTCCCTACCTTATTGCCTATCCTCTGGTCCGCCCACATCCGCACCTTTCACCAGACGCAAGCACGCGTAGCAAAATGTGTTTCCAAACAAAAGTCTTGATGCAAGACATCAACCTATCCAGCGCAAAGCAAACATAAACCTAACGTATTCAAATGGATTCTATCTAAATTATGGCAAGAAAGCACATCTAAATGCAAGAAGGTTTTGTGTTGATCAGGTTAACTTACGGAGTCTTGATTTTTGTTATTATGTCTTCCTATGCTACTCAAGGATGCCAAAAGCTAGAGATGCTATGATGGAGGCATAATCATTTTCTTTGTCTATTGTTTGAGGGTTAATCTTTAGTAATGTGACGACTTTTGTCTAACGACATGATCAGCAAAAGATCATCGAGGACTTCAGAGGTCTAAACATGAAAAGGGGCAATCCTTGTCTATTGAAATGCAAGAAATACTTGGGTCATCTAGATTCAATTTTGACTAGATGCTTGTATTAACTTGCTATATCAAAATCCATGTAAGTAATACTCAAGTCATCTCGGTTTAATTATACCTAGATGCTTGTATTTTCTTACAACATAATAAACGCTCGATGATGAAATAAGCACTTCAAAATACTTGCAATATCAAGATGGCAAATCTCCATATCCATATCCCATGCAATAAAAATTCTATGTAGAGTATCAATGTTTACAAATAAAAGCTTGTGATTTCTTCTATTGATTCATTCTTCTATCGATCAAATTTCTATCTGTCTTCATATCTCTCATCAACAGTTCGAGCTATCAATCTGAGCAATGATCCACATGCAAGTCCATCCTTAATCCATACCAATCAAGTCAAGTCAATCTTGTCAAATGATCCAATCACAATCAGCGGACTTGATCCTTGTCTGGTCGTAAACCAACTTGATCAGTTATAATCAAACATTTGTCTTATACAGGATGTAGCATTGTCAAAATCAGACCAATACACTTGTCTTACACGACATGCTTCATTTCCTGAAACTAGACACTGTCCTTCGTGTTGCTCTAGGGATCTATCGTTCCCCGCCATGACAACACTGTTGTATATCATTATCAATATATCGTTGGTTTACCGCTTGACAGGGGCAATACCTTGTTTGTTCTTGTATCATTTGTGCATACTTGCTTATGTGTGTTATCATTTTATCTTGCATCATGTATCATTCAGCTCTTTCTTCAAACCATTTTTTTCTTCATCCTAGCCTATCGTCCACCTTCTTCTTCGTGAGATTGTCTGTCTCACGCCTTCTTCTGTCTTCCTGTCCAATCTCCCGAGGGGGCATCCTATCATCGTTAAACTTGTACCAGGGGCAAACTGGGGCATGTATCAATTTCAGACAATCTTATTCTTTGAAACAATATGATAAAACACATTGCATCAAAGAGGGGCAAAATGTATACACCTAAAAATGACATGACTCTACTTAAATAAATATTTTAAATATTTATTTCATCTTCATATTCCTCTATCAATAAATTTATTTATTTATTTGATTCATTTCCTCCCATTTAATTAAATAAATTACATTTATTTAATTAATTCCATCTATATCAACTTTATTCTTCTAAATAATTAAATAATTTTAATTATTTAATTAAATCTTTCATCCTTCCAAATTTAAATAAAATGCAAATTTATTTAAATTAAATCTCCAAAAAATAAAATATATTTAAATATTTTATTTATTCTTCCAAATTATCTACAAGTAATTAAATAAATTTATTCATTTAATTATGCTTTCTTATCTTCTAAAAAATCTTCAATATCTTCTAAAAATAAATTCTTCTTGTCATACAAAAGCAAAAGATGAGTTAACTGATTTAAAGCTATCAACAAAGCTCTTAAATTAGAAAAATATATTCTAATTTAAGAAAATGAAAACTCATCCTCATCAAGAAAGTAGTTAACTCAACAAAGCTTCTTTTTGAATGACACATGTCCTTCTTCTATTCATGCACGTTCTCTCAAACATTCTCCTCCATTGATCTTCTTATTTCTTGTCCAACATTGATCTTCTCTCACACAACTCTATAAATACAACCCTCTCCTTCATTTCAGATCCATCATTCGAGTTAACTTATGCTACAGGAACTATAGCGCGCCATTGGCACCCCATTGCATATCACTTCATCATCCATCCATTTCATAGTGTGTTGAAGCTCATCTTTAACACACCAAATATCAGAGCCACTTCTAGTCATCTTGAGGAATCGAAGCAAGGAAACAAGCTTCCTGAGGGCCATCTCCATCACCACAAGATCAAGAAAGAAAAGGCGAACAATGGAAGATGCAAGGTAAAAGGTTGTGAGTATATCTTCTTTACTTTTGAATCTCCTTTTATCTTCATATTTCATTGATGTTTGGGTTTTTATTATTCATTGATTAATCCCATTTTTACCCTTACAGAACTAACTATTGTGGACATTGTGCTGAAAGATGATTACAAAGTTCTAGGAGAAAAGAAATTTGACACCTAGTTGGACATTCTCTCAATTCTGATTGATGTATGGGTCAAGCTTACTCTAAGAAGAATTCATGATGAATCTTTATGGCTTGATGAACCTTAGTTGATAACTAAAGAAGCCATTAAAGTTGTAACTGGTATGAGCTCCTCTGGAAGGGTTCCAGGCATAAAGAAAATAAAAAATAATGTGGTAATGCAGCTAACAGGAGCCAAATTTGAGAAGAACGGCCTTACAGTGAATGATATCAGGGATCTGGCTGTCAAATTTGCATCAATGATTATTGGATACAAAGTATACTTCTCCAACAAGATGGATTATGATCTTTGTGAATTGCTCTGGAGTGAACTTATGGAGAACTTGAAAAGGACAAAAGAAACTAATCATCCTTTCAAATATGGAACATTGATTACATGTTTACTCTTTTACTTCCTAAAAGAGCTACCTAGTCTAGGAAATGTTATCTGGCTTGATGACATACCTATAGCTGCTCAAATAAGAAATCACTTATAGAGTTTGGGTAATGCAGATATGTAAAATGAAATCATATGGAAATATTTTAGAGATTTTTAATAGAAAATGGTAAGAAGGTTCTGGATACCTAAAAAAGTAGTGATAAAGTATGAAAAGAATATTGTATTGATGGTGGATAAAGACAAATGTTTTATGGAAGTTGTGGAACCAAGAACTGTATGGGTCCCTGCACTAGGTTATGAATTTGTAGAAGATGTCTTGATTGAATTAGCTGATACACTACTAAGTAAACCTAATGATCCCAAAGAGGATAGATTTGGGACTGTTTAGTGGAAAATTTAGATTGTTGATGTTTTAGTGTTTGATGTTTAAATCCGCCTTTCCACCTTAACATTCAAGGACCTAGGGTCGAGTGGTGGGCAATATCATACCCTAGGATCACTGTGCAATGTAGGGAAGCTTGGATTAGAGTGTTTAATTGCTAATTTTCTTTCTCCTATGCTCAATTAACCATTAAAACCCTAATTGTGTCAAACAGTAGTAAACGAATGAATAACATGAATTGCTGCTATAGGAAGATGTAAAATAACAAATGACTACATACCTATTTTCAGGGTTTGGAGATGAAAAAGTCATGGACTAAGGAGTGGATGCCCAAGTCCAAGGTACCAGTTTCTTTGCAGGATCCTAACGTCCTTTCGACACTGATCTGCACTATAACTTATGTTCCCAGAAATTCAACTGCGAAGGACACTAGAGCGAGTGCCCAAGTCTCGAAAAGACTCTAATGTCCTGCTTCTCTTCAGATCCTGAATCCTTGATGTCTGCTGATCCTTCTTGCAACTCCACTTCTTCCAAATGTGACACTTGTAACCTGCAATCACAAATTTTGGGAGGGTGTTGTGGTGTTTAGGAGCTTGCCTCAGTCAAGCCCCGAAAGGACACTTAAGTCTTCCAAACACCTTTGTCAAATAGAGAGTACATGCCCTTGTGAGGCAGAGGCAAAATCCAAAGGAAACAATGATAGAAAACATAATGATATCACCTTGTAGTGAAGATCTCATGGGAGGAAGGTTCTCTACATTCCATTAGGAGATGAATGCTTAAATCTGCAAATACAAACACATAAACAACACAAGTCTGCTCTTGCAACATAGTGAAAGCCTTGAATCACCTTTGAGAACATAATAGCTTGCTAGTAATCATCTAGTTTCTAAATGAATGCCTAAACATGCTTTTATATGCAACTACAAGCATTCCTATCAAGATTTCAAAAATTCAAACTTACCGTGTCGACCTAGGGACCAAATAACAGTCATAAACAGACACTTAAAATTTAGGCCTGACCCAAAATAGGGCAAGACTAGGGTGCGAGTGCCCAAGTCCTCCCCGTATTTTGGGTAGGGTTAAGGTCAAGGGGTCCTCCTAGGTCCAATTTGACATGAAACCTAGGTCTTATTCCATCAGGAAGCCAAAATATGAAGTAATATGTCCTAAATGTACACTAAAGACTTGGGAGCTAAACCTTATGAGGGAAAAGCCCCCAAGGGGACATTTTCTGACACTACATTTAGCCCCCACTTTAATGTATGTATAAAACTGAGGCCAATACATGCATTAAAGTACGATCACAAACATAGCAAACATGCCAAGCATAGAGAAGACATGCCAATCACATAGAAGACAATAACAGGCACGCAAACATGGAGAAGATAGTTACAGGGATGTAAAACACGGAGAAGATAGTTACAGTCATGCAAAACACAGAGAAGATAGCCAATGCATGGAAGACACATTAATGCATCGAAGACAGGCATGCTTTCTTTTCTTTTATTTTTCTCATATATATGAAATGCAAATGAAAGTACTGGAAAGTAAACAAACCTCCCATAATACAGGATGCACTCATTGAGCAAGTCTTTAGACTATATATATTGGGCAACACACACATAAGACACGTAAAACCTCCCAAAATGCAGGAAGCACTCATTGAGCTAGTCTTTAGACTGCATATGGGGCAACAAACATGCCACACAAATCAAGCATGACAAACAGACACTTGAAGACATGGAGAAAGCACGGCAGACAAGCAATGGTGTGTTCCCTATTTCTAGGATAATCACCATCTTAGGCACATTACAGGAAAATGTCGTGACAATTGGGCTTCACCACAACAATCACCAAAAACATGCTTAAGGGTTGAGTTAGTCATAGAACCATTCCCTGCCTCTGTAGAGGACTTTTAAAAATGATAGGATGATGTAATCTGCTCTGATAAATACACCATGCCCGCCTCTGCAGAGGGCTAAAGATAAAAAGGATATATGTGATATCCCACCTCCATAAAGGGCTTACATGATTGATTGCAAACAAACTCAAGATGCGGGATGCACTCATCGAGCAAGTCTTTAGACTGCACCTGAGGACAAGCACATAGCTAGAATCTACAATAGACAGCTTACCTTATATATGCCCCCACCTTAAGGTGGTTGATATCAAGTATTGATATCAAGCACGTTAAGGTAGGAAGAAAACACACAAGGGAACACAAGCTCTCGCAAAGCCCATGCCCCCTAAAGGTGACATGTACTTTTATGATCACCAAATATTCCCACAAACACATCCCTACAAGAAACACGTTAGTGTCTACAACATCATGATAAACAACAACATCAATGCATATGAAATCTGAGGCATGCAAGATTTAAGGTAGACAAAGTGCACAGAGCAGCAATATTGTTATGATTTGTAAATGAGATAGAACACCATCAAAATCACTACGTAGAAAGCACGAGTGCTTCCACTAGCCAAGCGTTAGATAAAATATACAACCCCATCATCATATTAGGAATTAAGTCTATTTTTTGATTGCTCTCGAAAGGGACACTAGGTCCACATTAGTATAAATGTTTTTCATCATCCGCCTGCTTAGGTGGAAACACTAGAGGAAGGGAAACAATAAATTAGAGAGGAGAAACAAGTGTCATAGGGACAATCATGTAGGAGGGTGTCCCCAGGTCACCAACCATGATGCTATGCCCGTAAGACACAACACACAACAATGAAATCAAAGAGAGAGGCAATATAGGAGAATGATGATACAAATAGAAGAAGATCACAACATAGGTGGTCCCCTGGTATTCCAAACCTTATAGGAGAATCTGAGGTCATCCCAGGAGGCCTAAACAACACATAACACATCACGGGGGAAGCACATCACGAGACAGAGATAAAGGATTAGAGATACTTACCTGTAGACAGGCTCATGCTAGAAGTCATGAATAATCAAATCATTCTCTTTCCAATTGCAAACATAAGGTATCGTTGCCAAATTCTCTTGTTCATTCTTAAATGCTTCTTGGTTTGACTCAATGTTAGGCAGAATGTTTTCTTGTTGAGATGCAAGGTAAGCTCATCGCCTTCTCTTTCTCCTTTTTGCATGTTGAATTTGTTGTGCTTTACGACTTAGTTTTTGTAACATAGGGATTTACTTTGTCATGGATTTTTGTGTTGTAAAGGAGAAAGCATCATGAGAGACTTTATCTTCTATTGTAGTTGTAGGAGGCATGATATCTTGTAAAAGTTCTATTGTAGGGAAAGTGTCATTGATTTCATCATTTTGCACCAATATACCCTCATGGGAAGGCTCATTTTTGAAAGAATGATTAGAGGCTAAATTTATTTCATCCTTACATGGAGCAGGTGTTGAATGCATGGGAGAAGTGTTATCATCATCATCTTTTTCCTTGCTACTCATGGAGAAAAACTCATTTAAGCTTTCTCAAATCGTAGGATATTCACTCGTGAGGGTTAATAATTGGTCAAAATCAAGATCTTTGATAAATGCATGCAAAGATACCATTGAAAAATGACATGAAGATGCCATTTCAATGTAGGATCATATTTTGAAAATCTTTTCCAAATTTATGCAAAAGCTAATTGCAAAACTATATGCAAGAATGGCCTTAAATGCTTGATTTTTTGTACTTCTTCAAATGCAAATAAGTGAAAGCAAAGGGTGTTGTAAGGATTTTAGTCAAGGGAAGAAAGTTATATGTCTGATATCAGTCCAAAACAGAAATAGTATCCTTCTCAACACACTCTTGATGCAATTCCAAGTTAATGCCAAGTCAAAATATTTTGAAAATATGTCAAAATAGGTACTTTTTTCACCAAAACTCAATGCAAAAGAGCATAACCAAAGGTGTTGTGAGGAAAATGATGATGTAAAAAAAATTACATCAGTAATAACAGCCACTTAATGTCAAAATACCCAACACAACACGCTTTTAGTGCCATTTAAGGTCAAACCCTAGTGAAAATATAGCAAAAATAGGCTATTTTTCACAGTTTTTCAATTCCAAGACCTAGTAAAAGGGGTGTTGTAATGAATTTCAAGAGGTGAAGCAAATAAAATTAATGATATCAGTCATCTAAACCAATAAAATTGATCACAACACACTTAGAGTGCAAACTACATCAAACCCTAGGGCAAAAATAGTCAAAATGTGTAATTTTTTGCCAAATTTTTAATGCAAGAGGCCAATCAAAGGGTGTTGTGAAGCTTTTTAGGAGGGGAAGAAATTAATTACCCTGATAACCACCAATTTATGTATAAATACCTTTCACAACACACCTATGGTGCAAGTTTGGAGAGTTGATAAGGCCAAATTTAGTGAAAATCGGTGTTTTTGAAGCCCTAGGTTTTAGATCTTGTCACAAAATTCTATGTGAATGTTTTTAAGTCTGATTTATGATGAAAATGAATTAATATCAGATCTGAAAATGATTTCCAAGGTCTAATATGCAAAATACCAATGCAAATCTAATGAAAATTACTAGTTTTTTGTTGAAATTTTCTATGCAAAAATGCAAATATTTTAAATCTAAATGCAAATTTACACTAGAATGCAAGACTACAGCCAAAATTTAATTTGAATGAGCCTCCAAAATTAGTAGAAAAATTTGAAATAAGATTTTGCCTACTAACCTTAGATTTTGGAATTACTAGGTTTACTAAAAATTGTCAATTTTCTACAAAAGCCTAGCAAATTAATGATGAAAATGCAATGCAAATTATTGAATATTTGTATTTTTCTATAGTTTATATCAAATCTGATGCAAAAATCATGAATTAGGGAAATTTAGGAAGAATTGATGCAATTTAGTAAGCTATATGAAAATGCAAGCTAGGGTTTTCAAAATTTTGCAAAATTTTCTTTTTTTTTTTGTAATTTTCTCAATGCAATAAGATGAAAGACTATATGAGTGAATGAGTTAAATCACAATATAAAGATACACACTCAGAAAGTTGTAATTTAAGTCCAAAACATGGGTTCACCAAGATGTTTAGTGGAAAATTTGGATTGTTGATGTTTTAGTGTTTGATATTTAAATCTGCCTTTCCACCTTAACATTCAAGGGCCTAGGATCGAGTGGTAGGCACTATCATACCCTAGGATCATTGTGAGATGTAGGGAAGCTTGGATTAGGGTGTTTAATTGCTAAATTTATTTCTCCTATGCTTAATTAACCATTAAAACCCTAATTGTATCAAAATAGTAGTAAACTGATGAATAATAGGAATTACTGCTACAAGAAGATGTAAAATAACAAATCATTGCATACATGTTTTCAAGGTTTAGAGATAGAAAAGTCAGGGACTAAGGAGTAGGCACCCAAGTCCAAGGTACTAGTTTCTTTGCGGGATCCTAACCTCCTGACACTGATCTGCACCGTAACTTCTATTTCTAGAAATTTAACTATGAAGGACACTAGAGAGAGTGCCCAAGTCCCAAAAAGGCTCCAATGTCCTACTTCTCTTCAGATCCTGAATCCTTGATGTTTGTTGATCCTTCCTGCAACTCCACTTCTTCCAAATGTGATGCCTGTAACCTGCAATCACAGATTTTGGGAGGGGGTTGTGGTGTTTAGGAGTTTGCCTCAATCAAGCCCCGAAAGGACACTTAAGTCTTCCAAACACCTTTGTCAGATAGAGAGTGCATGCCCTTGTGAGGCAGAGGCAAAATCCAAAGAAAACAATGATAGTAAACACAATGATATCACCTTGTAGTGAAGATCTCATGGGAGGAAGATGCTCTTCATTCCATGAGGAGATGAATGCTCAAATCTGCAAATACAAACACATAAACAACACAAGTTTGCTCTTGCAACACAATGAAAGCCTTGAATCACCTTTGAGAACACAATAGCTTGCTAGTAATCATCTAGTTTCTAAATGAATGCCTAAACATGCTTTTATATGCAACTAGAAGCATTCCTGCCAAGATTTTGAAAATTCAAATTTACCGTGTCAGCCTAGGGACCAAATAATGGTCATAAATTGACACTTCAAATTTGGGCCTAACCCAAAATAGGGGAGGACTAGGGTGCAGGCACCCAAGTCCTTCCCCTCTATTTTGGGTAGGGTTAAGGTCAAGGGGTCCTCCTAGGTCTCATTCCATCGGGATGCCAAAATATGAAGTAAGATGTCCTAAATGCACACTAAAGACCCGGGAGCTAAACCTTATGAGGGAAAAGCCCCCAAGTGGACATTTTCTGACATTACAGGGACATTCTCAGAATTATCTTCTAGAATGTTGATGGAACCTAAGTAGTCAGAGAGAACATTAGATGAACAATTAAGTAAGGTAGAAACCAAATCAGGAGGATCCAAGTTCACAAGTACTCCAATAGAATGGGCATCAAGCACTCCAGAAAGGAAAGATATGAGATCTGAAGAGGAGACACCAACATCTAGTCCCAGAAAAAGAATAAGGATCTCATCCATTACAGAAGCCACAATTGAAGGAAAGAAGAAAAAGTAAGTCTCACTTTGTGAAGAAAAACTGGCAAGAGACATTATTTTAGAAACCTTTGAAAGTTACAAAACGCACAAATCCTAGATCCACCCAAGTTTCTCAAGAACCAATAAATCTAAATTCCTTGTCTCTGGTATAAATTTTTTTGTTATTTCAGGTTATTTTGGTTTTATGGTCTCTGGTTTGAACTATGATGGTTTTTAAACTATTATAATTTTTTGGTACGCCTTTTTGGTTGGTATGTTATGGGATCGACACCCTTGTTTTGCCGCTTATATTATCAAAAACAATAAGCTCATTACAACAGTATCTGATATACTGGGAGATTTGATGCTTGAATACCAAAAAGACACTTTGATATCATCTACTAATCAACTGAAAGGTATGATAAAATCAATTAGCAGTCATTTTGAATCCTTTGAAAAATCTATAGAAACAAAGGTCAAAATAGAACTTGATGAGAAAATATTAGCCGAGTTGAAAACCATGTTGATCAATGATAAAATCTCTTTAGAGCAAGGAATAAGAGGTATACAAAGTTCCATAAAAGAAGGTTATGACTTGTACACATTTTGTTTATCTTGGCCAAAGATCACAAAGGAGCTAGAAGATAAAATCAAAGACTTGGAACTCAAACTGCTAAATATCTCTGAGACATATAACCCAGTAGTGGAGTCAATAAATGCCAAAGAAACACAAGTTGCAAATATCCATAATGATTTGAACACTCTGATGAAGAAAAGGGGAGAAATCAAAGATGGGTTGAGCCAACTGAAATGACTGATAAGTCCAAAAATTGATTCCATGACCAATTTGGCAGATGAGGCCTTGAAATCCCAAGCACAAATTGATACACCATCAGATGTCCAGAAGGTAGAGAAGTTAGTATTTTTTATGAATGGCCACATCCATATTCTAGAAAGTGCAAGGAATAGATGGAATGGAGAGATAGCTCTAATAAAGACTAACTATAGTGAAATTTTTCCTTCAGTCACAAATTAAGATGAAGATTGTACTTGTAAACATGTGGCAGGATACATAAAATTTTGAAAATTTGACAAATTTTTGGTTCTGGATCACACCCTTTTCCATTGATGTCAAAGGAGGAGAAGTAGATCAGTGAAAAATGGATAATCATCTCAAGGGGAGAAGGAAAATAAAGTGTATATAGTAAGGGGGAGCAGTCAAGCATTTTTCACTAAGTGTTGCCATCAATGCCAAAGGGGGAGATTGTTGGCAAGAGACACTGCTCTGGTATGGACTTATATGTTGTCATTGATGGAAACAAGGTTTAGAGATCTTATCACCATGATAGGAAGAGATATCTCTGAAAGTCACCTTGAAGAAATGTCTAAGTCTGGGTAAGCAGAAGTATAGTAGGAACAGTGAACAGGGTCTAGTGCAGTGGTCTGCATTCCTTCACAGATAAGTATTTTGTTATGTGGTTTCAAGGTGTTGTAAACACTTATATGAAGTGTCTTATGTAGAGTTAGGAGATCTAAAGTCCACCAGAAGGTTAGCTACAAGATGAGAAGTATCGGTACAGTGTTTGACAAGGTTTGATAGAGGCAGAGGCAGAGATATGATGCTTTGCAATTCTCTGCAAGATGATATCATGCCTTGTAGTTTTGAGGGTAAGATTGGGAATATGTAAAGAGTCCTTGATACAATTTTAGAAGTGTTTTGTGATCCATAGTAGAAGTTGTAAGTCAGCAGATGAACCTATTAAGCATGCTCTTGAGGAATAGGTCGACTGGTGAGATAAATCATGATGTGGAGAAAGGATAGTGTGTGAAAGATCTATTCAAGTAATTGAGTGATTAGAGGTGACCTATATGAATACGCTTGGGCAAGGATTTGGGTTCATGTGACACATAGTGCATAGGATTGAGCCAACAAGGTACATCTTTCTATGTACACATTTCACTTCTTGGATGCCGACCTGACTATGGATCAAATCATGATGCAGATATATAAGAGCGATGAATTTTAGTTGAGTGTGTGTGTGTGTGGTGTGGAAGAGGATGAGAATATGCGAATAATAGAGCAGTGACACAAATCAGTGAGAATGAAGACTTGGGATTCAGAATTCAGCTATTAAATGACTGCACCTAGCATAGTGGGAGATGCTTAAGCAGTATTTAATTTTCATGTGCAAGTTGCTTTGTACCTGGCAGTAAGCCTTCAAGGAAGTGAGCTTGGCAGTGAGCCTTCACTAGGGTTTAATAGCCCTCAGGGTTTAACAACCCTTGTTGTAATCTTGCTAGGTTTAGGGTTGAAGCAGTGAGCCTGCTAGACCTAGTTGTACTTCATGGCATTGAGCCAGTGACAAGGGTCATTGGTCCTTGGCATTTAGTTATATTTCTTTGTCAAATCCAGGGCTGTGTCCATGGATGTCTACAATTAGGAATCTTATAGCTACTAGTTTATCTAATCAACTTCTAATGACCTTTACTGATTAAAGAAATTACTGCTACTAATCTATCTGCTATAAAATGAATTCTTGTTAATGCTAAAAACAAAACTGAAATAATGAATTTGCTTAAAGTAAATCTATATTATTCCTTTCAACTGAAACATGTATTTATCTATGAAAATAATAATTATTTGAGATAGAATATGAAATAACAAAAGCAACAGTACTAGCCTTTTGCCTTGTTGGTGAGAGTGGGCCCTTGCTCTACACCCTTAGGGCTGAAGACTAAAGTAAAGAACTAGCACAGGAAGATAAGATGACAATTTAATTTTAGTCCAATTCCATCAGCTCTTGTATTTAGAAAATGTATATCAAAATGAGGTTACAAAAATTAGAAGAATAATCGCCATCCTTTTTCTGCTATCTTTGTAAAACTTATATCAAAAATCAGTGATGAGATATCACCTATCCTAACTGCTAGTTCATCTATGAGATAATTCTAATCTCTTATTCTACTAACTGTTCTACTAAGAGTAAACATTCTTGGAATAGAAATAGATTTAGTGGACATTAGTCGCACTAATATTTGAGTCATAGTTTCAATTACAACTGGGCAACGAGACCCTGAAATATAGATGTTTAAAATTAGTTCATCAAAAACTCATGCAAAATCAAAAGAGATAAAACTTCCAGTAGTTAATTATGGTCTGCCCTCAATTTACTCAGGTGATGATTTGAGTAACATCAGGAGCATCCTAATCACTACTAGAAGTGTTTGACCAACAACTGTGCTGGAAATCTACACTGTTCTAAAGAGGCACCCGAGATGTATGTTTATGTCTGTAGCTCTGGAGATATGATTGTGACCTTCTTGTTAAGCTTCGAAGATGCTCATGGCTTCAGTCCAGCTCAGAAGATGATTCACTTCCTTATCCAAAAATCTCTCCAATCAAACTGGAAAACATTGGAGGCCAATTGTGGCATTCTGATGTCAGCTCTGAAGTTCATTAGGACTACCTCCGGAGATGCACAAAAATTGTCTACCCGAACACCTGTACCTATTGATTCAAAAAAGAAGATTTTTGCTTATTTCCAACAATTCAATGCACATTAGTCCTTCAATCAGAAATCATGATTCTAAGTAATTCATCTCTTATTAATCATTATTAGAAAAAATTGTCAACCTATTTTGGTGTAGTCATTAGGACAATGGAATAAGAAGGGAGAAAAAGAGGGGTAGAAAGGTGTATTTCATGGGTGCTTCCTGACACTCATCATCCCCACATTCTTAAGGATTAGCAGGTCCTCATGCTTCTCACAATCTGGACTTGTTCTGGTGGAATATCCTGTCAGTCAAGCTATAGTCAAGTGCATAAGTTGTCCAAGTGGTGTGGTATGTGTTACCATTCCCTCTAAACAAATCAACCTGCTTTATCCATTCTCAAAGTTTATCATCCTCCATTTGTTCAACCCAAATAAGTAGTGGCTCAATGATGAGAGGAGGTCTAAAATGACCACCTATCCACTCCATTTGGGATTTATCCATCATCTTAGACACCATCTTGGCCTTCCTCATAAACAACCTTAGATTGGCAGGGGAAACCACTTCTCTCATTTTTTGCTCTGAAGTTAAGAGGCTCCACCTCTTCTTTGCCACTAAAAGTACTTGATTGGTTGAACTGTTCATGAAGAGACTGAAATCAATAGAACATTCTTGAAGGTGCTTCAGATATTATGGAAAAATTTTTGTTTTACTTTCTAGGTGGTAGACATATGCTCTGAATTGGACATAAAAAGGATGGAGGTTTGGACATTCTTTTATGATGAAAAGACCTTTTTCTTTTTTCTGCATCCTTCTTGAGATATGCCTCCATTCTTTCATTCCAAATCTGATGATTTCTCATCAGTGACATGAATGCTTTGAGTTGACACTCCCCTACAAAATAATTAATAATGAAGGTCATATCATCAACACAAAAACCATGTAAATATAACTCACACAAATTTTTTTTGTCTTCATCAGAACTCCTCATATTGCTTCCATGAACCCCTCCACTGTTTCTATGTTCTCATTCATATCAGACAGGATCAAAGATAGTTTCCTTTGTAGGACTCTCTCTTGTAAGAACATAGCATAACTTGCACTTGGAGGCCTGCAAGATAGAATCTTAGATGAAGTGGAGGCTATCTGAATGACTTTTTCTTCCAGGGTTTCTACTCTCTTTGTCATGGTAGTAATTGTCCTCTGTAACTGCAACATAGGCTTAGAAGCCTCATATTCTCTACATCTCCTTTCCCATTGGAATAGGGCCTTAGGAATATCAATTGGGATTGGGCCCACATATGGGTCTGTTTGTACCTCATGTTCAATGGTTGCCCTTGGGCCAGCTAACTCATGAATATATTCCTCTTGATCATCTATTTTATTGTTGGCCCAAGTCAATTGTTTATCTTAGCTCTATACTTTCTCAATCAATGCTGCAATTATTATGAGACTATTGTCTCTGGCCTTGGTAAGATCAGAAATACTTTGTACTGCTTCTACATCCTTTTCCTTAATGAGTTTAGCTATTTCAATCTCCTGGGTTTCCAATTCTGCTTCCTTCTTCTGAATTATTTGTTGTTTACTCTGGAGCTCTGTTTGCAATTTTTCATTTACCTATTTTTGCTCCATCTCTTTCTCCTTCATGACCTTCTTGAGGTCGGTGATAATTAGATTTTTCCCCCATAATCATCTTTTTAGATTATCAATCTCTTCCAACATCTGCTGCTCCTTTGAAATCTCCACATCCTCTTGAGCAAATGGATGAGAATAAGCCCCTGTTTCTTCTCCTATTTTCTCTACATCAGGTTTTCCCATATTCCTTTGCTCATGACTGCTAGCAGCACCCACTTGTCCTACTTCTTCCTCTGCAGTCTCCTTTTCTTGAGCTTTTTCTTGACTCTTCTCCCCAATTGCTAGCTCTGATGAAGGCCCAACCTCCTCTATAGAAGTTTTGAAGCCCAAGAGAACTTCAACTAGTAGAGCAGTCTCTTTCTCAGCTTGGGTAGAATGCCTCTGTCTTTTACTTCTCTGAAGAACAGGTGGAGTAGGTACCTCCGTAGCAGGTTTATCACCTCAAAATCTTAGGAAATAGTTAAAGTTTCTTTTTGTTGTGTCTCCGGAGTAGGGGAATATTGTGTATGAACAGATGGCTTAGGATAAATCTCTCTTTGTTTCTTCCTTCTTACTAGAGGAATGTCATCTGAGTCATGGGATGCTTCTTCAGCCCAGTAATGTATGTCAGAGTCAGTTTTCTTTGAAATTCTTTTTGTTCTCTGACCCTATGTTAAATCCACAATTTTGTCTTGAATTATAATTTTTGCTTTTTACTGGGACATAAGTAAAACTATTATGAAGCTTAGATTAATGACAAGGAAAGACATGGATTATATTGAATACTATTTTTCAATTATGGAAATGATTATGATTTGTCAATTTAGTATTTACACTATGAGATTTAATTTATTATTTGACAAATGATGCATTGATCATGATTTGTTTGACAACAAGTGTGATACAGGATCACAGGTTTTTAGATAACTCTCAAAGAAGAGAGAGAGAGTATCTTTCAAGGAGAGAGCTATAGACCTCGGGTTACGAGTGGTCAATTTGCCAAGATGAGTATGATGTGTAACATGAGTTTGAACCAATGTATCGTATGAGGTAAGTTTTATCTTGTCAGTTTACTTTAAACCCAATCGACAGATAGTCGATACCTTTCGAATCTTTGAAAGTCATATTAAGTTGTCTTAGTTGTAAGTGACATTAATGATGTCATTTGAACGTGAATTGAGACCATTTACGTCTAAAGTAAAAGTTACGACATAATTGTCGTAATAAGTGGTGTTTTTATTTTGGGTCACTTAGGGTTTATTTGTCAACCCTAGAACATCTAAGAGAATTTCATCAAGTTAGATTTTCATGTTTTAACGAAGGAATGTGATGGGGAGGTAAACTTGACCCATTCACAATATCCACAAATCATTATTTTATTGCTATTATTCTTATTGATTTAAATCGTAATCATCGAATGTGAATGATGATATGTAAGTCTTATTTAATATAAGCCATAGATGTATTTATAAACTGAAGAGGATAATACCTCACATTATTTAATAAACTTATCAATCGAATAACCTTGGGCATGTTATTTATGACACCCACATTAATTCGAATGATGGAATTTGGATCACTTAAAGTGATCAACCATAATAACCATCGATGGTTATGTTTGTGTTGACCTCTTTAAGAGGGAGTATGGTATTATAGTTGAATACATTGAAAACTCTCCAAATTTTGTACCTTGAATGAACATGTGTTTATCTCTGCTACATAAGTGGGATCGGTTGTAAACCGAATGACAGAGTGGTCAGTTGCATTACCACTTATCTTACATTCGATGGAGTGGTAGAAACCATTTCATTAAGAGCTTTGAAGCATAATTAATCAGCACAACTCACCTTGATCATAAGGGAGATAAGATTTGTAGTTAGGAGACACACATATGGGAGATCATTTTGGAAAACATAGAGAGCAGGTCATAGCCAAAACATAGGCGTGTGGATGCCATCATTTAGATTGAGTGAATAGTAAACATAGCTGTAGATAACTCTTGTTCCATCGCTAGGTATCCTTCAATATCTGTGTGGAATCAATAATAGAATTGTAAGGATTTATAATGTCTTTTGTTTGCATGCTTCAAAGAATCGATATTATCCCTTTTCATATGTTTGGGATATTCGATTCTTAATCAGCAAACATATTAATGAGTGTTTTCATTATGTTTAAAACCTTTGGAGTTAATGTTTGTCACCATTAACATTAGCTGGCCAATGCTATCAAAGGCTATTAGCCTAAGTCAAAAACCATAGAAATGTGTAGAAGTCAGTCTATTGAAAGATATAACTGTAGAATGATATTCCAATACACCGTAGAGGTCTTCTTTATGAGTGGTCGATTATGTAGAAAAATACAGTCGATTAAGAGAAGGTTCGACATTAAGAAGGACCAAGAGTTGATTATTGAGATATTTTATACCATTCTTATATATATATATATATATATATATATATATATATATATATATGTATGTATGTATATATATATATATGTATATATATATATCAAGCACCATTTAGAACTATGATAGGATTGTAAACATAGTTGAGTAGGATGCTTAAATCTTTGAGGTGGTTAATGGAAGATAAGAACCATTTCTTGTTAAGTTACGAATAACTATAATGGTTATTTTGCAAGAGAACTTAGAATCTCATTAATCTTAGGAAGATACCTTTTTCATTATAAATCGAGTGATAACTCAATGGAAATACTTCGATAGAAATATGAAGGATCATAGGGTTATCCTTAGTAATTTTTACATGAGAATATCTTTGTAGGCTACTAGTATGATATGATTAAATGAAGTCTAATGAGATAGGAATTTGACAGGAATCATATTTGAGTATATATATGTGTCGTGACTATTGAAGTCATCATGAATAGGTAAACCGAGAATATTCATATTTTTCGTATAAGAGGAAATATCTATTTTGAATGATAGTTTACTCTTTTTCAGTTTAGATAAACTATGAGTTGTTATTAACCTAGTCTCATTGATATGAGTTTCAGATAATTTGTAAAGCCATATTATTATGGGATATTATTTAAAATTTAGAGTCAAACTGGAAACAAATGATTAGATAAGACATATAGATTTGTCTAAGTTTGAGAAAAACAAGTATAATATCAAAATGATTCAACTAAATTGTCAACTTAATTGATAAGGGAAAAACTACGGAAATACGACAGTATCCAAGTTGAGTAGGGGTGGGTGAACACAACGACGATGTTCATTATGAACGATATTGATAATAAAAACTTTGGCCAAAGTAATGCAATTATCTTCTGCATGCATTGTCAGTTCACTATATCTAGAATTGCATAACCTATCAGAAATCATACTTAGCTAGAGGGTATCTAGGGTTGTATGTTTGATAGAGTTGTGTAGGATAAAACACTATGTACTCGGGATGGGCAAATTACCACTGGTCACCTTTGGTCTATATTCCTCATGAAGGGTAGGGCCACTTCCTATGTGGAAGATGTGTGGGAGACTGTTGGTCTGTTGTTGGAGGTAAATCACTAGAAAGATACTCTCTCTCCAAGTAGAAGATATGCCAAGACTTGTGATAAAGATGTCAGATATTTAGAAGCAGTATTTATTCCAGATTTTTGCTATGTATTTATTTTACATTGTAAACATTGTAATTTGAGAAAGACAATATGATATAAAAGTATTTTGTAAAGAGAAAATCTTGTAAAATAGAATTACTTGATTATGTGTTGAATAAAAGAAAAAAATTTCTCTATCTCATTTTTAACTTGTTGAATTACTTCATGGTAAATTTTCTAGTTTTACTATGTTTTTAGAACTTGGATGTTACATATGGTATTAGAGCTACCAGGTTTAGCACTAGGGCTTATGAGACCACTATGCTTGCCTGTAGTCAACATTATATGGTTAGCTAATGTTTAAAATATTTTGTGCCGGGATGGTATGTTTTAAGAAGACAGCAAGAAAGTCTATCAATATGAGCCAACATTTCCTCAAAGAAAAGAGAGAACATGAGGCCATTATCAAAACCTTTGGGGGAACCAATGATGAGAGTGACATTTGGTTAAGTGATAAGGAAACTCTAGCAACTGCCTTAACTTGAATCAAGCGAGTAAGAAGGGAAAACATGGAAAGAGTTAAGATCATTGCCAAAATCATAGAGTATATGTCAGATGAGGAAATAACTATGGTTAGGCGAGATCCCCGCATACCCCCAACAATTGAGATCATAGAAGTTAGGTCTAATAGTGAGTCAGAGGGTTATATACCTCAAGATTATGTATCTGAAAATGAGTTTGAAGGATATACTCCTCTTGAGCACAACTTTTGAAGTCATTTCTTGTATAATGAAGAATACTCTTTACTTTTGAAATGAAATAAATAAAAAAAAGAGTTGTTTTTGTGCCAAATTATTGTTTAAATTGAATTTATTATGTTTAGATTTAATGGGATACATTATAATCTTGAACTAATGGACAACTCAATATTCTCAGGTGTGAGAAATTGATAAACATGATTCGGACAAGAACTAACCAAGGAGAAAGTGAAGAGGAAAACCACCCACCAAATAATAAGCTGGACCAAATCATAACTATGCTTGAGGAAACCAAGAAAAGATTGGGTGATTTGGAAAAGAAGGTCGATAATAAAGAGAATACTAAGGGAGGAGGTGAAAACTCTCATGGTGAAAGTGGAGAAAATAATGAAGATCAAAGTAAGAGTAGGGAACCTCATAAAGAGGCAAGGGATAGATTGACCTTGGAGCTCTCAATAGATATGAAGAAGGTTACTCCATCAAAATTTGATGGGGTAAAGACTGGAGATACTGTAAAAGCTTGGTTAACAGATATTGAAAAATATTTTGAGATAAGAATTTACTCGGAGGTGACCAAGGCAGTATGGGGAGCATTCCAACTGGTAGGAGAAGCATCTACTTGGTGGATGAATAAGAAGATGGAATTGAATTTAATCTCTCTAAGGGTAACTTGGGATGAGTTCATGGAACTCTTTCGCAAGAGATGGTTACCACAACTCTATTTTGATCAGAAACTGACTAATTTTTAGAATCTTCGACAAGGAGATATGACAGTGGTGGAATATGGAGAAAAATTCACTTGACTCCTAAAATATGTTCCACAGTATCAAAAGGATGAGAGATTTAGGATCAGAAAATTCATCATGGGCTTAAATGCTCAAATTGGTTGTGAAGTGGACGTACATGGTCCCTCAAACAATGGATCAAGTGTATAAGAAGGTGATCAAACAAGAGCAAAAGTTGAAATACATCTTGGCTTATCATGATAGAAGCCAAAAAAGGTTTAATGGAACTCCTAACAATCAACCCTACAAAAAAAGATATGAAAAGAACTATGATAACAAGAGAAAAGATAAAGGACCTCAGAAGAACAAGGGTGGGTCTGGTAATGAGAAGAACAATGACAACTACAAAAGAAATGAGGATAACAATGGGAAGACTTTAGATAAGAAAGGACCCATTAGAGGATGCTTTAATTGTGGGGGCGATCATTATACAAATCGTTGCCCTAACAAAAATCAAAATGGTCAATAAAGAGGTACTGCACTACCTACTCAACAAGAAGCATTCTAGCAAAGGATTCATGCAGATCTCGACAATCATCAAGCAAAGTATCAAATCACGCCTATTGAGATGATAGGTACTTTGTTTGGAGTCCCTATATCTATTTTGATTGATATAGGAGCCACTAAAAATTGTGTTTCTCCTAGAGTTTTGAATAAGTTTTCTAGAAAGGTTAGATACATGTCTAAACTTTGGTCAGTAGAATATGCTAACCAATCTAAGGCTCAGGTAGAGCAATGCTTGTTTGAAGCCAAGATTGATCTCCCTAGTTTCTCAACTGAAGTAAACCTATATGTAGCTCCCCTAGGTTCCTGTGATGTAATCCTACAACTGAGTTGGTTATGGAAGCATAGAGCTAAGGTTGACTGTTTTTCAAAAAGAATTGAATGCTTAGATGATTTCGGGAATCAGACCCAATTCCAAGGGAGAAGTTAAAATCAAACCTATCTTTGCCAAGCAATTGAAAAGGGTTAGATAGAAAGGTTGTCAGTTGTTTGTAGTTAAAATGGAACAATTGGAGGAAGGGATAGAAGACCCTAGTTGATTTTTGGAGAAAAGTATCCTTTTCTTCAAGAATTTTAGGATGTGTTCCCTAAAGAACTTCTAGGATTGCCTCCCAAGGGGGTTTTTAATTTTTCAATTGACATTAAAATAGGATCTGGGCCTATATCAAAAGCACCCTATTGTATGACAACTATGGAGTTAATGGAATTGAAAGCACAATTACAAGAATTGTTGGCAAAAGGTTTGATCAGACCCAGTGTTTCACCTTGGGGTGCTCCAGTTATTTTTGTTAAGAAGAAGGATGGAACCCTTTGATTGTGTATAGATTATCGTATGCTTAATAAAGCAATGGTAAAGAACAAATATCCTTTGCCACGTATTGATGATCTTTTTAATCAAATGCGTGAAGCTGATGTGTTTTCAAAGATTGATTTGTGATCAGGATACCATCAGTTAAGACTGAAGGATGAAGATATTCATAAGACAACTTTTAGAACCAGATATGGACACTATGAGTTCACAGTGTTACCATTTGGTTTAATGAATGCACCTGTTGTGTTCATGAATCTCATGAACAGTATATTCAGAGATTGTTTGGACAAGTTTGTTTTAGTCTTCCTAGATGATATACTCATTTATTCTAAGAATGAAGAAGAACATCAACAACACCTGCAAATAGTTCTACAAAGGTTAAGAGAACATAATTTATATGGGAAACTGTCAAAGTGTACATTCTTCCAGAAGGAGATTCAATATCTAAGTTATATTATTTCTTCTGATGGAATATATGTTGATCCTGCAAAAATCATAGCTATTCTAGATTGGCCTATACCAACAAATATGCATGAAGTGCACAATTTCATGGGTCTGGCTAGCTATTATAGAAAGTTTGTTCTAAACTTCTCTAGTATTGCTAGTCCAATCACTTCCCTTTAGAGGAAAGGAAAGAGATTTGAATGGACGGACAAATGTTAGGATGCATTTGATCTCTTAAAGGAAAAGTTAACTACAGCTCCAATCTTGAAAGTTCCTGACCCCGAAGGACAATTTGAGGTAATTACAAATGCCTTGGGAGAAGGATTAGGATGAGTGCTTATGCAAGATGGAAGAGTTATTGCATATGAGTCAAGGAAATTGAAACCCTATGAGAAAAATTATGCACCGCATGATCTGGAATTAGCAGCAGTAACTCATGCCTTGCAGATGTGGAGACACTATTTGTTGGGAAAGACTTTTGTACTTAAATCGAACCATCAAAGTCTCAAGTATATTTTCTCTCAACCTCATTTGAATGCTCGACAAAGGAGATGGTTAGAATTGATATCTGACTATGACTTTGAGATAAATTATATCAAAGGAAAAGAGAATAGAGTAGTTGATGCCTTGAGTCGTAGAAGACATATAGCTTCTATTATTTCTATTTGTGGAAATTTCAAGGATTTGGTGTTACAAAATTTGTTTGGTGATGAGTATTATGAGTAGGTTAAGCAAGCTATAGAAAATAATCCTAGAGATCCAAGGTATGAAGGTTTCCTAATAGAGTTTGATGGACTATTGAGGTACAAGGGTAGAATGTATGTTCCTGATTCAACTGGCTTAAGAGATTTAGTATGGAAAGAAGTTCATACTGCACCATATTCTAGACATCCAGGAGTAACCAAACTTCTAGCGTATGTTAAACTTCTTTATTTCTGGAAAGGAATGAAGAATGATGTTGCAATATTTGTAGCAAGCTATTTAGAATCTCAGAGGGTCAAATAGAGCATCAACACCCTGCAGGATTGTTGTACCCACATGATGTGCCAAAGTGGAAATGGCAAGTTATTAGCATGGATTTTGTTCAAGGTCTTCCTATGTCAAGGAATAGATATGATGCCATTTTAGTTGTAGTGGATAAGCTCACAAAGGTAGCACATTTTATAGCAAGGAATTTAACTGATGGAGTACCTATGTTAGCTCGCAAATTTGTGAAAGAAGTGTTTAGATTGCATGATTTCCCTGAAAAGATTATCTCGAAAAGAGAAGCACATGTACCGTCAAAGTTTTGGCAAACTTTTATTTCTATGCTAGGGAGTAAACTCAATGTGAGTACAGCTTATCATCCTAAAACTGATGGACAAATTGAGAGAGTAAACCCAGTTTTAGAAGATTTTCTACGCATGTATTGCATGGATCAGCAATATAAGTGGGAGGAATACTTACCACTTGTGGAATTTGCTTATAACAATTCCTATCATTCTGCTATTAAGATGGCACCATTTGAAGCATTGTATGGAAGAAGATGTCAAACTCCTACAAGCTGGGACAAGCTAGAAGATAGGATTAGCATTGGACTAGAAATGCCAGCTGAAATGGAAGAGAAGGTAAAGCTAATCAGAAAAAGATTGGCAAAAGCTAATGATAGAGAAAAGAGCTACACGGATGCAAAACGTGTTCCAAGGTAATTCTCTATCAGAGTAAAAGTTCTTTTAAGGGTAAAACCTCAAAAAAGTTCTATTAAGTTTGGGAAGTCTTCTAAGCTAGCCCCTTGTTATGTGGGACCCTTTGAAGTACTTGAAGTAGTCAATCCGGTTGCCTATAGAATTGCTCTACCACCAGCCTTGTCTAGAATGTACAATATTTTTCATGTATCTTTTTTGAAGAAATATGTTGCAGGTGATAACCATATTTTGAATTGGAATTCTTTATAGATGCAGGATCTAGGAGTGCTCACGATCGATCCACTCAAGGTGCTAGAAACGTGCAAGCTCCGCTTGCGTAAAAGAGAGGTCTTGCAGTGTAAGGTCCAATGGGACCAATATGCTAAGGAAAATGCTACATGGGAGGATTACCATGAATTTTACCAAAATTTTCCTCATTTATTTAATGTTGTTGTCAGTTGAAAATAATGAACTTACTTTAGTTACTTTTGCTACTTTATATCATCGAGGACGATGAATCTTTAGGGGAAGGATATGTTACATCCCCAATTTTGTCTTGAATTATACTTTTTACTTTTTATTGGGACATAAGTAAAACTATTATGAAGCTTAGATTAATGACAAGGAAAGACATGGATTATATTGAATACTATTTTGAAATTATGGAAATGATTATGATTTATCAATTTAGTATTTGCACTATGAGATTTAATTTATTATTTGACAAATGATGCACTGATCATGATTTGTTTGGCAACGAGTATGATACAGGATCACAGGTTTTCGGATAACTCTCAAAGAAGAGATATATATATATATATATATATATATATATATATATATATATATATATATATATATATATATATATATATATATATATATATATATATATATAGACCTCAGGTTACGAGTGGTCAGTTTGCCAAGATGAGTATGATGTTTAACATGAGTTTGAACCAATGTGTCGTATGAGGTAAGTTTTATCTTGTCAGTTTACTTTAAACCCAATTGATAGATAGTCGATACCTTTCAAATCTTTGAAAGTCGTATTAAGTCATCTTAGTCGTAAGTGACGTGAATGATGCCGTTTGAATGTGAATTCAGACCATTTATGTCTAACGCAAAAGTTACGAGGTAATTGTCGTAATAAGTGGTGTTTTTATTTTGGGTCACTTAGGGTTTATTTGTCAACCCTAGAACATCTAAGAGAATTTCATCAAGTTAGATTTTTGTGTTTTAACAAAGGAATGTGATGGGGAGGTAAACTCGACCCATTCACAATATCTGTAAATCATTATTTTATTGCTATTATTCTTATTGATTTAAATCGTAATCATCGAATGTGAACGATGATATGTAAGTCTTATTTAATATAAGCCATAGATGTATTTATAAACTAAAGAGGATAATACCTCACATTATTTAATAAACTTATCAATCGAATAACCTTGGGCATGTTATTTATGACACCCATATTAATTTGAATGATGGAATTTGGATCACTTAAAGTGATCAACCATAATAACCATTGACGGTTATGCTTGTGTTGACCTCTTTAAGAGGGAGTATGGTATTATAGTTGCATACATTGAAAACTCTCCAAATTGTGTGCCTCGAATGAACATGTGTTTATCTCTGCTACATAAGTGGGATCAGTTGTAAACTGAATGAGAGAGTGGTCGGTTGCATTACCAATTATCTTACATTCGATGGAGTGGTAGAAACCATTTCATTAAGAGCTTTGAAGCATCATTAATCAGTACAACTCACCTTGATCATAAGGGAGATAAGATTCGCAGTTAGGAGACACACATACGGGAGATCATTTTAGAAAACATAGAGAGCAGGTCACAGCCAGAACACAGGCGTGTGGATGCCATCATTTAGGCTGAGTGAATAGTAAACATAGCTGCAGATAACTCTTGTTCCATTGCCAGGTATCATTAAATATTTGTGTGGAATTAATAATAGTATTGTAAGGATTTATAATGTCTTTTGTTTGCATGCTTCAAAGAATCGATATTATCCCTTTTCATATGTCCGTCATATTTGATTCTTAATCAGCAAACCTGTTAATGAGTGTTTTCATTATGTTTAAAACCTTTGGAGTTAATGTTTGTCACCATTATCACTGGCTGGCCGACGCTATCAAAGGCTATTAGCCTAAGTAAAAAACCATAAAAATGTGTAGAAGTTAGTCTATTGAAAGATATAACTATAGAATGATATTCCAATACACCGTAGAGGTCTTCTTTATGAGTGATCGATTATGTAGAAAAATACAGTCGATTAAGAGAAGGTTCGACATTAAGAAGGATCGAGAGTTGATTATTGAGATATTTTATACCATTCTTATATATATCAAGCACCATTTAGAACTATGATAGGATTGTAAACATAGTTGAGTAGGATGCTTAAATCTTTGAGGTGGTTAATGGAAGTATAAGAACCATTTCTTGTTAAGTTACAAATAACTATAATGGTTGTTTTCCAAGAGAACTTAGAATCTCATTAAGCTTAGGAAGATACCTTTTTCATTATAAATCAAGTGATAACTCAATGGAAATGCTTTGATAGAAATATGAAGGATCATAAGGTTATCCTTAATAATTTTTACATGTGAATATTTTTGTAGGAAACCAATATGATATGATTAAATGAAGTCTAACGAGATAGGAATTTGAAAGGAATCATATTCGAGTATATATATGTGTCGTGACTATTGAAGTCATCATGAATAGGTAAACCGAGAATATTCATATTTTTGTATAAGAGAAAATATCTATTTTGAATGATAGTTTATTCTTTTTCAGTTTAGATAAACTATGAGTTGTTATTAACCTAGTCTCATTGATATGAGTTTCGAATAATTTGTAAAGCCATATTATTATGGGATATTATGTAAAATTTAGAGTCGAACTGGAAACAAATGATTAGATAAGACATATAGATTTGTCTAAGTTTTGAGAAAAATAATTATTATGTCAAAATGATTCAACTAAATTGTTAACTTAGTTGATAAGGGAAAAATTGCAAAAATATGATAGTATCCAAGTTGAGTAGGGGTGGGTGGACACAACGACGACGTTCATTATGAATGATATTGATAATAAAAACTTTGGCCAAAGTAATGCAATTGTCTTCTACATGCATTGTCGGTTCACTGTATCTGGAATTGCATAACCTATCAAAAATCATACTTAGCTAGAGGGTATCTAGGGTTGTATGGTTGATAGAGTTGTGTAGGATACAACACTATGTATTCGGGATGGGAAAATTACCACTGGTCACCTTTGATCTATATTCCTCATGAAGGGTAGGGCCACTTCCTATGTGGAAGATGTGTGGGAGACCACCGGTCTATTGTTGGAGGTAAATCACTGGAAAGATACTCTCTCTCCAAGCAGAAGATATGCCAAGACTTGTGATAAAGATGTTAGATATTCAGAAGCAGTATTTATTCCAATTTTTTTATGTATTTATTTTACATTGTAAACATTGTAATTTGAGAAAGACAATATGATATAAAAGTATTTTGTAAAGAGAAAAGCTTGTAAAATAGAATTACTTGATTATGTGTTGAATAAAAGAAAAAAAATTCTTTATCTCATTTTTTCCTTGTTGAATTACTTCATGGTAAATTTTGTGGTTTTACTATGTTTTTAGAACTTGGATGCTACACCCTGGCTTTCCCTTGTTGGTCTTGTTGGAGTAGATTCCTCAACCAAGGTCATTTTCCTCCTTGTTGAGTGAATCATATATGGTGTATGCTCAACAAAAGGTTCTCTAATTTATTTTCATTTCCTCTTCTTGTCAAAAATAGGGGTAGTAGATGATGTTGCCCCCAGTGAGGGTTTTGAATCTTTACCCTTCCCAGTAACTGGAGATGAAGTTGAAGGTTTTGTCTCCTCTTCTTGATGGGTAGAGGAGGCCTCATCTACACTCTATACCCTTTCTGGTGTTCTAACCTGGGTTTGTTATCTAAAAATGTTTGCCATAATGCCTCTCCATCAGCTTGACACAAGAAGTGATGTTTAACAACCAGAAAAATTAGGCCATGATGTTTCACAAGGCCCTTCCCTTGTTGATACTTTTTTGTAGATGCCCTAATGGCAGAATACAAAAAGTTTGGAAGATTGATGCTAAATTCTAGATGTGCCTTTCCATGCCTCAGAAAAATTAGCATTTTCAATATAGGCCCTAGGACTATGGAAAATTGACCATCACATGTGAAATATTTCATCAACCATAGAGCTATAGATTTCCATGGGTTTGGAAGTGAGGACCTAAGAATTCCCTTAACCTCATTCTTGCTCAAATGCAACTATATTGCAAGTTCACCTTGTACAAAGAAATTTCTAATCAAATCAGCATATAAAGTTTTTAGATGGTAGAACCTCTCACCTTGTTTAGGCAATCCAGAAATATGACTAATAGTGATGGCAGAGAGATTGACTTGAATTCCCCTTACAATTGTCTGATTGTCCCTCAAGTTTCTTAGGAAGTCATCAACAATATCCTCTTGAAAACCTTCAAACCTTTCCATAAATCCCAACCATCCTGCATTTCTAAGAACTTTTGTTGTAGCTTCATCATGCAAGAGACCTATAACACTTTTTGGCTCTGATTTCTTCTTTATCCCCATTTCCAAGTCCTTTTTCCACCCTCTATGCTAGAATTCTCCCTTAGTTTTTTGTGGTTTGTTTATCCTCTTTTAACTTCGTAGGCTCTAGAGAACTGTATCAGCAGACTCTATTTTTTAGGGTATTTTACAATTTTGAATGAGGGTTATTATGTCAATTTGTTTAATGGCTTGGACTATGGAAAAAGAATTTAAAATTAGTTAGAGTGCTTATGCGGTCATAATTGCAGCAGAGTGATGGGACACTCCGTAGACATGGTGATAGTGTAGAAAAGATGGTGGCATGCATGAATTTAGAAGAGAAATAATGGAAGGAGGACATGTCATAATGACAACACCCAAAAATGGAAATAACAAGATAGTTACTAACTAATGCTTAATTAAAGAGAAGCACCTGAACCAATCTTAATGATGACAGCTTAATGTACCTGGTTGCAACGCTGCGACTTTGACGAGACTGGATGTGACTTGGCACGTGAGTAGCTTCTACGTGGCTTTTGAAATGGCGTCAGCATCCCTGTTGTCACATACCTTGGAATCATTCCTGCTGAGTGGTTCAGGAATGTCATGTTGTAAGATGACGTCAGTACAGTCATTCGTGATGACCTGCGCATGCGAGAGTGATTACTTTTTCTCAATCACTGATAATCTGCATGCTGACATCACATTTGTCCTTGCTATAAAGTGGAGGATGAGTCATTATGACCTCATTAAATGACATCTCTACTTTATTGCCTGGAGTGGTGGGTCCCTTCCCAATTTATTATATTCATGAATAGCTCTTTATTGGTGGAGCGCTAGAGGTGCTCCTAGTTTGCAAGTGCCAGAGGTGTTCCTTATTTGCGAGCACCGGAGGTGCTCTTAGTTTGTGAGCATCGGAGGTGTGTTTTTGGTAATTTCCTTCAGTTGATGACCTTTGTAGCTCAATTTTTATTATCTGGAAACAAGAAGGGAACCGCCATTTTCTAGTTTTCAATCCCCTTGGTCGAGAAAGACAACCATTTACTGGTTTTCTATCCTTCTCTCTTTTTTTTTAGAGGTCGCCATTGCTCATTTTCAACCCCCCCTTTTTTTCAGTCCAAATTTGTGACAGAGGATGTGTGCCCTGTAATCAAACTCAAAATTTTAATGAAATCCTTCTTAGTGGATGGCCTTTTATAGAGTCTAATTCTGTGGCCATTCACTAAGAGTGTGTCTGTGCTTCCATCAATGGGTTCTAGCAGCACTGTTCCATTCTCAAAAACCTCCTTTATCTAATAAGGACCCATCCAATGAGTTTGTAGCTTCCCCTTGAACTCCTTGAACTTAGAATCATATAGGAGAACCCAATCACCTTGTTGAAATGTCCTTCTTTTGATGTGTTGTTCATGCCATTGTTTCCTTTGATATTGAACAAGTTCTATTTGTTGAATGGCTTTTGTACGAATTTCATCCAACTCATTGAGCTAAAGAATCCTATTCTGTTGGGCTATAGACAATGGCAGACCAATATCTAATGCAGTCTTGAGTGTCTATAGTTCAAATTCTATAGACAGAATGGGCTTCTTCCCATAAACTAATTTATATGGTGAGAATTTTGTTGTGGATTTCCAAGTTGTATTGTAGGCCCAAACTGCTTCAGGCAATCTGTTGGCCTAGTCTTTTCTATTTATGGCCACTGTCCTTATCAGAATATTCTCAAGTTCCCTATTAGTCACCTCTACTTGCCCATTAGCTTGGGGGTGGTAAGGTGAGGATTTTATGTGCTTAACCTAATATAAATCTATGAATGCTCGGATCACTTGTGAAGTAAGCTGAGGTCCTCTATCTGAAACTATTGATTTGGGAGCTTCAAACCTTAAGTATATCTTGTTATAGAGGAAATCAACAACGTTCTCCTCTCTTGCAAACTGCAATGCCTGAACTTTAGCCCATTTAGTCACATAGTCTGTAATACTAGAATGTACTCTTTGTCTAAGGATGGTGGAGAGATTGGTCCCACAAAATCTAGACCCCATTGTTTAAATGGCTCCATCATTACTTGAGGATGCAATGACATCTCCTGGGTGATAGTTGGTTGTCCCATCCTTTGACATTGATCACATTGTTGCACATACTTCTTGGTATCCTTATGGATAGAGGGCCAGTAGTAACCAACTCCCAGAATCTTATGGATAGTTCTGTGCGAAGAATAATGCCATCAGATGGTTCATCATGGCATGCCCTTAAGACATCAAAAATTTCATCAGTTTTTAGACAATTACATAGAATGAAATCAGGACCACATTTAAATAGCAAACCATTTAAATATTTGTAAGATAAGCTTTCCTTGAGTAGGCGTTTCTTTTGTTTTGAGGTAAAATGGGATGGATACAAGCTTGTAGCTAAGAGATTAGCTATGTCAGCAAACTAAGGTGCTGTAGAGGAGATAGAAAAAAGGTGTTCATCTAGAAATCTATCCTCCACTGGCTGGTTCTCTCCACCTATATGCAACCTTGATAGAAAGTCAACAACCAAATTGAATTTGTCTAGGTTATCAACTATTGTAATGTCAAATTCCTACAACAGTAATAACTACCTAATTATCCTTGTACCCTCTACTGGTTTATTCATTAAGTACTTGATGGTTGCATGATCAGTATGTACAAATATTTTGTACCCAGTGATATAATGCCAAAATTTGTTTCTAGCATATATGACTGCCAAGAATTCTTTTCAGTTGTGGTATAATTTCTTTCTATAAAGATAAGGTTTTTACTGATGTAATAGATGGCATGCATACTTTCTCCTTCCTCTTTCTGTCCTAACACTGCTCCAATAGATTCATTTGAAGCATCTATTTGTATATGAAATGGTAGAGTCCAATTGGGTCCTCTTAAAATAGATGTGACAGTAATTTTCTCCTTAAGGATTTCAAATGTTGATTGACAATCCTCTGTCCATAAGAATTATGTGTCTTTGTTAAGCAGGGTAAATAGGGGAGCAGCTATTCTGCTGAAATTTTCTATGAATCTCCTATAGTAGCCTGCATGACCCAGAAAATTTCTAACATTTGTTTGATTTTTAGGTGAGGGTAGCTGTTGAATCACCTTTATTTTGTTTTGGTCCACTTTGATCCCATTTGCTGAAATGTGGTGTCCCAATACAATTCCTTCCTCCACCATCATGAAGCACTTCTCATGGCTCAAGGACAGTCTATTTTTTCACAGCATTTTAGTACTTTCTCTAGGTTTATGAGAGCTTCTTCAAAGTTGTCCCCATACATAGTAAAGTCATCCATATAGACTTCCATGCACGCATTAGCTAGTTCAGCAAAAATGGCTAAAACAAGCCTCTAAAATGTAGCTGGAGCATTACATAGTCCAAATGGAAGAACTCTGTAGGCAAAAGTTCCCCAAGATCAAGTGAAAGTAGTTTTATCCTGATCTTTAGGTGCTACTTGAATTTGGTTATATCCATTGAACCCATCTAGGAAAGAAAAATACTTCCTCCCTGCAAGGTTTTCTAGCACTTGGTCAATAAATGGTAAGGGAAAGTAATCCTTTTTTGTGGCCTTGTTTAGATCTCTATACTCAATACATACTCTCCACTTCCCATTCTTTTTAGGTACTATGACTAGAGGTGAGACCCATTGACTATCTGAGATTGGATATATAAACCCATCTTGCAGCATTTTTTCTATTTCAGTCTTAATAATGTCTTTTAAAGTAAGATTCAATCATCTCTGGGGTTGTTTGACAGGTTTGATATCTTCAGTGTATATATGATGAGTGCAGATCTCGGGAGGGATACCCTTCATAGCTTGGTATTCCCAAGCAAAAGTTGTTGAATGGGAAATTAGGAGTTGGATAAGTGCTTCTTCCTATTTTTTTGCTAACTGGGTGTTAATATTCAATATTTTCCCAGCTAATATCATGACCTGTTTTGTAATTTGATCCATAGATGTAGTCAATCCATATACTAGAGTCATGGAATTAAGGGGGCGAGAATGTGGAAGCAACATGTGAAATGTGGCTAAGTCTTTGTAGAAGGTTTCTCCACAAGGAATGATATTTGCTAGGGTACAATGAGTAGAAGTGAGAAATTCTCTCCTTCAATCTTGAACTAACTCCATTATATCCTCATTAATTAAAATGTGGGTGATATCCTCCTTTGTGTCATAGTGGACTTCTTCTAGTTCACCCAAATGTTCCTTGATGGTAACCATAGCTACTGAGGCACTGTTTTCCATGTTATCCAGTTCATCTACCCATACTCTTCCTAAATAATGTATTGATGGTTTAGCTAGACAATACAAAGATATTTTCTTCAAGTCTATTCCATTAGAAATGACCATATCCCCAGTTCAACAATCAATAGATGTTGCTGTTGTATCTAGCCATGGTCTTCCTAATATCAATGGATAAGCATTTCTCTGGTTTCTAGGTTCTAATATTAAGAAGTCTACTAGGAATCCCTATGATTCTATCACAGCTAGGACATCAGTGATCACTCCTTTTGGAATAGCTACTGACTAATCCGCAAGTTGAAGGATTGTGGATGTGGATTGGATACTTGTTAAGGCCAATTTGTCTATTGTATGAATTGTCATTACATTTATTGTTGGTCCCAAATCAACCAAAACATTTGAAATTTCTACCCCTGAGATGTAAACAGTTATGATAGGATTTCTAGGGTCTTCATATTTTGGAAGAAGCATTTCTCCCATTAGGAGATCTACTACTTTTCCTTCCACTTGGATAGTGGAGGGAAAGTTTTTCTTCCTTCCTTGAGTCTTAACACAATGTTGTTTAATAAATTGGTTCAGTTCTAGCACATCTTTGATTGCTTGTAGGAGTGGAATTTCAATTTTTAGTTGTCTAATTTCTTGTAGGAGTTCTGATTCCAAGGTAGGTTGGACTTATTTTTGTAAGACTTTCTTTTGGGGAATAGGCTATTTGAGCCATTCTGGGTATGGTGCTAGTTTTCTATCTCCAGAGCATCTCTGGATCTTTTATCAGAAATGTTTCTAGGAATGTGCTCTAGAGTCGTTCTTTTAGGAGGATCTCCAGAGTTATCCAAGGATGATTCTTTCAACATTGTTTCAGTAGTAATCTCCTCTGGAAGTTGAGTGGATGGATTTTTAGGCTCCTCATCATTGGTTACTTCAACTATAGTTGGAGGAGATGGTCTTGGAAATGCCTTCCTAGAATGCAGCTGGAGATTATTGGAATAAATAGCATTAATACCAACCATGTTTTCTTGTTCTGTCATGTAAATAGTTGCTCCCTATTTATTCCGTGGGTTTGGTATAGGTTGAGCTGGTAAGGGTGGTTGGCTAACTAGTTCATTTTGTGACTAACCTTGTGTGTTGGGAGGTCCAGTTAGCAATGCTTGTTGTTGAGGTTGGAAACATCTAGGTTGTCCCTGGTATTGTTGATTATATCCCTGTTGAGGACCCCAATGAGGCTGCATGTTTTGTGAGCCAAACTGTGGTGGCCATTATTGATTTCCCCAGGGTTAATCTTGCCATTGTTGATTCTACCATGGTTGGCTTGGCCAATCTTGTTGTACCCAAGGAGGATTATTCTGAGGCCCATGCCAAGTTGGATTCCATTGATTATTTCCCCAATTAGAAGGACCCCTGTAAGAAACTTGATTTGGATACTGATTATAAGGGAAATTTCCAACTTGTTTTTGCCCTACATAGTTTAACTCCTCCTCTATAATGGTATTCTTTTAACTTAATCTTTTTAAGGCTAGGAGTTGACTGCATTGACTGGTAGTATTTTCTATGTCACAAATTTGACAAATCTCTGATGTATCCAAAGGGCATTCTCTCAATAGATGTTTGTTTCTACACCTAGGACAATAGATGGAGAGTGGTTCAGTTGTTCTACCTTGATTAGTTGTTCTAGTTTTTGCTTGAATCCCATCTAATGTGGTATTCAGTTGAACTAGAATATCTATTTTTAGATTTGTAATTTCCTCCATTAGCTGTCCTATCTCATTTCCCTTTGAAGGATTTGGGTGTTCTCACTCCATCTTGGGTTCTAGAATAGTTCCTGCAAAGTTCTTCTATAGAAAGCATGTCCATTTTGTTGATATTCCCTTTTCCCATTAGATCCAGGGCTTGTTTTGATTCTTTGTCTAATCCTTTCACAAACAAGGTTCTAGCCAATGAGTGATTCACTGGGTTGTGATACCTTCTCAAAGCAAAGTTAAACCTATCCACATAGTCTTCTAAAGTTTCTTCCTCTCTTTGTTTGATTTTGAACAATTCCTCATTTTTATCACTGACTCTATAGTAATCTTGGTATTTTCCTAAAAACTCTGTTTCCATCTGTTCCCAGGAATGTATGGAGTTTTGGGGAAAACCCATGAACCATCTCATTATAGAATCTTTCAGGGTTGAGGGAAACAGTTTTAGTTTTTGATTATCTGATCCATAATCAGAAGTCTAGCATACCACTTTGAATTCAAACAAAAACTGATCTGGATCCTTAGAAGCAAGACCCCTAAAATTTGGCAAGTGGGTAGGTGAAATGTTTTTCATAGGTGCATTATCTCTAGTAGCCAGAACAATAGGATATGAGAAGGTTCTTGGAGCTTGATTATCCTCCTCTTCATGATTGTCGTGATTTTCTTCCATATCTGGTATTGATTCTTCTGGTTCTGAGGGATTGGTCTCTAAGGAATTATTTTCTATCAAAGGATCTGCCTAAAATTTTTGTTGTAATTCTCAGATATAGTCAACAAGTGGAAGATTTGGAGGATTGAAGGGATTATTGACTTGAGGTACAACTTCCAAGGTAGGTTCTAGGTCTCCTTCAACAAGATTTTGTACCACCCCACTGCTTTCTCCTATAATGTGTTGATGAGGTATCTGTTTTATGTATCTTCCTTTTGAATCTCTATATCTAACCATAAAGATTCAATCTATCCTAAAACTGTTTAACTAAATTTTCCTAAATGACACACAATCCCTAGCAATGACACCAAAAATGACAAGGGTCATTGGTCCTTGGAATTTAGTTATATTTCTTTGTCAAATCTAGGGCTGTGTCCATGGATGCCTGCAATTAAGAATCCTATAGATACCAGTTTATCTAATCAACTTCTAATGACCTTTACTAATTAAAGAAATTACTGAAACTGATCTATCTACTGTAAAATGAATTCTTGTCAATGCTAAAAATAGAACTGAAATAATGAATTTGGTTAAAGTAAATCTATATTATTCCTTTCAATTGAAACATGTATTTATCTATGGAAATAGTAATTATCTGAGACAGAATCTAAAATAAGAAAATAAACAGTACTAGCCTTCTACCTTGTTGGTGAGAGTGGGCCCTTGCTCTACACCCTTAGGGTTGAAGATTAAAGTAAAAAACCAGTACAGGAAGATAAGATGACAATTTAATTTTAGTCCAATTCCATCAGCTCTTGTATTCAGAAAATGTATATCAAAATGAGGTTATGAAAATCAGAAGAATAATCGCCATCCTTTTTCTGTTATCTTTGTAAAACTTATATAAAAAATTAATGATGAGGTATCACCTATCTTAACTACTAGTTCATCTATGAGATAATTCTAATCTCTTATTCTACTAACTATTCTACTGAGACTAAACATTCATGCAATAAAAAGAGATTTAGTGGACAACAGTCGTACTAATATCTGAGTCATAGTTTTAATTACAATTGGGCAATGAGGCCCTAAAATATAGGTGTTTAAAATTAGTTCATCAAAAACTCATGCAAAATCAAAAGAGATAAAAATTCTAGCAGTTAACTATAGTCTGTCCTCAATTTACTCAGGTGATGATTTGAGTAACATCAGGAGCATCCTGATCGCTACCAGAAGTGTTTGATCGACAACTATGCTGGAAATCTGCACTATTCTTAGGAGGTACCGGAGATGTATGTTTCTGTCTGTAGCTCCAGAGATATGATTGTGACCTTCTTGTTCAGTTCCAGAGATACTCATGGCTTCAGGCCAACTCCGAAGATGATTCACCTCCTTATCCCAAAATCTCTCCAATCAAACTGGAAAACATTGGAGACTAGTTGTGGCATTCTGATGTCAGCTCTGAAGGTCATTAGGACTACCTCCAGAGATGCACAAAAATTGTCTACCCAAACACCTGTACCTGTTGATTCAAAAAAGAAGATTTATGTATATTTCCAACAAGTCAATGCACATTAGTCCTTCAATCAGAAATCATGATTCTAATTAATTCATCTCTTACTAATCATTATTAGAACAATCTTGTCAACCTATTTTGGTGTATTCATTAGGACAATGGAATAAGAAGGGAGAAAAAGAGGGGTAGAAAGGTGTATTTCATGAGTGCTACCTAACACTCATCAACCAGCATGTTCCAGGCCCATGGAGTGACCAAGATTGAACATTATTTCTGTAAAGATTGTAATATATATTTGAGAGATAATCCTCTCTGTGGTTTTTCCCTTCTTGGGTTTTCCATGTAAAAATCTTGGTGTTCATGTGTCATGTTTTCATGGTTGTTGTTCATATGCATATTGTGTTTTTGTTTAATTAATTTTGGGAAATGGCTGAAAGTTAAAGTGCATGAAAATATTTTTAGAACACTGATTCACCAGTCCCCCCCCCTCTATGTGTTCCTGGCAATCAACAATTGGTATCAGAGCAATGTTCCTTGGAAAAAGTTTAATAGCTTCTTAAGGAAGATCTAGGATAGTATGATCATGGCAGCAAGAAGGTATAGACTAGAAGCAGCTCTTATGGATCTTTAAAACTCTGAAGCAGAAGTCAGGGATCTGAAAGAAAACTTGCAACAAGATGATGAATGCATCTTGAAGCTAGAAGAGCAAGTCAAGAAATTCAAAGACAAATATAAAGAAGTGAGTGATCAATTGTTATCAACAAATGAAGCCCTGAATGATTTGGAAGCATAAGTTATAGAAAGAACAAGAGAAGAAGATGATCTAAATTTAATTGTGAAGAACAGATAAAAAGATTGTGCAAAACTTGGAAAAGAAATTGCAAATCTAAAATGATTGGAAAAGGCCAAAAGCTTTGAAGAAAAATTCAAGATAAGTACTGCAAAGCTTGATAAAATGATTGTCATCGAGAAGAGTGTAGATGAGAAGCAAGGTTTGGGATATGAAAAAGAGGAAAGTTCAAAATCTAGTCAAGCAACCACTGAAGTATAGCGAAACAAAGGAAATCAGTTCAAAAATTAGAAAAGAAGACCTAGAAGACCTCCAGTTAGACAACCAAATGCACAAAGGTACCCATATTTCAATGGTTATTGTAATTCCTGCAATAAGTATGGTCATAAGGCTACTCGGTGTAGGAGCAGAATAAATCAAAAGATTCCATCATTCTCTGGTCAGTGTTTCAATTGCAAGAAAATTGGTCATAGAGCAAATGAATGTAGAAATCAGATAAAAAAGTTTCAACAATGGGAGGAATGAACAATCATTCAAAGGTAAATGCTTCACTTGCAATAGAATTGGTCATAGAGCTGTTGTATGTAGAAGTAAAGTAGGTCAGAATTCTATTAGGTGCAATGCATGCTATAAAATGGGACACAGATCAAATGAATGCAGAAGCTCAGTAAGAACTAATTTTCAAAATACAACAGTCGATCATTCAATTGAAAGTGTTTTGCATGCAATAGATTTAGATATATGGCCAATCAATGCAAATCAAATTTAATCAATGGAAGCAATCAAGGTCAAAAGAATGTGATGTGCTTCAATTGCAACAAATTTGGACATGTTGCAAGATTTTGTAGAAGCAGGAATGTGAAGAAAAATCACTATTTTTAAGAAATGAAAATAGAGCAGAGAAATGATGAGGGAAAAGAGAAATTTGATCTAGTTGAAAACAAGAAAGAAATGGACAAGGTATGGATCAAGAAAGAAGTAATTGAAGTCATGTATCTATCTACACCAGTATCCAGTGCAGATACTTCCTTCAAGAAGTAAATTGAGACCTCTGGCTCAGGGGGAACAGTTAAAAATTCAAAGCCCCCAGCTAGAAAGTGGGTGCTAGAATCAGGCATGAAGATGTATAATGGAACCTAGTGTGACAAAGCTCCTAAAAGAAAAATTGAAAGCAAAAGGGTCAATGTGGCATATTGTAGAGCAATCTTAATTGATTGTGTTCTACAGTGAAGTGTTTTAATAGCTTTTTGAATGAGCATTTAATGATGACTAGGGCAAGCCATGCAGAGGATAAAAAGAGACTTGTTTGATTTCAAAATCACTTTGCACTCAAGTGACTAAGGTGAACCAAAGAAAAAATCAAAACAACTACAGTATTCTCCAAAGAATTTCAGATCGAGATCAAGGAAACCCTATTCTGGCGAAAGAGGTATTTACAACTTGAAACCCTACTGTGAAAATTAAATTTGCTCTAGAAAAATGTTTACTCCTCATGTAATCAAGATAAGAAAAATGCCTCGCCCCAAGTTTAAGAAACAATTTTTCAAATTGCTGGAAAATGATCCGTTAGGGGCATTCTCAATTACTCCACATGGGGTCATGCATATGGAAGATATTAGGGCATACATTCATACAAGTCTAGAAGAATATGATCATATGAAGTTAGGAAAACTATATTTAGATGAATTGACTATTGTTGATTAGGATTGCACCCTTATGCAAAGCTGTGAAACTCTGCAATCCTTCAAAACATGGGGACAAACTCAGGCTGTGGGTGACCTATAAGGAGTTTGAACCTCCAGATTATGGGCTGGTTCCCTTAAAATGTTCAATTTGAAACTATGATTTTTGGTTTGGAAAAGGGTAAGAAGGAACCTCTAAGGTAATAAAAACTGTAAAATTTGGTGATGCACCTAATAATGATGGAAAAAATGCAAATTTGGTTCACAAAAAATTTTAGAAATCTTACCCACACAATCCATTTTTGGCACAAGAATCACAAAAATGTTTCTAAGGAAGGCTGGAAAATATCTTCTTTATGAAGGAAAAGGATTTTTCACAACATGAAAGAAAATATTTCAATAACACAACCTAAGACATGTGCTATCACTATGCTTAACACTTGCAAGCAAGAATGAGATAATAATTTTAAAGGTTTTGATATTTAAACACAATAAAATTTCATCAAATCATTCATACAAGTAGCATCAATGGAAAGGCAAACACTTGATTTCAATGAAAATAAAGGAAAATATTGCATGAATAACAAGAAAAATGGAACCTATAACTTGCTGTAATCTCTATAAAATCTATAATCAATGAGTTACAAAACCTCTTTCTCTCTCAAAGTGTAAAGAGCAAAAAGGAAAGAACTCAAAACCTAAGTTTTTGTTTTACAATATATAGTTTGCTCTCTCTTAGAGGCATGAAAAATAGAACTGCAACTATCTGCCTCTAAAAATAAGCCCTCAAAAGTGATCCACGAGAAAACTAAGAAATCCCTAAAAATAAAGGTCCAAACTATCACAAATTGAGAAAAAATAGCTCCAAGTTGATCCTCTCCATATGTTTGACCAAGAAGTTGACCAAAATTCCTCAAATTGCCCTCCAAATCATACAAAAGCTCTAAATATCCCCAGTTAACTCAACTCATCTATCTTGCATAATTTTGCATGTTGCAAAATTGATGTGAGTAAATAATAAAGTAATTAAGTGATAATTACTTTACTATTAATTACATTTTGTACTATTTTTATGATTTTACAACTTGTGAAAAATAATAAAGTAATTTGTAGAATATTACTTTATTATTCACTTACATTGATTTCAGTTGTAAAAACATGCATGATGGATGAAAAGAAAATAAATACCTTATCTCTCCAATTATACTTGCCTAATTCGCATAATTTGCATGATTTGATGCAAAAAAATAGGACTTAAGAGAAAGAAAAAATCTCCATATGTCTCCATGCAAGAAAAAATCCCCTAGTTGCATGATACATGCATTAAGGCAAAAATTTCACCCTTATTACTCCATTACATTGTCAAGGAGAAAAAATATATCATCACAAAGCACCAAGGCAAAAATAAATACTCCTTGCCTTCCAAGGTATATGACCCTGCAAAAAATACCCTTACCTTGTCAAATCTTACCTTATCCATGTTCCTGCTAGCTTGCATGCATTATCTTGTCTTCATATGATCCTCATGCAAAGTACCTTTCTCACCATATAAACACCACCATGTAGGAGATTAACCTTATCCATAACTCTACCACCTCATTATGCATACCAAATCCTCATATGATGTTCCTTCATTTGACCTTTAATGTAAAAAATACATAAGGTATGAAAAGCCCTTGACCATATTCGGTCACCATGCATGATGGAGAAGAATCTTGGGATCTTTTACCATGTGCATATCATAACAAAGCATATACTTAAGACATTCTTTTTTGACCATATTTTCAACATATAAAATAAGGGGTTTTTTTGGAAAATTCATAAGACATAAATCCTTTCCTTCTCATGATGATGTTGACCACCTTTGACTTCATAAAAATCAAATGCAAAAAGAACTTGTCGGCCCCTCCAATTCATGATCATTAGGAAACTTCAAGACCAAAGTCTTGACCCCCGGTGGAAAAGGCAATGATGCTTTGTATTTTGTTTGTAAAGTCAAAAATGACCAAGATGATAAATCATCGAACAAAAACAAGGGAAACCCTAAAGATCACTTTATTTTGCATTTCACTTTCATTTTATTCAGCTTTGCAACTTTCATTACCGCCGACTAGGGTTTGGCTCTTTGGTTTTTCTCCTTCATTTTCCTGGCTTCTGTGGTCGAATCTTTGGCACTCCTTTTTCAAAATAAATCTAGGATTAAGGTGAGCATGGTATATAAGATTTGACTAGGTTTTCCTTATCTTTTGTAGCTTGTTTTCTTTGAATGGCCGCGGCCATGATGACTGTGCATTACTGTACAATTCTATCAATCTTTTTCTTGATTCTTTGAATCATTTCCTACAACTGTGACTTTAATCCTAAGGGTTTAAACAAAGAAGGTTGTGACCATGATATAGTTATGCACCAAAAAAAAAAGGTGAGTTTCTTGATTTGGCCTTTTTGTTTTGGCTTTCCTGAGTCTTTACTACTTCACTATGACTGGAAAAATACAAGGGTTTTGAAATTTATGAAGTGGTTATTGCATTTCTTCATAGAAAAAAACTTCCTTAACTACAGCCACTCTCCTCTTGCTTCTGTAATTCTCTTTTTCAATAGTATACATGAGAAACCATAAGGGTTTGAAGAACTCAGTGATGGGTTTGTTATTTTTGCACAAAAAAGGCTTTTCCTTGGCACGACTATCTCTATAGGTGCATTATATCACTTCCTCTTGACTGTAAGTGCAAAAATGACACTAGGGTTTTAATTTTCTTGGCATAGAAATGCTTCTTTTCTTCATGGTATTGGCTCCATCCTGTGGCACTCATTTCAACTGTATGAAAAAATGAAACAAGGGTTTTGACCATTTGCAGATGGGTATTACATTTTTAATATAAAAAATGCTCTCCTACTCATGGCCATGACATTTCTGTTCTCTATATACATTTTCTTTCCTATAGTTATAAAATAACATTAGGGTTTCAAAAATATAGCAAGGGTTTTAGTTTCTATTGCATAGAAATGTTTTCTTTTCATAGCCATAACATATTCTTGTTACTCTTTAACACAAAACCCTTCTCTAATCACAGCCATGGCATATCCTTGATTTCTATGTTTTGTAGCTTTCTTTCATTCTTCGTAGGGTTTTTAAGAAGTGCAATGAGAGTTTTAAAAGTATGAAAAGTTTTAACATCTTTGAGCAATGAAGACTCTACTGTAAATGTTCATGGCATGACTATATATACAAGACTTTGTAAGTTTTGAAAACAAAAGCTTGATGTATATGCACTCTTCTTATCAGTTTAACTTGATCATTCTTTCTATTTCATGACTGTTACTATCAGAAAGACATTATGAATACTTAGAATATTTTGGACTCCATAACTTTCTTTATGGTTGTAACTCTTTATGACGTGATCTTATCAAAAGTTGAAACTATATTCTTCTTGCTTTGCTTTTTTGTGCATCATCATATGGCATAAACCTGATATCAAGTATCCTTTCCTGCAATAAATGTCTTCTATATCTTGTTTAGTCTTTTCTCCTACCTCCACCTATAAGATGAACATTCAATATATTTTTTGTGCTACCTCCTGTATGTTGTCACTTGTCAGATGCTCTTTAAACAGTTTGCTCTTGTCATTTATGATCTAAAGTGACATTCAGTTCCTTATATTGAGATGTCCTTGTACTTGAGGTGTGAACATTGTCATTTGTATGAAAGATGCTCAACATTGTGGCATAATATGACTGTCATTTATTCCTTCAAGCTACATGTATGTTGTTATGAACCATCACTTACATAGAGAATGAAGATGAACTCTGTTTTGAATGTAACATGACATGGCATGCTTCATTGTTTATACTTTTTTGGAACATGAATATTGTACCTTTTACATATTGAAATATACATGATAGCGTGTAATGTCATAATGGCTCTTGTAGCCTATAAATCCGCACTTCATTATTTGATCATTTTGATGATAGTCTTGTCCTCTATTACATCTATATGTTGCTATGACATCCTAAGGTCTAATTTTATGATTTTTTGACCTATTTGAATGGTTGTCATACATATAGTACACATATGAATAGCAATAAGATATTTTAATGATCATGGAAACAATAGAAAAGTACCTTCATGACTGTGTCTTTGTGTTCTGCATATTAGCTACTTGATTCAAAAACATTGATCCCTTTGTGATCTATAATGAGGAATTTTGAATATATCTGATCTGAATCAATCAATTTGTTTGTTAAAGTGAACATAGTTTATAGGAGCAACTACTCCCTTTCATGATGACTTCACTTTTTTAAGTTGATCTTTTATGATGCATGATATTGTCTTGAATGATGCATCCTGTCTTTCATCCTAATATCCTTTTCAAATGAATAGAAAAGGGAAACATGTTGGGCTCAACCCTTGTGGGAGCCACATTTTCTCCACATGTTTTAATGTCTTCAAATCAGCAACATTACTTTTTCTATACCTACACAGTGAACAAACAAGTTAGCATAAAAACATACCTTATGGAGTTGATTGATCTTTCTCATGATGTTCTAATTTTTTTTTGCACAAGTCTAATTTGATTTCTTTATATGAAATGCATGATGTTTGCAAGTTGATATGTATGTTTGATAAAAGCATATGATAGTGTAAAATATCTGGAGCTCTAGCAGGATCTTTCCCAAATTTTTTGCAGGTCCACTTGATATGACAAGATGAAGATATGAAGACCAATCACCAACAAGGCATCAACTTTCAAACCAAAAAGGCAATGATGGATATTTAATATTCTCATGTGTTCTTTTATCATTTCCTTTTATCATCAGATCTATAGATTGCATATGTCTGCATTGCTTAGTTTAGTCACTCCCACCATGGCTTGTGTGGAACACATTTAAACACTTCCTTTAAACATGATCAATTAATTTACCTTATGCAATTGATTTATGTATGTTTCTTTTCAATCAATGCATAGGATAGAATAACTAAAATTGAATGTATGTTCCAAATATGATATGAAATGACAGTTCAAATGAATACCTTTCTTTCTTTCTTTCAATTATGATCATTTGAAAAATCAAATTATCTTAAAACTTTGAAAGATAAAAAATAGTTAGATCAATTATCTCTCATTGGCTATTTGATTTCTTGACATTGAAATCCACTTGTCATGATGATTTGACAGTCCTAATTGGATTGTTGGATTATCAAGACAACTAATCATTATTTTCCTCTTGTTAAGACATCAAATATTCACTGATTGGAATAACTTAAAATTTTTCTTTTACTCCTCTTGAAACAACTGCAAAATAGGTCAAATTAAATTTAGTGTGAACAAAATTTAGTAACACTGACTACTGTGGACATTGTGATGAAAGATGATTACAAAGTTCTAGGAGAAAAGAAATTTGACACCTGGTTGGACTTTCCTGCAATTTTGATTGATGAATGGGTCAAGCTTATTCTAAGCATAATTCATGATGAATATTTATGGCTTGATGAACCTTATTTGATAACTAAAGAAGCCATTAAAGTTGTAACTAGTATGAGCTCCTTCGGAAGGGTTCTAGGCATAAAGAAAATGAAGAACAATGTGGTAATGTAGCTAACAGGAGCCAAATTTGAGAAAAATGGCCTTACAATGAATGATATCAGGGATCTGGCTAATAGATTTGCATTAATGATTATTGGATACAAAGTAAACTTATCCAACAAGGAAAATTATATCTGCATCAACTATATACACAGTGTATGACATGATAAAAAACAATACAGATTATGATTTTTGTGAATTGCTCCAGAGTGAACTTATGGAGAACTTGAAAAGGACAAAAGAAACTAATCATCCTTTCAAATATGGAACATTGATTACATGTTTACTCTTTTACTTCCTAAAAGAGCTACCTGGTCTAGGAAATGTTATTTGGCTTGATCACATACCAGTAGCTGCTCAAATAAGAAATCACTTACAGAGTTTGGGTAATGCAAATATGCAAAATGAAATCATATGGAAATATTTTAGATATTTTCAACAAAAAAAGGTAAGAAGGTTCCGGATACTTGAAAAAGTAGTCATAAATTATGAAAAGGATATTGTATTCATGGTGGATAAAGGCAAATACTTTATGGAAGCTATGAAACCAAGAACTGTATGGGTCCCTGCACTAGGTTATGAAGTCGCAGAAGATGTCTTGACCGAATTAGCTGATACACTATTAAGTAAACGTACTGATCCCAAAGAGGACAGATTTGAGATGTTCTCAGAATTATCCTCTAGAATGTTGATGGAACCTGAGCAGTCAAAGAGAACATGAGATGAATAATTAAGTAAGGTAGAAACCAAATCAAGAGGATCCAAGTTCACAAGTACTCCAATAGAATGGCATCAAGCACTCCAGAAAGGAAAGATAAGAGATCTGAAGTGGAGAGACCAGCATCTAGTCCTAGAAAAAGAATAAGGATCTCATCCATTAGAAAAGCCACAATTGAAGGAGAGAAGAAAAACAAAGTCTCACTTTGTGAAGAAAAAGTGGCAAGAGACACTATTTTAGAAACCTTTGAAAAGTTACAAAATGCACAAATCCTAGATCCACCCAAGTTTCTTCAAGAACTAATAAATCTAAATTCCTTGTCTCCAGTATAAAAATTTAAATTAGTATCATTTGCCCAAGCAAAAGCTCAGGAAGAATTGATGAAAACTCGCATGCATAACAATAAGCTCATTACAACAGTATTTGATAAACTGGGAGATTTGATGTCTGACTACCAAAAAGACACTTAGATATCATCTATTGATCAACTGAAAGGTATGATAAAATCAATCAGAAGTCATTTTGAATCCTTTGAAAAATCTGTAGAAACAAAGGTGAGAAAAGAATTTGATGAGAAAAGATTAGCTGAGTTGAAAACCATGTTGATCGATGATAAAAACTCTTTAGAGCAAGGAATAAGAGGTGTACAAAGTGCCATAAAAGAATGCTGTGACTTGTACAAATTCTATTTATCTTGGCCAAAGATCAAAAAGTAGCTAGAAGATAAAATCAAAGACTTGGAACTCAAACTGCTAAATATCTCTGAGACATAAAATCCAGTAGTGGAGTCAATAAATGCCAAAGAAACACAAGTTGCAAATATCCATAATGATTTGAACACTCTGATGAAGAAAAGGGGAGAAATCAAAGATGGGTTGTGCCAGCTGAAAGGACTGATAAGTCTAAAAATTGATTCCATGACCAATTTGGCAGATGAGGCCTTGAAATCTCAAGCACAAATTGATACACCATCAGATGTCCAGAAGGTAGAGAAGTTAGTATTTTTTATGAATGGCCACATCCATATTCTAGAAAGTGCAATGAATAGATGGAATGGAGAGACAGCTCTGATAAAGACTATCTATAGTGGCATTTTGCCTTCAGTCACAAATTAAGATGAAGATTGTACTTGTAAACATGCGGTAGGATACATAAAATTTTGAAAATTTGACAAATTTTTGGTTCCAGATCACACCCTTTGCCATTGATGTCAAAGGGGGAGAAGTAAATTAGTGAAAAATGGTTAATCATCTCAGGGGGAGCAGGAAAATAAAGTGTATATAGTAAGGGGGAGCAGTCAAGCATTTTTCACTAAGTGTTGCCATCAATGCCAAAGGGGGAGATTGTTGGCAAGAGACACTACTCCAATATGGACTTGTATGTTGTCATTGATGGAAACAAGGCTCAGAGATCTTATCACCATGATAGGAAGAGATATCTCCAGAAGTCACCTTGAAGAAATGTCTAAGTCTGGGTAAGTAAAGGTATAGCAGGAATAGTGACCAGGGTCTAGTGCAGTGGTTCGCATTCCTCCACAGATAAGTATTTTGTTATGTAGTTTCAAGGTGTTGTAAACACTTATATGAAGTGTCTTATTCTAGAGTTTGGAGATCTGAAGTCCACCGGAAGGTTAGCTACAAGCTGATAAGTATCGGTACAGTGTTTGATAAGGTTTGATAGAGGCAGAGGCTGAGATCTAATGGTCTACAATTCCCTACAAGATGATACTATGCCTTGTCATTCTAAGGGTAAGATTGGGAATGTGTAAAGAGTCCTTGATACGATTTTGGAAGTATTTTGTGATTCGCAGTAGAAGTTGTAAGTCAGCATATGAACCTGTTAAGCATGGTCTTGAGGAATAGGCTGACTGGTGAGATAAATCATGATGTGGAGAAAGGATATTGTGTGAAATATCTATTCAAGTAATTTAGTGATTAGAGCCAACCTATATGAATACGCTTGGGCAAAGATTTAGGTCTACGTAACACATAGTGTATTGGATTGAGCCGACAGGGTACATCTTTCTATGTACGCATTTCACTTCTTGGATGATGACCTGACTATGGATCAAATCATGATGCAGATAAATAAGAGTGATGAATTTTGGTTGAGTGTGTGTGTGTGGGGTGGAAGAGGATGAGAATACATGAAGAACAGAGCAATGACATTGAATACACCTAAAAATGACATGACTCTACCTAAATAAATATTTTTAATATTTATTTCATCTTAATTTTCCTCTATCAATAAATAAATAGATCAATTTATTTATTTGATTCATTTTCCTCCCATTAATTGAATAAATTACATTTATTTAATTAATTTCATCAATATCAACTTTATTCTTCTAAACAATTAAATAATTTTAATTATTTAATTAAATCATTCATTCTTCCAAAATTAAATAAAATACAAATTTATTTAAATTAAATCTCAGTCTCCAAAAATAAAATATAATCAAATATTTTATTTATTCCTCTAAATCTTGCACAAACAATTAAATAACTTTATTTATTTAATTTTGCTTTCTTACCTTCCAAATCTTCTAAAAATAAATCTTCCTTGTCAAGCAAAAGCAAAAGCTGAGTTAACTGATTTAAAGCAACTTTGTTTTTATCAACAAACTCTTAAATTAGAAAAATATATTCTAATTTAAGAAATAAAAGATCATCCTCATCAAGAAAGCAGTTAACTCAACAAAGCATCTTTTTGAATGACACATGTCTTCTTTCTATTCGCACATGTTCTCTCAACCATTGATCTTCTCATTTCTTCTACACCGTTGATCTTCTCTCACACAAGTCTATAAATACTCATCTATTCTTCCATTTCATCATCACGAAGCTTTCAAGTAAGATTACTTTATCGAATTCATAGTGTGCCATTGGCACCCCCATTATTGCATTTATTCATTATCCATCTCACATTGTGTTGAAGCTCATCTTCAAGACAACAAGTATCCAAGCCATTTCTCCTTTGTCATCTTGAGGAATCAAAGCAAGGAAGTAATCTTCCTAAGGGCTACATTCATCACCAAAGATCAATCGAGAATAGGCGAACAATGGAAGCCGTCAGGTAACAAAGCACTGTAAGTTGTTTACTTGTTTTATTCTTTGTTATTTGCATATTCCATTAAAGTTATTAGGTGTTTTATATTCATTTAATATTATCCCATTTTCCTGATAACATTTCTGGTGCCCACCGTGGGCCTTTGCCCCAAATCTAATAAAAAAATTGAGTTCTTGAGTGACAGGTTTTGTACAAACTCCGTATAGTCTCCACACAGGTTCATTCGGTGCATACGAGCAATCCCACGACGCATCTAATCCTTGTTCCAATGCATGTAACTTTTCAGTGCATACATCCTCCAAGGCTGCGCATATACTAGCTGTTCTAGCGCATACAATTTTATTGTGCATCCGTCCTCAGATCTTGCGCATCTGACATCTAATTCAGCACTTTTGACTATTCTGCGCATACATTCTTTCTTTTTATGCCTATAACCTATTCTCCTGCGCATTTGTAATTGTTGCACTTTTGAGTACTATTTTTGCACATTCAGTCTCTTAAGATGCGCATATGATTTCAGGAGTCGTCTACGGATTTCTTGCAGGATTGATTCTCTAATTTTCATGCAGGGTTAAGAGATGGATAGTTTCATTTTCCTTAAAACACACATCATAGATTAACTAGGAGGAAAAGTAAAAAATGTGTACGTGCAAATCTCACATAGATTAACTAGGAAGGTAGTAACAAACATCATTGCTATCTTTGCCTTATTGCTATCTCTTTTAGTTTAGAACATTGCTATATTGCAAAAGGAAAGAACCATTGCTATCTTTAATCACTTCAAAGTTAAAAACTATGTGAGTGCCCAAGTAGAATAATGCATATAATTTTTCTCATTTTAAATAGGATTGGATAAACCACTGTTTGTTGTGTCTGCTGAATGAAAATAGGCTTATGCTCTCCCCTTTACTTGGTGACCAGAATGCCAAACTTGTCATTCTTTGTGTGTAACCTTTAGAGGGGCCTACCCTTGGATGCCTGCCTATCCAAGTGGGAACAACCCTAAGTTGTAATAGGATAAATCCAAGCCCTACCAATCCACTATAAATAAATTGTGCTTGAGGCAAAAGCTTCCTACAACGAGTGCCGCTGTGTTATACCGATAGCCAACCTCCCCCAAAACCCTTTAAGGCCTAACCCTTGAAGGCTAGGAGACTCCATAATGGAGAGTAGCACTGCCACATGTATAACCACTCGAACGGTTGCCCTGACTACTTAGCCATTGTCTAGTATACCAAAATCCTCTGTTTGTTGGCACAAAAGGTGGGACCTTTGAAGTGGCCCCACTTCGTGTGATTCTTAGTAGAGGTAGCAGGGACAATCCTAAGGTTCGGTGGGAGGATGAGCCTAAGGAAACCCAGATCTGGTATGCGTGAGAAGTGAGTGCCATGGAGGGGAGTTGGTGCTCCCAGATCTTGAAGCTACATGCTTTGAATATGCACAATTAGGGGACTCAACAAATACTGTCTTTTCCAGCCTAGGATTGTAATTGTTCTTGAGTCAAAAAGTCCACAAAATTACAAAAAAATAATAAAAGATAAGAATCATGAAAACTTCTATGCGTTTACTGTGTCTTTATATGCCATAATTGAAAATCAAAAGCAAAAAGACCAAGTTTTCAACCAAAAACAAAATTTTTTGAAAAATGTGCCGAAAAACTCTACAAAAATAAACTAAAAAACCAGAACTGCACATTCGCTGTGACCTGCTGCGCATCCATTTCAACCTACTACGCATTTGATTACTGTTGCTATGCATATAAAATTTGCCAGATTTGCGCATGTGTTTCGACCTGTTGTGCTTTTGCCTTTTGTTCCTGTGCATTTACTGCTGCGCATCCATTCCAGAGAGTTGTTCCGTACTTTCTTGGAGAAAAATTTTCAACTTTTCAAGCACCCATCTCAAACTTGTTTCAGTTTTCCCAAGATTTGATTAAAATCATGCAAGTCAACCACCTTGTTCTTTTTTCTACACCATAGCTGCTTTTCCCACATTCGCATCATCCAAAACTTCGCAAAAAAAAAAACTCTTCCAAAATCAATCAAGGTATCCAAAACTAGGTTAGTACCAAGCTATTCTTGATCACATCAAACCTCAAACAAACCTAGTGAGTCTCCACTATCAAGGATCAATCATCCTTTTCTCTCAGAACTCCACTAGTGGCTTGTGCAAAAACTAGTGTACATTAAGTAACAGGATTTCTATCATCCTTACTTTGACTATCATTTTGTTCACCCAACTTGTTTGACACCAATTAGATCTAAGGAGAACCTTGTTCAAACCTTAGTGCATTCTATCACCTCTTGTTCAAAACTTTCAAACTCACTCCATCCCATCTTAAGTCACCATGCATGGTCTTAACAAGGTCCCAAAAAGAAAAGCAAATTGAAATGGCAGAGAAAACTATTCCATCCTCTCACGACAGTGATGAGGAAATTTCCCTGGAAGAGATTCTCCACACTCAACAAGATCGAAGGTTCCAACGCTTAATGGACAAGGTACTGGCCCAAGACCCTACCTAATTCTTTCTCCACTTAGCACAACTAGGAGTCAAGCTCCCTAAAGATTTTGATGTGGAAGCTCTAAAAGAACCTGAGGAAGAAAGAAACCCCGAGGGAAGCACATGAGAGGAAATAACCACAGACAAAAGCAAAGCAACCATCAATTCTACAAACGCCCTAAGCTTAATGAACCAATAGATCCAAGCTTTACAACAATAATTCATAGACATGAAAATAGGAACATCAACTAAGCATTATTCCCTAGAGGATATTTCACCATATCATTTTGATAGGACCTTGATCATGATACCTTTCCCCTCTAAATTTGAGGTACCAAAATTTGATAAATATCGTGGAAAGGGTGATCCAAGGGACCACATTAGGGATTTTAATGCTGCATGTCTTGAAGTCGCCCATAATGATACTTATGCGACTATTTCCAAGAAGCTTAGGAGGACAAGCCATGGAGTGGTTTTCTAGACTACCACCTGGCATTATAACCTTTAATGAACTTGTGGACAAATGTGTCACACACTTCTCCTACAATATTGAGCATGACACCTCAATTTTAGATCTTTGTAACACCAAGCAAAAAGGTGGAGAATCTTTTGCCGCCTTCCTACAAAGATGGAGATAGTTGGCAAGTAAGTGCCCACATCAAATGCCTGAAAAACAAATGTTGGAGGTGTTTGTCCATAACTTACAAACTGACCTAAGCTATCAGATACAAATCCAATGTCCTACTTCCTTTAGTAAGGTCATTAAGATGGGTCTAATCATCGAAAAGGCTTTAATTGCCAAAGGTCAAATAAAGTTGTATAAGGACACTCCTAGCACCAATACCAACATGGATAAACCAAGATTCTAGACAAAGAACAAGAACATTGTGAATGATGGGGTGGTAGATGCCAAAAATGCAGCACCAAATCAACCAATCTTCAACTTGTTGAACCCTCAAAACAACTCCCCACAAAATAAACCACAAAATACTATATCACAGTTTACAAGCTATCAGCCTCAGAGGAAATTCACACCCCTAGGGGAAACATTGGAAGTTGCCCTACCAAAGTTGATCACAAACAAACTCATAGCACTTCTAATAGCGTGAGAATATGAACCAAAAGTCAAACCTCATTGGTGGAATGACAATAATTTCTCTGAATACCACCGAAACAGGGGGCACAAAACTAATGACTGCATTGCGCTCAAGCACACTATCCAAGATTTAATGTATCAAAACAAAGTTTCACTTGATGGACATACCTCTAATAATGATCATCAGGCATTCAAAGATCCACTTCCCAATTATGAGCAGGGAGGATCTTCCAATCAAAACAACAGTGGAACTAACAATGCCAATTACACAAATGTGTCATTTGACTATGTTGTTAACCACATCTCAGAAAGTGATACACACATCAATGTGATCACCATAAACAAAGACTTGGATTGTAACGCTACCACTCGTAGTAATAGAGTCACTCTTAGAGGGGTCCCAGCCTCTCTGTCTAACTAGTACAATATCCTAGATCAACTCCATAAGACACCTACACATATCTCCATTCTGGAACTTATGCGTCTATCCTCATGCCATAGGGCCATACTTGATAAAGTTCTATCAGAAGCCTCCATTCCAACGAACCTTGCCGAAGAGTAATTTCAAACCATGGTAGGCCACATTACCTCACCTCACTCCCTATCATTCACTGAAAAGGATGATATGTCAATTACCCAACCTCATAATGCATCTCTTCATATCAAAGCCTTCATCCACAAACATAAGATAAAAAGAGTTCTAATCGATGGAGGAGCCGGTTTGAATATTTGCACCTTGAAGCTAATCCTTGCATTGGGGTTTGCGGAGAAAGCTATTGATCCAAAAAAGAAAATCACTATCAAATCCCATGATGAGGAGGAGAGATCTTCCAAGGGAACTGTTATTTTACCAATCAGAGTTGGACCTATAGTAAAAGATGTGACATGCTAAGTCCTTGACATGGAGCTAGCGTATAACATTCTTCTTGGCAGACCCTGGATACATGCTTTGAAAGCAGTGCCATCAACATACCACCAGTGTATCGAATTCCCCTATGAAGGCCAAGAGATCACCATCCAAGGTGATCCCAACCCATTTCAACACTGCAACTCCATTCACTCTAAACCTGAAGTTATGATTCCTCATAACCGTGCTTCTGCTTCATCTTCATCCTGGCTTGACCCAGCTTCCCTCGCTTCCACATCAAAAGCTTCCCAACCTGACCTCAAACTTAAAGATAAGGGCCTGGGTGAGTACACAATCGCCCAATCCTTTTGCTTAGCTCAACTCCCTCTATCTCCCAAATCATATGGAAGGCCTTCCATGAGCAAATCCAAGATAGTCGAAATTACCAAAGGTTCATTTATCAAATGGGGAAGCCTTGAAGATGAGAGCGATGAAAAGGATATCCTTCAATGGTTATATAAGGATGAAGGTAGTTTATCAACACAAAAATACCATCACGCTACTATACAAACTGAGTAATATGGTCAAGGATTCCAAATGCTACAAAGAATGGGGTATAAAGGACATGGCCCCCTTGGTTTGAGAAAGGAAGGTATCATTGAACCCATCCAACCTCATACCTTGACAGCCCGAGACACTATAGGGCTAGGTTACACTAGCACAACAGGAACCAACAGAGAAAATAAGCATAAAGGTAAACAACCAGAAACATCTGCTACTAATTTGGTTGATCAAATTCACCAACTGCAAATGGGGAGTGAGACTGACTCCAACGAATATGAGTGGGATAGCCTCTCTGAGCTATCTTGTGATGAAAAAGATATCGATGTTGTCCATGAGTATGACCCAACCCATGCAACTGAGGGACAAGGTCCAAGGGCTAGACTGCTAGAGTCTAACCCACATAATATCGATAGTGAAAGTCATGAGGAAAGAATAATACCCCCCTGATGGATCAACTAATGGAGAGTACCATCACAGGCATTGTCCATGCTTATAATGACCACCATAACACCTCTATCTTGACCATCAATACCATCAAACTAGACCGACCCAATGACCCCTTACCATTATTACACCCCGAACTCATGGATTGGGACTTGCAAGACACTACCCCTGAGCTCGATACCTTTTAAAACGATGAAGCCATCATAGACTACCTTGAGATTAGAGATCACCTACCCATAGGGGACCTCAGAGCTGGCTCTGCCATAGAACTCAATGAAAAGGCCTATTTTGGAGAGAGTGCCAAGCCTTTCAGTCTCAAAAATGTCAAAATAAAAGAAAGATCTAATGGTGAAAACCACTCTACGGCAGTGTTAGATCATGAAAAAAGTAAGAATATAGATGTATCCAATGGTGAAAACCTCTCTGAGGCACTAAAGGATGGAAGGCTTGACCCTCTACCCAATCTCACACGTTAGGAGAGATCTTCAATCTTGATAGAACTAGCAGAGCTGATCAATGTCAGCACAAGTGACAGTCCCAGAATGATTCACATGGTACAGTCTTTAACCACACAAGAAAAGCCAACGTTCACTGAGTTCTTCAAAAGAAAACAAATCAACTTTGCTTGGACATATGCAGACATGCCAGGGCTAGATCCAAATCTCATAATGCATCACTTATCCTTAGCTCTAGGAGCTAAGCTAGTAAAGCAAAAACTCAGGAAGATGCACTCGCATGTAGCCCTCATGGTGAAAGAAGAGCTGAAGAAACTGTTAGATGTCAGATTCATCAGACCAATAGACTATCCTGAGTGGATTTCAAACATAGTACCAATTGCCAAACCAGATGGAAGAGTCCGCATATGTAATGACTTCAGAGACCTAAACAAAGCCTGTCCAAAAGATGATTTTCCCCTACCAAACATTGACATTATATTAGATCTCACAGCAGGGTACACCATGCTATCACTAATGGACAGTTTCTCTGGCTACAACCAGATCAAAATTGCACCTGAAGACTAACACAAGACTACATTCACATGTCCATGGGGCACCTATTGTTGGTGTGTCATGCCATTTGGTTTGAAAAATGTCGGTGCAACATATCAGAGAGCTATGATCACAATCTTCCACAACATGATTCACACTATAATAGAAGATTATGTTGATGACATCTTGGCAAAATCACTCACAAGAGGGCACCTAGCAGTATTGGACAAAATCTTCACAAGACTAGAACAATTTAATGTGCGCCTCAATCCGAAGAAGTGTGTGTTTGAAGTTACATCAAGCAAGCTACTTGGATACATAGTGTCTACCAATAGAATCGAAGTTGACCTAGCTAAAGTAAAGACCATCATGGAAATGTCACCTCCTAAGAATCTCACTCAACTAAGGTCTCTGCAGGGAAAACTACAATCTATCAGAAGGTTCATTTCTCAATTGGTAGATAAGTTGCCACCCATTTTCCCACCTCCTACATAAGAATGTCCCTTTCAAATGGAATGATTCATGTGAACAGGCATTTCAACAGTTAAAAGAGTATCTCATGAAGCCACCTGTATTGATGCCACTGATTCATGGTAAACTTTTGCTACTGTATATCTCAGCCACACCAACAGCTTTGGGAGCTCTCCTCGCATAGCAAAATTATGAAGGGAAAGAACAAGCAATCTACTATATCAGTCGAACACTTGTTGGGTATGAACTACAATACATGTCAATTGAAAGAGCATGCCTCACTATGGTCTTCGCCTCACAAAAGTGGAGACATTACATGTTGTCACATTCTGTCAAACTAATAGTAAAGATTGATCCACTCAAGTATTTACTCAGCAAAGTAGCCCTTACAGATAGATTGTCCAAATGGGTCATGCTTCTCAGTGAGTTTGACATCAAATATGTAGACAAGAGGGTAATAAAAGGCCAAGTACTTGCAAACCAACCAGTAGATGCACCTCTAATAGATGACAACCCTTTGAGCTTTGAATTTCCAGATGAATATATCTTTAACATAACCACAACAACATGGAAAATGTACTTTGATGGCTCATACAATCAGCATGGATTGGGAGCAGGTATCTTGTTGATCATCCCTAGTGGCGACACCATTCCTAAATCCTATAGATTACTCTTTTCCTGCACTAACAACGTGGTAGAAAATGAAGCCCTAGTCATTGGCATCAAGCTAGCAGTTGAATGGAATATCAAAGAACTTTAGGTGTATGGTGACTCACAGCTGGTCATAAATCAAGTAAATGACGACTACCAGACAAAAGATGAGAAATTAATCCCTTACAAACAGATGGTAGATGACTTCAAGGAATACTTTGTCAAGATCTCTTTTGAGCAGATACCAAGGATTGAGAACAAAGTTGCAGACGCAATGGCCATGATTGCATCTCTCCTCGATATTCCAAATAATCAATCACGTTATGAGTTCTTGGGAGAGCCAGCGTCCCGTCCTGCATATGACACCCCTAAATCCCATATCATTTACCACATTGTTGGAACTGATTCCCCCCTCTATGGAAAAATATTTGCCTATCTTAAAGAGAATACCCTCCCACCTGATCTCTCCAGCAACCAAAAATAAACTTCATCCGTCAGGCATCCCAGTATGCCATTGTCACCAATACCCTATATTGCAGACGTCTTAATGGTACTCTCCTTAGGTGTCTCGATAGTGAGGAACATCAAACCACCTTGAACGAAGTGCACGATGATATATGTGAGACCCACTCTAGTGGCCCTACCCTAGCTAAGAAACTCATATGCATGGGATACTACTGGCCAACCATGGAACAAGATTCCTACCATTTTGTAAAAAAGTGCAAGAAGTGCCAAATCCATGGGAACTTGATACATGCACCAGCATAGGAGCTACAACGATTAACAACTCCTTGGCCTTTCTGTCAGTGGGGACTCGACTTAGTGGACAAGATCCACCCTCCTTCATCCTGTGGCCATAAATTCATAATCACCACCACTGAGTACTTTACGAAGTGGATTGAAGTCGTGCCCTTAGCCAATATCACAGGCAAGTAGATTGCCTCCTTTATCTTGAACTATATCATTTGTTGCTATGGCATCCCTTCATCCATTATCATGGATAATGGATGACCATTCAAAAATTAGGATGTCAGGGAACTATGTGACAAATTCCATATCTAGCACCACTTTTCTACCCCCTATTACCCCCAAGGCAATGACCAAGCAGAGGCATCAAACAAAACTATCTTGAAAATTCTAAAAAAGACTGTTAATGATGTCAACTGTGATTGGCATATCTAGTTAAATCCAGTGTTGTGGGCCTATCGTACAAGTATCTGCACACCCACAGGTGCAACACCATACTCCTTGGTCTATGGATCTGAAGCCATCTTTCCCATTGAAGTCGAGATCCCATCTTTGCGAGTTTCTTTAAAAGGTCTCATATCTGATGAAGAGTACAGAGTGTCCAGACTTCAAGAGTTAGAACTGGTCAATAGGCCTTTAACCACCTAAAAGCTTATCAACAATAGATGTCCAGAAGCTACAACCATAGGGTAAAGCCCTGAGTATTCCAAGTTGGTGATCTAGTCCTCAGAGAAAATCCCATAAATCAGCAAGATTGAGAAAAGAAAGGCAAGTTCGAACCCAACTAGCTGGGTCCCTATGTCATGATCGCAACCTATGGGTTAGGAGCATATCAATTGGCTGCATCGGAAGACAAACTGTTTGATGATCCTATCAACAACATGCATCTTCGCAAGTTCTATACCTAAAAACCCTAATGCAAGGGATTCCTTAAAAATTAAAAAAAAAATTGAAAAAGTGATAAAAACAAAACAAAAAAATAATAAAATAATAAAATAACAAAAAAAATCATTCTCTGGTGAAAACCTGGCAAGAAGGCGCCTGGGATAGATACCATGATGAAAACCTGGCAAACAGGCATCATGCATATTTTTAGCTATCGTGCAAATAAAAGTAAGTGGTGAAAACCTAGTAAATAGGCGCTATCTGCGACAAACCACTTCCTCCATCTATTATGACCCTAATGTCTCTTATGTCCATCATGTCATTCATCTTAAACCAATCCATTGAACCATTGTCAAACTACGTCTCTTCTGAGTTATCACGTACACAAGGCCATTCTCAATGCGCCCCCGAGGCTCCATTCCGCTTCTTTCCTGTCCTTTCCATCAAGCATCGTCTGTCCTACTGTCCATACCAATTCTGCATCTTTGCCATCACCTAGGTCCTAAGTCCATTAGGTTCACCCTGAACTACGTTGCCTCTACGTCATCACGTAGGCAAGGCCATTTAGAAATGAGCCCCCGAGGCACTAGGTCAGTCCCTTAGGGTCTGTCTCTCCATGTTTGTTTGTCATGTCACCCATAATAAGTCAATCCTTTGTCTAAAATGGGGGCAACTCCTCGACCTGGTTACAGATTCATATTTTTGAATGCCACATGTTCTAAAAGAGGATACCAATAAGGATTGTGATACCTTTCACTCAACAAGTGCACGCAGCAAAAGAAAGCTTCCCAAAACAAAAACCTTGACACAAAAACATCAACTTGACCAAAGCAAACATATACTGAAACACTCAAACTGATTCTATATCAAGTATGGCAAGAAGACACATCTAATGCAAGAATGTTTTGTGAACATGTTAACTTACAAGGTCTTGGATTTTCATCATTATGTCTTTCTATGCTACTCAAGGATGCCAAAAAGCTAGAGATGCTATGATGGGGGCATAATATTTTTCTTTGTCTACTATTTGTGGATTAAACTTTAGTAATGTGATGACTTTTGTCCAACGACAGGATCAACAAAAGATCATCGAGGACTTTAGTGGTCTAAACATGAAAAGGGGCAATCCTTATCTGTTGAAACACAAGAGGTACTCAGGTCATCTAGATTCAAGTTTGACTAGATGCTTGTATCAACTTGCTATATCAAAATCCATGTAAGGAATACTCAGGTCATCTCGGTTTAATTATACCTAGATGTTTGTATGTTCTTACAACATTTCAAAAAGAGAAAAAGAAACAAAAATTGCCCAATGCTGAAAGCAAAATACTTGCACTCTACTAATGACAAAATATCCACATCCATTCCATATCCAGAAATCCATATCATCCATGCAATAAGAAAATCCTATAGAGTATCAAATGAAATCTTGTATTCCTTTCATTCCTTTTCTTCCACCTATCTATATCATCTCTGTGTCGATTGAGTACATTTGGACATACCAAAGACATAGAATAAATTGCATATCATATCACATGAGACAATCATTCACATGATTAAATCATTTGGATACATAATAAGTGCATCAGGTCATCCATATACATTTGCATCCATATATCATATCAAAAATTAAAAACATAGACATATACATATAGAGCTGCATAATCATGTCAATAAAATTCACATTTGCATTGGCATATCAGATCATCATAATCCATCTAAGACTGTATAAACATAATCAAAATTGCATCACATAACATCATAAGATAGATTACATCCATGGCATATAAACATAAAACAAAAACATGTAGAACACCAATAGCGACATCATCATATAAGCATTAAACATGTCCAAATGTACAATATATCAAAATATCTGTTAATCTCTCAGAGTCATGTCATGAAATGTATACAAAGTACAAAAAGATAATGATACATGTCTCAAGGCAAAATAATACAAATATACACATAACAAGCTATCTGAGCCATCAAAATGTGTATACATAAAGCCAAAAATTGGTACAAGTATCAAAAAGTTGGCTAGCCCTACTGCCGTGGAACACTGCTCCCAGCACTTCCCTCTCCTATATCACCCCCTGACTGCTGGGGACCTCTCATTGATGCTACAGATCGAGATCCACCTGTCCTCTGTGAAGCCACAGACTGACTCCTATAGCTAGGTGCATGTTGGTCCACCAGCACTGCCCCATGATATAATCCTCTATAATACTGTGTCTGAGCCTGTGCTCTGGCAAGCTCACCCTGTACCTATGCCAGCTGACCTTGTACCTATGCCAGCTATGTTTGTGCCTATGCAAGCTGTGTCTGTGCCTGTTGCACATGTGTAACTAGAAAGCTAGTGGTATTATCTGTACCTAGGGATGCCACTGTTGTGTCTCTCTCCGCTCTGATCGACCGCACCCTCGCCAAGGTTGAGTCTCACTCTCTAGATATCTCTAATATGCATCATGCGTCTACCTCTCTCTAAGACTCTGCTACTCTAAGGTGGGCCCGCAGTTTCCTCACCTGACCTTGTAGTGCAGCAATGGCCTACTGTTGTAAATCAGGCTGCGGAGCTTGCTCTCCCTGTCCCTGCACCTACTGTTGTGCCACCTGCTGTGGTGGCGGCATCAGTCTCTGCTATGCCACCTGCTGTGTTGGCACCTGTACCTGCCTTGCAGCCTGCGACTGCACAACATACTGCTATCCCAAAGTTCCCTCCCCAGACCTCCTCCTCTGTCTCGGTTTTCCTCCTCCTCCTCCTCCATCCCCACCATCATCTCCCTCTCCCCAACCCCCTCCACCCCTCCTCTGTCTCCTCCTCCTGCCAACCCCATCCTCGTCATCTGAATCCTCCTCGTTTATATGAGGAGCCAACTCTCCAGGTCCTAAATATCTAGGAAATGGATGAGCGGCAAACCACTCCTCATAATCTATCATCATCATCGCGTCTACTATCTCCCTCCTCATAGGCCAAGATGCATAAGGGATTTGCTGAAAGTCTACCAAGGCCTCCTCATAAGATGCCATGGGACCCCACCTCAGTCTCTCTGCATGGGTCCTCGCAAATCGAGCTTGCCCCTGTGGCCTGCCCTGCACTCTGCCAAACTGCCTCTGCACTCTGCTAACAATCTGATGCTCTAATATGTACCGCATCCTGCCAATAAGCCACCAAGTTTGGAAGCAATACGGCAGCTCGTCATCCTCATCCTCCCATACCTCACAGTCTAGGTATGGGCGCCAAATAACTGCATCTACATTTTCTAGCGAATGTCTCCAATACTTAAGCTTTCCCATCTTGTGTTGGGAAATCATGCCTACGTATCCGTAGCTGTAAGGCTCTCCTCTCTGCCTATGAAAGACACATATCAGTTGCGTGATCGCTATGTGCTCCCACAACCAAAACTACAAAAGAGACACACCTACTGACAAGCTGGCCCCTTTGTGGTACACAACCTAGTGCATATCCCTGTACAAGTGTGCTAGCATGCACACACCCCATGAGTATCGAGTCCCTTCGATAATCATGCTCTCCATCACCCTCCCCCAGCTAATCAGGAACCCGTGTGATCTCTTATCGGGGCATACTATGCTGTCATCAATCTCGCCACTATCCCTGAGAAGTAGTTATAATAGTCATGAATGTCCTGCCATGGAATCACCTGCTCATCCAGCTCCAGGTCATCAAAAATGTGTCTGCACTCGACCAATCCCACATCGTGATGTGGATCATACTCTACTAACTCCCCCTAAATCGGGAGGTGCAAAATCCTATAAACATCCTCTAGAGTGATCACCATCTCCCCGGTTGGTAGATGAAACGTCCCATCCTCGCTGTGGAATTGCTCCACCGCCGCAGTCAACAGACCGAGGTTCATGTGAACCTCGAGCATGAAACAAACATAGTGCAGACCCATAGCACCAAGAGCCTTGCGGTCCATCTTCGTAAGCATATACTGCTGCAATAGCGGCAAAGGGAACTACTCTCGTGACATCATAGTATCACGAATATCCTCCTACAACCAAGCAAAGCATAGCATGAAGCAAAAACCCATATCCAAGCTAAAGCTACTTAAAGCAATCAAACTATCCTATCACTGACTTAACACATCAAATTGATCAAAACAACATATCATCTCTTGACTAGATTCTCAGCAATCTCAGAGATCGCTTATCAATTGATGCACCAATCAAGGTGCCAATTGGGTTAATTTCGTTAAGTCAGTTGACTGTCTTAGTGCAACAGCACCGAACCAGGTCGCGAATGCATCGAACCATATCAGATGTGCCACTTCACCATGAATGCGCTATTCCTTGGCGTCTATGCATCCTTCTGGGCATGTGCGCTGCTTCTTGTGTCAAATGAGCAGTTTTGCAGTATATGCATCGATCCATGTCATATATGCGTAGATGTATCATATGCGGCGTAGGTTTACTTAAATGCGCAGTTTCCCGACATATGCGCCATTACGGGGCACATATGCGCCGAACTGCAGTTCAAGGCACATATGTGCCGAACTATAGTTCGGTGCATTTATCTTAGCTATTTTTCCTAAGCATTTATTGCCCTAATAAATGACTTTAATCAAGTTTTGTCAAACTACATACCAGTGGTCCTGCCTCGGGTGGCCGATCGAACCATCAAACTCGCTCAAAATGGTGCTCCTCGCACGGAATATCCATATCTCTGTCAACTACTCTAGCTCCTCTACTCTCCTAAGCTCTCAAAGACAAATCAACTAAGGACAAGTGTGCAAATGAATAGGACTTGTGGACCCAACTCCTATATATAGCAAGTGAACCATAGTTGACGGTGTGACAACTGTGACTACTTCCCATGCCTATTCCTCCAAACCATGTCATGTTTTCTTCAACCTAACCTATTTTCCACCTTCTTCTTCATGAGATTGTTTGTCTCCCACCTTCTATCTTCTTCCCGTCCAATCTCCCGAGGGGGCATCCTGTCGTTAAACTTATACCAGGGGCAAACTGGGGCATTTATCATTGTCGAAAATTCTTATTCTTTGAAACAACGTGATAAAACACATTCCATCAAAGAGGGGCAAAATGTATACACCTAAAAATGACATGACTCTACCTAAATAAATATTTTAAATATTTATTTCATCTTAATATTCCTCTATCAATAAATAAATAAATCAATTTATTTATTTGAATCATTTTCCTCCCATTAATTGAATAAATTACATTTATTAATTCATTTCATCAATATCAACTTTATTCTTCTAAACAATTAAATAATTTTAATTATTTAATTAAATCATTCATTCTTCCAAATTTAAATAAAATGCAAATTTATTTAAATTAAATGTCAGTCTCCAAAAATAAAATATAATCAAATATTTTATTTATTCCTCTAAATCTTGCGCAAACAATTAAATAAATTTATTTATTTAATTTTGCTTTCTTATCTTCCAAATCTTCTAAAAATAAATCTTCCTTGTCATGCAAAAGCAAAATCTGAGATAAATGATTTAAAGAAACTTTATTTTTATCAACAAACTCTTAAATTAGAAAAATATATTCTAATTTAAGAAATAAAAGATCATCCTCATCAAGAAAGCAGTTAACTCAACAAAGCATCTTTTTGAATGACACATGTCTTCTTTCTATTCACACACATTCTCTCAACCATTCTCAACCATTGATCTTCTTATTTCTTCTACACCGTTGATCTTCTCTCACACAAGTCTATAAATACTCCTCTATTCTTCCATTTCATCATCACGAAGCTTTCAAGTAAGATTACTCTGTCGAATCCATAGCGCGCCATTGGCACCCCCATTCTTACATTTATTCATTATCCATCTCACATTGTATTGAAGCTCATCTTCAATACAACAAGTATCTGAGCCATTTCTCCTTTGTCATCTTGAGGAATCAAAGCAAGGAAGCAAGCTTCCTGAGGGCTACATTCATCACCAAAGATTGATTGATTATAGGCGAACGATGGAAGTCATCAAGTAACAAAGCACTGTAAGTTGTTTACTTGTTTTATTCTTTGTTATTTGCATATTCCATTGAAGTTATTGGGTGTTTTATATTCATTTAATATTATCCCATTTTCCTGATAACATACACAAATTAGTGAGAATGAAGACTTGGGATTTAGAATTCAACTATTAAATGACTGCACCTAGCATAGTAGGAGATGCTTAAGGAGTATTCAATTTTCATGTGCAAGTTGCTTTGTACCTGGAAGTAAGCCTTCAAGGTAGTGAGCCTTCAACAAGGTTTAACAGCCCTATGCATTTAACAACCCTTATTGTAATCTTTCTAGGTTTAGGGTTGAGGCAGTGAGCCTACTAGACCTAGTTGTACTTCATGGCAGTGAGCCAACATGTTCCAGGCTCGTGGAGTGACCAATCCTGAACATTATTTTTGTAAAGATTGTAATATATATTTGAGAGCTAATCTGCTTTGTGGTTTTTCTCTTCTTGGGTATTCCACGTAATAATCTTGGTGTTCATATGTCATGTTTTCATGGTTGCTATTCATATGCATATTGTGTTTTTGTTTAATTAATTTTGGGAAATGGCTGAAAGTTAAAGTGCATGAAAAGATTTTTAGAACACTGATTCACCCCCCCTCTCAATGTTCCTAACAATCAACACATGTCATTCACATAATAATACTTTTGTATATTTTCATGTTGAAGTGACACCTAAATATTAAATTATTTGTATTAAAGATAAGGTTATACATTAATGACCAAATTTTAAATATTATTTGATAGAAGATTTATTGTATACACTTGTATTAGCTTCTTAAGTATAAATTCTTGAATTATTTCATGTGAAATGTACTTATAGTTCTAATCATGTTATTGATTAACAAAGTACTTCTATGTGATCTCATTTTGGTTTCAGTTAAAATAGAAGAGTTATTGAAAGATCTAAAAATTTGAGAAATATAATTATAAGTGAAATTAAAATGAAATAGATTCATTGGGATATTGATAGTGTTACATCCACACTCGACTAATTATTTTTGGTGAATTATGTTGTAGATTCTACTTGAGCTACTAAGGACAACAACTAATTTAAAAGAGGAGAATTGTTAAGGGACTTTTTCCCCAAAATGGAAAAGAAGGCTATTTTATGAATAAGACTTTGAAATTATAAGAGGATAAATATTATTTACCCATTATAATTAAAAGGGAGATGGAAAAATAAAGGATATTATGATCCTTTGGTTAAAATAGAGAAAAATAAAGAATAATTATGAAAACCCCTTTTAAAAGGGAGGAATTATTAAGTTTATTAACTAATTATTAATGACAACCTTTGTGAAAGGGTGTGATGGTTTAGAAACCACCCCTTAAAAGGTTATAGAAGGAATTTGTGTGAGACTTGGAATGGGCATGAAGCATCACTCAAAAGAAAGAAGAAGATGGAGAACACTCAAGGAAGATAAGGAAAGAAAGGAAAGAAATCACAAAGGAGAAGGATTATAAATTTGATAGGCAGTGAGCATTGGATAAGGGGCACACAACATGTGTCCAACTTGAGGTACAACGTACATTCAGGATTGTCTTGGCTAGGGCTTGTGTGTGCACTTGTGTTGAGCATGTTTTGTTGAACATGGCTTTGGAGAACTTGTGTGTGTGTTTTTTGAAACAGAGCTGAATGCTTGGGAAACACATGGTTGGTTCTGAATAAGAATTGGATTCCTCTTGGAAGTGCTCACTTGCTGAAAGGGGGTTGAATTTGTAATCCATTCTCTAGAGTGACATTTGGAAGAACTTCCAGGATTCAAAAGATATGTATTTATTCCTTTCTATGATATAAATTAATGAAGTACTGAACTTATTGTTAGTTAAAGATATTGATGGGTTGTGATGTTAATATTGTGATTATGTTATCTAATTTTTTTTGTTAATAAGTTACTTAAGAGTTCTTATTAAATTATGACTTGTAATTTACATTTGTTATTACATCTATTTTAGCATTATTGAATATATTATTCTATCTTAACTCTAAATATTAATCATAACAAATCTGCTGCAATCAATTAAATACATAGGGGGAAAAGTAGTGTTACATTTTATCACCATAGCCAATGAAAATATATTTGTTAGCCTTGAAATCTAACTTAGATCATTTTTTTAAGCAAAAGAACAAAATCCTCATAGGAAAAAAATTTATTGTGCAAACAAAGGGATTCTTGCCTATCCACATTTCATATGGTGTTTTATCAACTAGAGTAGAATATGGAGATCTACTAATCAAATAACAAGTAGTACTTACAACCTTAACCTAAAAATAACAATCCAATTAAGCATTACTTAACATGCTTCTAGATTTGTCCATGAATGCCTTATTCTTCCTCTCCATAGTGTTGGAGCAGCCAAGATCAACTTGCAAGATCAAACAACATTTCCACAAAGATGCACATGCACAATGATAAAGCCATAACTATCATACAAAAGTGAATAAAAATGTGAATCTTACAAAGCATAATAGGTTTCTTATTTATGTAGGATAAGAAGGAGAGGAGAAGGTAGGACTAAATGACTAACTACCTCTCCAAAACATCACACATGTGGGCACACTTGGGATAATTGTTAGGACACATGTACAATCCACATGAGGTGAGACCAAAAAGTAAAAATCCTCTGAGTGAGCTTAAGATGAAGTGTGAATAGGACTAACTAGTTGGGAGAGTTAAGTAATAACACTCTTCACACTAAAATCCCCTCTTAAGTGATACTTAGGGTGAAATTTAAACACTAAAATATGCAAAGATGTAAGGATGGGTCCCAAAAACAAGGCATGATAAGGTACCCATGTACAATAAAGTCTTTCACAAATATTTAAAAAGTGAAAACCTACAGAAAAAACTCCTCCCCAAAAGAGAGAATGAGAAGGACAAAGAAACCTTCTAAAGGATGTCCTTGAAAGATTAGGAACATGAAGAACTCTTGAAGCACGTAGAAGCTATAAAAATTTTCAAGGAACAACTAGTTTCTATTGGAATCAAACAACCCCCTAATGAATGTAGATCAAGATAAGATAGGCACACAACACTACGCAAGTGACTCCAACAACACTACTTAACCATATATGTACATATCCAGAATCAAAGCAAAAGAAATTATGTAGCCAAAAATATATATGGTACTGTAAGCACTAAAAATGTGCACGAGCTTGCACGAAGACACTATGATAATGTGTAATCCTGATCACATACACAAAAGCATGAATATAACACCCTCTCAATAGTGCTTCTCTTGGCAACATGTGGACATCAATCTCTTGATTTAAATTCGCCCTTGTCAATCATTCTTCTTCTACATTCTCAACCTTGCCTACATAGCCAATTTTCATCTTAATGAGCTAATTTCACCTTTCACTTTCATCTCACTCTACCCTTTAGAGGCCTCTAAATGACCTCCTAGACCAACTCCAACTTTCAGAATTGAGTTAAGTTTTGTCATGCCCCCTATTATTTATGAATCCTCACTAGGAGACCCTACTGGTGAAGGAGGGGATCATGTTTAATTTGTCTGTTTGGCTTAGATCTAGTGATAGATTACATCCTCATCCCTCCAAGACCACTCTCCAACTTGTAATTTTCACCCAGACCCCTTCCTTTATGGGTTGCCCATGGATCCCCCTTGGGTGACCCTGGGTAGCCCTCGGGCGACCTAACCTAGTGAAAGGGGTGACCCATGGGCGACCCTGCCATGTTTTTGGACATGAATTATCTTTAAGTTTGGGCCTCAAAAAGCTCTATTTTTCTCCAGTTTGCATGTAGATTCAACCTAAACATAGAATGAACTATTCTTAGCTCATTTACCACCTCCAATAATGCATATTTAGCTCACTTGATCTATACTTGTCACCTTTCCAACTCATGCTAACTCCATTTCCTTAGTCTATGATAATATATCATAGTTTCATCACTGCCTAATTAGCCCAATATTCTCTCCAATCTAATCAATTAACTCTCTAATCAATGGAGTTAACTCTCCAATCATCCCCACCTATCATGAGACATTCCATCCTATAAATACCCCTCACCTCTTCATTATTTTTCAAGCTGGAGAATGCTCTTCTCTTCTTCACAAGATTTTTCAAGTTTCTTCATAGGACCTTAAGCCTCTTAGTTTCTTTCTTTAGTTTTTCAAAGCTTTAAATCTTTCATTTCATTAGTTTTTATTGTCACAAAGCTTCAAAGCTTCCCCTTTGGAAGGCAAATCCATTGTTGCAAGCATTCTTCAATCTTTGATTTTGCTCTCCAATTAGCATTCTCATGCTCTTTGCAAGACATAGGTTCCTTTTACTTTTAGTTTTTATTACCCAAGCCTTCAAAGGCTTCATACAACATTGTTATGCTCGCAAATTTCCCAAGCCCAAGTTCTTCAAAGCTTTTATAAAATCTTCAAATTCATATCTTTCTCAATCTCACTCATTTGTTCTCTTCCCAATTGTCGCCAAGAGGAGGACCCCGTTGCTAAAAGAGGACTAAGAGGTTTTCAAAACAAAGATTCCTGAGGGTAGTGTGAAGACTCATACATCAACCACAATCTAGGTTTTTCATGCTTTATTAGTTAATTAAATAACAAATTTTCTCTTGGGAATAGTAAGCTTGTTGTTACAATCTCCTCGATAGATTTATTTCAAAGTTGATTAGATTAACTTCTTGTAAGTAGTTTAAATTGTAACTCTAGATTAAGTTTCATATTTTACATTTTAAATTCTTATATTAGTTCAAAAATCTCTTCAAAAACATAAAAACATAGTATATCTTGCATTAGGAAAAATCATAGTAGATTTCATACATATTTCAATTTATAGATTAATTAGATCACTTTACATTTGAGAAAAAAACCATAATTTGTATTGCATTCATAATTAGTCGCATCCATCAAAAACCCAAAAAATACAAAAACATTAGAACTTAGAAAAATTCAAACCCTCGATTCGATCATGAGGTAGGATTCAACCACATAAGGTCAAACCCTCGGTTTTGTCACAAGATTAAGAAGTCAAGAGACCTCATACAAAGCCTTAGATAACATCACTAAATCAAAAGTCGACTCAAGTCAATTCTCTCTATCCAAGCATACGAATCCACCCTAGAATTAGAGGTGAGTGGGTTAGGATTATCCTTGAGGAGATTGAATAAACACATCCTAAGCCACAACTAGCACAACAAATGTGCTAGAATAGAAAGAACACGCTCTTAGGTTAATGCAACAAAGAGAACAAATATAATGAAACATTCAAGCCATAGAAGAAAGGTTACAATGTACTAATCTCATCAACGACTACAACCAACATTCATCTAAATGTTGGAACACAAGAAACCCAAATAAGAGATTGATAACTAGGTACCCTTCAAGTCATATTATTATCTTCACTACAAAGATCATAGAATGACACATAGCAAACCACAATAGGCCCCAGGACTAGCAGACCACTCTCCATGACATTTTTCTCCCAAGAGAACATAACAACTCCGAGTCTCACCTCCACTCAATTGGCTTCTTCCATGAGAGTGAGAGTGACTTGGATGTTGCCCAAGGCAAGGAGAGGGTCCATGTGTTGTATTGAATCTAACTCATCTATGCTTATGCCTAAGTCACATTTTGAGGAGTACATATTTTGGTAAACCCGATGTGAATAACAAATCCTTTTGGGATAGGTTGTTTCACATTTTTTCATATTTCATGATGTTTCATGCAAAAAGTCTAGGGGAATATCCCCTTGAGTGAAATTACAATTTCAAAGGGTATCCAACAATATCCCCACAACTTTGACCAAATCAAAACATGACATGTGAGTGTTTGATATGAGATCCATCAACATGATCAACCCATAAAAATGGCCACCAAAATGGACAATGAAGTATGCTATCAAAAGAAGAACTTGTATGAAGCTCAAGAGGTACAAAAATATCTCCACATAGTACATCAAGATAAAAGGGGCATGATATGTCAAGTGTCATCAGAAAGAACAAATAGGGTTATTCAAATCTTAAAGAAAAATAATCCACCACAAGGTGACAAAACTCAAAGAACAAACAGCCTCACCCATAGACCTTATAACAATCTTGGTCCAATGAATCAAGACCCTTGGAACAATCTTTCCAAAACAAAATTGAGGAAAAACATAGGGCACATGGAAATCCTACCATTGACAAGATCAAGTCAAACCAGGGGGTAACCCAAAATCCCTCTCATCTAAATGACACACATAATAAAGGATTCATGTCACCCTTTCCCTCATAACTCAACGTGACAAGTCTCAATCAAGTAGGTGGGATTCCTATAGCACAAAATCAACCACAAATGATTCCACCCAATTTTTAAAACATAACCCTGACAACATCTAGCTATCCAACTTTTTTAGGATATCAACAATCTAGCATACCCCTTCAACAAGCACAAAAAGTTCCACCTGAAAGGATAATTTTTGGAGGAACAATTCCCTCTACACATAACCCCCTCTTAGGAACATACCTTGAGCATTTAAAGGAGCCTCTCGATTATAGCATTCACAAGGTATTACCATTGGCAACTTAGCAAACATCCTAAGAGAGACACTACTGGTATGATGGTGAATGATGGTGCATGATGTTTGAATATGTTTTCATTGATGGTAACAAGGAAAGGAATAAGGTTGAGACAAAGCTTTTGGTCTGGTGAAAAAGACTTAGTCATTTTTTACTAAGTGTTGGCAGTATACAGGAGACAGCAACAAAGTAGCAGTATAATGGATGGCATTGGTCTATAGTTGAAGATTAGATAATGCAGTTCTGGTATGTTGTTTACATTCCTTTGATGATCCTATATCCAAGTTTTTATCTCTTGATAAGTACTGGAAGCATACACTCAAATAGACTAAGTCTGGAAGAACATAATACTTTGTGATTCAGAGTAGAACACTCATTTGATTTGGTCCGCATTCCTCTGATGTTGCATATCTTGTTATGTGGTTTTGAGGTATTGTAAACACATGTATGAAGTATCTAAATCTAGAGTTATAAGTTTTGAGTGCCACCGGAAAGATAGTTATGGGTGCCTAAGTATCGCTACTTGGTCTGATAGAACTTGATTGTGACAGAGCATGTGTTCTTATGGTCCACATTATACGGCAAAAGAATATTTTTCTTTGCGATTCTGGAGGTATGATCTATGTTATGTGAAGAGTCTCTGATATGGATTTGAGCAAGTCTTGTGGTCCGCAGTGGAAGATGTAGTCTGATAGTTGAATTGAACCAATGACTGTCTGTGGAAACTTATCATATGTGATTATATGGATGGAGCCGACATATGTGAATATGATTCAAGCATTTTTTGATCTACTGTGTATTTTGGTAAAATGATTTTGGTCAACAAGTTATGACTAAACACTACATCTTAGTATGTCGACCTAATGTGAATTTTAAATATTGCGGATATATATGTGATCAAATTTGATGTTTGGATGAAGTTGTGCGAATGTGATTGTAAATTCAATGTGTGAAGAATCATAAGGGTGACAAGAGCAGAAGAAGAGAGATCTTGTTTGATGTAGAAGTAGAACAGTGAAATAGGGCAGTCAAAGATGAAGAGTTTTGAGACAATATTTTTGAGCGTCATTGGAACTATAACCATGCATGTGTAGATGCAATCAGAGTAGTTCAAATTGGCAGTGAGCCACCCTTCTTCTTTCTTTCTCTCTCTAGGTAGTGAGCCTTCTTGCAGTGAACACTTCTTTTGGGCAGTGAGCCTCCATTGTAATTTAGTATTGTTCCTACATAATATATTATGAGCTAACACTCACAGTGGGTTTTCCCATTTTTGGGTTGTAATAGGTAAAAATTTGGACAGTTGGTTTTAATTAGTTTGTGTGTATCCTCCTTTCACCTTTTACATTCAAGGACTTTGGATTGAGTGGCAATGCACTATTAGGTCCTTGGTCACTTGGGAATGTAGGGAAGATTGGATTAGGGTGGTTTGACTATCAATTATCCTCACTTATGTTCAATTGTACATCAAAATCCTAATTATGCAAATATGGTAGTAAATAGACAAATTATTCAGAATGCTACTATAGAGAGATGTAAAATGACAAATGAAAGTCCAATGCCTAGGTTTTTGTCAGGATCTGGAAACAAGATCTGCAACCTGTTCCTGTTGTACCAAAGATTTTCCCGTCACAAAAATTGGAGGACTAATGAGTAGGTGCCCTAGTCCAGGGTGCTATTTTTAGCTCTGATCTACAAATCTGACACTATGTGATACCCTCCTGCAACTTCACTTTTCCTGTGTCTTTCACTTGTAACCTACAATCACAAAAACTTTGGGAGGGGGTTGTGGTGTTTAGAGACTTGCCTTAGTCAAGCCCTGGAGAGACATTTAAGTCTTCCAAACACCATTGTCAAATAGAGAGTGCATGCCCTTGTGAGGCAGAGGCAAAATCCAAATGATAAATGCTCAAAAACATAATAGATGTCACCTTGTAGTGAAGATCTCATGGAAGAAAGAAGCTCTTCATGCCATGAGGAGATGGATGCTCAAATCTGCAAACACAAACACATAAAACAACACAAATCTACTCTTCCACACAATGAATGTCTTGAATCACTTTCACAAGAATGCCTAAAGATCACAATTGCCATCTAGTTTCAAATGAATGCCTAAACATGCTTTTATATGCAACTACAAACATTCCCGCCAAGAATTTCATAATGCAATCTTACCATGTTGGCATAGGACCTAATTAATGGTCACAAGCTGACATTTAAAATTTAGGCTTGTCCCAAAATAGGGCAAGACTAGGGCACTGATGCCTAAGTCCTCCCCCCCTATTTTGATTAGGGATTAGCTTCAAGGGATCCCCCTGGGTCCCATTTGTCATAAAACTTAAGGTTCATTTCATCAAGATGTCAAAATATGATGCAAGATGTCCTAAATGCACACTAAAGACCTAGGAGCTAAACCTTAAGAGGGAAAATCCCCCAAGGGGACATTTTAAAATGTTACATGGGTTTTTCATGTAAAAATCTTGGTGTTCATGTGTGATGGTTTGTAGTTGTTTCTTCTATGTTTAATTTGCTTTGTTATTGCATGTGGTAAATGGATTACTAGTTTAATAAGTAAAAGGTTTAATAGAGTACTAACTCACCCCCCTCTTAATACTTTGGGTGTTCAACAATTACTACGACATCCTCTCCTTGAGCTCCCAAAATTTAAAGGAGAGGGTGATCCCAACTCTCATGTCAAGGCCTACGTTAGAGTAGTACGAGAACTCCTTCCTTGTGATGGGGTGGTAGCAACAATTTTCAAAGGAATTTATAGGGTATCACTCTAGATTGGTACTATCAACTTTCAGAAGCATCAATCCACTCTTTTAGGCAACTCATCGATCAATTTGTGGTTGTCGTCAACATAAAAAACTAGTCAAGATAGGAATAGAAGAATTTTTAATGATCAAGCAAGTAAACAACGAGTCAGTCACACATTTTATCACACGATGGAGGAAAGTTCTCTATTCTTCAACTAGCATACCAAACATAGATCATAGGGAACTTTGTGATCTCTTCTTACATGCTCTCAATAAATACATATGAGGAGTTCAAAACCTCCCTTACAAATCATACAAAGAAGTGCTCAAAAGTGCCCTTAGAATTGACCAAGCCGCTATTGATAGTGGAAGAAGGGAGTATGATGTCAATGGAAGGTTGATAAACCATGATAGAAATAACAAATCCTCGACAAACAATCAAAACATAGATGGGTCAAAAAACACTTCACCATCAAGGAATGAAAATTATGACTACAATAGTCATACAAATTTGGGGAGCCAAAATATCAACAACTATCCCCTCAGAATCAACAAGCAGTCATACAACAATCATCATAAGCCTCAAGATTACAAGCGTGATAAATAATGTCCATTTCACAAGAGAAGGGGGCATGATATCAAGTCATGTCGGGAGTACCATCACTTCATATCAAACCTCCCAAATCGCCAACAACAAGCATTCATGGACACATTCTCACAAGATGAAAAACAAATAGCCCCAAAAGCCATCAAAATACCTTTGATCAAAACACCTTAGGCCTTGTGAAATTAGATAAAGATCAAGAAATTTGTGTCACCCAAGGACCAAAACGATCAGATGACACCTCCAACAATTCAAATTTTTCTCACATGTTAGAACTTCTCAAGAGTTCTCCTATGCACAAGAATGCTCTCCTCAGTGCCTTAGATCTAGGCCATCTAGTTCAAAACACTCCAAATGAAAAGTATTCTTCTTCAACATTTGACTTTGAAAAGTTACCCTCAGATGATGACATAGCTAAAAAGGTGATCTTCCCCTCTGCTTAATAGTCCAAGTTCATGACTATTCCATTAAATGTGTGATAATAGATGATAGGTCTACAAGCAACATGGTTTCCTTTCCTCTTCTTCAAATAATGGGTTATGACAAAACTCAAATCATAGGAGAAACTTCCATCCTTAGAATTCATGATAATCCATACATTCAAACCATGGGTAAGGTCAATATTTAAATCACATTGGGTCCCAAAACTCTCCCTTGAACTAAATTTTATGTCATCAATGAAGAAACCACTTACAACATGATCTTAGGAAGGCCTTGGATCCATAGGATGAGGGATGTTCCCTCCACGTTATTTCAAGAAATCTACTTATCGCACATGGGACAAATCCACATTATTAAAGGAGACCCAGATCCTTTCAGTCTTTATAGAGTTGAACAAGTCAAAAAGAAGGGAAAAGCCATGGAAACCACTAATGACCCAAAAATCAAGACTTTTGAAAAAGGAGAGACATCAAAACAAATTTCAAATGTAGCCAAGACCTCAAAATGTATATGAAAGGGGACAATAGAAGAATTCCCCTTCGATCCCCACTCAACAAAGTCTTATGCTCCATTCAACTTAGTGGTCATTCCTATCAATCAAGATATAAGCATCCATACAGTTGAGATCACCACTAAGCAAAAAGGAGAACCAAAATCCACAAAGAAACTAGGAGAGTCAACACTAATATCATTTCCCCCTCAAAAATTCAAAACAAGTATTGAAACTCAACAAGAATGGAAAATGATAAATCTAGGGGGCAAATCATCAAACAATGAAACATGTGAGTACACAAACTTAATGAATACAAAGACATATTTACACCTAGTCTTCAAGTGTCCTTACAAAGAATTTCAAGTGAAGTTCAGACCAAATTGGATAGGTCCATACATAGTCAAGGAAGACATCAGAAATGACGCTACCTCTTGTGCATTATGGAAGGAGAAGAGTTCAATATCTCAAAACATTGTAAAATCCTATAAAATCCAAAAAAATTAAATAATTCATAAATTCATAAAAAAAAAACATAAAATCATGAAAAAATCAAAATTTTGTGTTCTTCATTCTATTCCATCATGCATTTTATGAGTGTCATGCTCTTGTTTGATTTTTGTCCTAGTAAGGAGTCTAAGGTTGCTTAGGTATAGGTTGACCCTTTGAGCCTTTGAGATTCGATAATAAATCATGTTTACTATTGATCACTTTCCCCTATTCACATTTCCCAATGATTCCAATGGAATCCTATCTCTTAGCTTCACACTGATCTCAGTCTTAATGAACAATGATGTCAAGTCTAAGAAAATTCAGTCTTCAAACCTACAATACTTAATAGAAGCTTGCAATTAGACCTCTCCCATTCCTCCTTAGTAGAAGGGAAGTCTGACTAGATAGTGAAAAACTTTTGGTGGTGCTCAACCCCTTATCTCCCCTGGCCAAAATGCTAGGAAGATCATAACTCTGTGCAGGAAGCAATCTAAAATACGAGTGAAAGAAATGAGTGATCAAAAATAAATAAATAAGAGTGTGAGAAAGAGAGATATCATAGGAAAGAAAAAACCAAATCTTCTTTAGAAATATGTATCAAAAATATCAAAAAAATGAGAGATCCAAGTGAGGAATTACAAAAATACAAAAAAAAAGAAAACAAAAAATGAGTAATACAAAAAAAGAGTGAAAGAGAGAAGATTGTTGATTGTTTGTACTCTTGAGTGGAGATAAATCTAGGATCGAATCTACGAGAGTGACATCTACTAGAGAAAGCGAATTACAAAGCATACACAAGCACTAGCTGAGCAAAACCAAGAGTCTAATTGTCTTTAGGGCCATCTTCCACTCTAGAGCCTTTCCTTTGCCCTAGGTCTATCTTGTTGGCCATCCTTTGATCTAAGTCTAGCGATTGCTAATAAAATTTATTATTTGTCTAAGTTGAAAACTTGTCAATATGTTTTATCTAGTTAAGAATCAATGTTTAGCCTTTAGTGAAGCCCAAAATTTAGGAACCATTCCATCTCCTCCCCATTCCCACTTGAGTCCCTAATCCTATCCCAAGGTTCATTAGGTCTCCCTATACCGAGTCAAATCACAATCCCCTAGGTCAAGAATCCTACTAAAGAGCATTCACATTGTTTGTTCCACATGAATACATGCCAAAAATTGAAAATCAAAAGGAAAAAACATGTCATAACATCATGGAATTCATATCACTTAGAACATAGTATTTTGTATTTCATATTTGTGAATCATATAAAAAACAAATTGCATCATCCATATGTGATCATCATAGGTATACATTCTCATAAGAAAAATAAAATCTCTAGCCTACCATATGCACAAGAGGCAAAGTGAAGTACAAGATTTTAATTGAAGCTACGTATAAATCTCAACCAACTAGGTCTCAAGTGCAAACAATGTCTGAGCACAAGTTGTTGATAACTGAGAGGGGGGTGAATCAGTTATCCTAATGAATTCTTCTTTCTGAACTTTCTTATTAATCAATGCAGTATTAATTCAATTAAGCAAACACAACCATGAAATGGAAATACACATGACACAATATTTTTGACGTGGAAACCCTGTTAAGGGAGAAAACCACAGGGTGATTAACCCAAGATTGTATTCTATGTTAGAAGAATAGAAAAACAAAATGGCACTTGCCAATTAGGGCTCACTGCCTAAGCACACTGCTCACAAGAGGCACACTGCCTACAAGAGATTCACTGTCTACAAAAGGAATGTAATACAATACTTGAACTGATTGGAAGCATCTACAAATGTTGGAGTTCAATTATGGTTAAGCTCAGTATACTGATCTATTGCACTTCATCTTTCCTCTTTTCTTTTGCTGCTTTCCTTTTACATACCGGACCTTCCTTACTCCTTCTACTCTACACTTCTGTCTTTATTCGCATATCCCAACACACAATGACACTTCTCACAACTAAATCCATCATGTATATATATCTGCACAAGTGATTTCATCACCTTTCAAGTCGGCACCCGGAATAGTCAATTCTTTTCACAAACTCTGATCTGTCGGTTGAATCCTTCCACACCAAGTAATGCAAATCAAGATTACGCTTGTAGAAATCATTAATCATGTCAGCCAAACATGATTCATGCCTTCATAACCTTTACCACCATCAGTAACACATCTAGAAAGTAGTCTGATGTTCTGTCAATCAGTTCTTCCTCTGTTCACGCTGTCACTCAGGAACCTGGTACTCAAGTATTCATATCTTTTACCTCATCTATCACCAGAGGCTACAGCCTTGGAATCTATCACTCAAGGTAGTCCTCTTGACTTCCCCAAATCTGCACTTCACCAAGATACTTCCTCTGAGAGATCCGGACCAGTCTGTCGGACCTTGCCACATGCTCTGTTCTTGTTTACCGAACCACAATAATCTTCATTCTGACTTCCGGTAGAGACACACCATGTCCTGCGGATGTGTGGGATGACCTTTGTTGCCATTAATGACAACAATCATGAATCCATATAGTGTCTCTTGCCAACAATCTCCCCCTTTGGCATTGATGGCAACACTTAGTGAAAAATGACTAAGTGTTTACACTATGCTCCCCCTTGGCTGATACTCTGTCTTTATATACATTTTTTGGAGCTCCCCCTTAGTTGGATTCCTCATTTTTCACTGCTCTTCACTCCCCCTTTGACATCAATGGAAAAGGGTAGGGTCCGCATACCAAAATTTTCAAAAAGTTAACTATACTTAGCCGCATAAGTATATATATACAATTTGTACTTACATATACTTAAGTATGTTTGAAAAGGTATTCTTCAGCTCTACAACTTCTGTCGCCCAACTCTGCTTCATCCTGTCCAAAATTGAGATGTGACCACTCAACAGGAATGCAAATGCTTCAGCCTTCTTAAGATCTGTTGAATCATTGGTCCGGGCTGTAATCTGAGCATCATTTATGGCCTCATGCATGGCCTCTAACTTAGGGATAATAATCCTTCTAAGTTCACCCATCCCGCTGATTATGTGCTTCCTTTCCTTCTCAAAATTCTTTATTGCATTTGTGATTGCAATAGTTTGACACTCTTGATTTACTATGGAGGAAGAGAGAGGATCAAAACTTTGAGACAAACTTAGTAGTTTATCCTCTTGCTCTTTTATCTTCTTCTCAATCTCTACAGTTGCTTTGGTCCAGGAGATACAAAATTTGCATATTTCACTGCCATCCTTAAGAGCATTTTTTAAGCTCTTTATTCCAATACTCATATTTCTCCTATCATTAGTGATTAATCCTTGTACCTCTGAGAATCTCTTATCCAAAAACTCCTTCTGGACCTTTTCTTCAGCTAATTTTTCTAGAGAATCAAAATGTGTACTAACACCGCTGACTAAAGTTTTGAGATTACCGGAAGAGGAGGCTGTGGGATCCTTCTGAAAAGATGGCATGATCTTTTCCAGCACTCCGGATGCAGCTTCTATCAACTCACAGTCTTCCATATGAGACTTTAGGAGTTTTTCATTAGCCTTAGCATTTGCAAATGAAGCTATCTTCATTGTCTGTACCAGAGAAAGAGAATCAAAGTTGAATGGACCTTGTAGAAGCTCCGGTTCATCAATCTCCACTGTTTCTTTGCTCAGGAATTCTTGGATAGTTTGTGCACTGTCTCTTGCCAGAGACAGATGTTTCTTCTCTTCTGCAGTCTTGGAGCTGTCCTTTGGAGTTTTCTCTCCTTCTACATTCCCACCACTAGCAGTTGTGGTTTTCTCTGCTAAAATCTTTTGTTCCTCTGCAACCTTTGCACTGTCAACTTCTTTTTCCTTCACCTCTGATTCTTTCTCCTGTAATTTTTCTTCTTCTTTGGATCCGGAGACTATAGGGGAAACCGGAGGAGAAATGTTAGTCTGTTCAGGGCCCACCTCTTCTGTCACTTTCTCAGGAGTTTCTTCTGCAACATCTGTGGATGAGGGATCAGTGCCCAAGTCCTCTATAATAGGGAGATTGAATCTTTTGAAAGCCTTCCGGAGGATCTCTTCTGTGTCCTTGGCTACTTTGTCAGTTTCACCAAGCATAAGTTGATTCATCCTTGCTTTGCTTCTGAACTCATCCTTACAATCTTTGAATATCATATTCATTGTCTTGGGGTCGATTGAAGGATATAGCTGGATTGCTATTTGTTCCCAGATTTCTAGGTCTTTAGCTTGGGCAATGTTCTTTCTTGTTTCTAGTTCATTCTCCAAGCTTTTAGGGATCAGAGATATAATTTCAATAAATACTTTGTTGTAAATATTTAGATACCTAACTATGGCATCTTGCAATATCTTCTGATCTGCTTCACCATAATCATCATAAAACTCAACCATTGGCTGAAGATTTTTGTCCACTATGACTGATTTGATTATGTTGTCAATGTTAAGAGTGGGTTTTTCAACATATTCCTCTGCCTTTTCTTCTTCCTTCTGTTTGGTAGAGGGTTGACCGAATGTTTTCTTCTTTTTCTTCATTTTTCTGCTTTCTTCATCAGATTCAGTTTCCTCTTCATCTCTTTGACTTGTATAAGCCCTTGTGGCTTTTGTCTTTGACCTTTTCTCTCCTTTGTCAGATGCTTGGACTTCCGGTTTTGAGCTTTTAGCAGGGATAGGTGTTGGTCTCTTTGAAGATCTGGTCCGGGAGGAAGTTTCTACCGGAGCACGTTTCTTGCTTCCCTTTTCTGCCTCTTTCTTCCCTTCATTAGCTTTTTGTCTCTTTTCCCGGTTGGCATCAAGTGCCTCCTTTGAGATTCCAAGGCCTTGGGCAATATGTTCTACTTCTTTTCTCACCTTCCTTTTTATCTCTAGTTCTTTGAGTTCCACATGAATCTTTACACTCAGCTCCTCAAAGGTTCCAAACCTTTCTGCCTTTGGATCTTTAGGCTGACTCAGCATGTGTTGAACATGTAGCTCCATAATCTGTTCATCAACTTCATACCCCATGGGCATGATCCAGACTGTCCTTGGTTCTACTGCCTCCATTAGGCATTGATCAGTCTCTCCCATAAAGCAGACTATGTCTTTGTATTTCTCAACAAGGGACTGGGGAGTCCTTTCTCTTATTTGCATCATGTTCTGAAAGTTCTTAAAGTATCCCCATAGAGCTATATTTTGTGCTTGGTTATCACCAAGTCCATGCAAATAATCTCTGATTTGGATAGCTACTGGCCTATCACTCTCCCATACCCAGCCATTAGATCCGTAAAGCTCATTCATAAAGTAGAAGAATAAGCACAAAATTAATCCACCATACTTAAATGAATTCTTTTTATCTTTCTTGATTTTCTGCAGATTCTCTAAGAGTTGGTTCAGGAGAAGCTGATAGAGATCATAGTCTGCATCCTTTCTTAACATTTCATAAGCTGTATAGATGGCAGTTTCAGGTACAGAATTTTCTCTGCTAGAATGATATATCTTATATCCAATGATCATGGAGGCAAACTTGATATCTGGATCAGTGATATCTTCCATTGTCATTGCTCTTTTGTCAAACTTAGATCCGGTAGCCTCACTCACAGTTTGGTTCTTCACAGATTTGAGAACAGGAATCCCACCGGATGAGTGTAATCCGGTAACTGCCCTAATGGCATCCTTAGTGATCTTGAATGGTCCATTCAACCACATGAAGTTGTCATGTATTCTGCTCAAAATGTATCTAACCCATTCATCCTCCGTGAAACAAGGGAAATGTATGTATTGTGCAAAGTGTTTGTTCCGGAGGCCCTTGTATTGGGGTTTGAGCTCAAATGAATCATCTAACAGTTGTTTGTGATAGATATCTCTTAGTTTGAATTCCCCAAACTCTTCAATACTCGCATGTATGTAAACCCTAATATCTTCGGTGTGCAACACGCCATGCGGAACACTAGAGAAGGCTCCTAGGGGATCTACCTCCAAGGATTTGTATGGATGTTTCTTGAATGTGGGGCGAGGTCTATCAAAGATCTTAACTATATTCAGAGTAGCCATTTTTCAAAAGATTTGCAGTGAGATATTGAAAACAAAAAATACCTTATGCACCTTCGGTTACACGGAGTTGGTTGGATTGATTTCTGGATGTAATGACTTCTGCAAGTGATCTTCAATGAACTTGATGAATTTTGTTGCAGAGCTCCACTTTTCATTTCTTCTTGAGTGCAGAATGAACAAGTGATTAATGAGAAAACCCTTATATTCCTCCACAAACCCTAATATCAGATTGCAATAAATGCTCGACCTACATTATTCCAGTTTGCCTTATTCATATGACTTGAAGAACCGGATCTGTCCAGATCTATGAACATCATGCGAATCTTCCAAAACATGAACAAATTGAGATGACACATCACAAGGATATCCCAAACACTCTGTCCAATCCGCAAAATAGGACAATGCACTTCCGGATCTCACTGGACCTTTTTGTAACCCTCTATTACTCTAAAGCATCTCCCGGAACTGGTTCTACTTGATCAATCATAACTTCTTCACATCTTCATGCAGACCTCTGAAATCTTAATTGGATCATCTCAAGACTCATATCTACAAACCCTTTAATCAGCATCCTCTTCTTGTGCCAATTTCAGCACCACTTGACTAGCTGGGGGAACAAGGTTTTCTTTGTGTCTCCCCCTGAGCCAGAGCTCACTTTTTTTTAATTTATGGAAGGAATATTAGCACCAGAGTCTGGTGCGGATCCAACCTCTATATTCTCTGTACTTTTCTTCACCCAAATCTTGCTCATCTCACATTTAACTTCATCTGCATTCACTTTTTGTTTACCCTTATCTTGATTTTGATTATGATATACCGGACCTCGTTTGTCCTGATTCTTGTCTCTGCAGAATTTTGCACTATGACCGGATCTATTGCAGATTTGGTAAACAACATTTCTTTTCATATTTGACTGATATCCTTTTGATTTGCATTGATTAGCCATATGACCTATTCTATTGCATGCAAAGCATCTACCATTGAATGATTTGTTCATTTGCATATTTCTGCATTCATGATATTTGTGACCATACCTTTTGTAGTTAAAACATTGTCCGGAGAAGGAAGAATTAGTCTAATTTATTCTCTTTCTACACTGATTAGCTTTGTGACCAAAGAGATTACAGCTGTGGCAGTATCCATAGAAAGATGGATATCTTTGAGCATTGGGCTGTCTTACCGGAGGTCTTCTAGGCCTGTTCCTTTGATTTTCTGATCCAAAATTTTTCTGACTGGATCTAGAGCTTTCTCCTTTCTCATATCCCAAACCACTCTTGTCATCTGCCCTTTTTTGACTTCCAAGAAGAACTCCAAGTTGAGTAGAACTTATCTTGAATTTCTCTTTATATTCATTTGCTGATTGAAGATCCCTTTTGAGAGAGACAATTTAATCCTCAAGTTTTTCTTCATTTTCTTTAGCATCTTCAAGATCAGATTCAAGATGTCTGATAATTCTATCCATTTGGTGGTAATCTTCTGATTTGTCCTTGAGAGATTGTCTTAGATTATCTTCAGTTTTTCTTTTCTCTTCAATCTCTTGGGTAAACTTTATAACTCCTGATTCCATTTCATGTCTTACCATAATGACTTCTTTTGATAACTTTTCACATAACTTGGTTTTTTCAGTCAGCTCTTCATTTGCATCATTAGCTTCACCTTGTCTTGCCAATTGCTGAAGCAGCTCCTTTCTCTTTTTCATAGAGAGACTTAATTTGTCTTTTAGTTCTCTCATGAAATCATCAGCCTGTTTGAGTCTTTCCTTTAATTCATTGACTTCAGAGTTTGACTGTTCAAGATCCTCAAGGGCAGTCTTGAGTTGCTCCTTTTAACCATATGTATCCATTTGGATTCCCATATCTTCCTTGAGCTATTAGACTCTGTTAGGAGGAACTTAGCTCTGATACCAATTGTTGATAACTGAGAGGGGGGTGAATCAGTTATCCTAATGAATTCTTCTTTCTGAACTTTCTTATTAATCAATGCAGTATTAATTCAATTAAGCAAACACAACCATGAAATGGAAATACACATGACACAATATTTTTGACGTGGAAACCCTGTTAAGGGAGAAAACTACGGGGTGATTAACCCAAGATTGTATTCTTTGTTAGAAGAATAGAAAAACAAAATGGCACTTGCCAATTAGGGCTCACTGCCCGAGCACACTGCTCACAAGAGGCACACTACCTACAAGAGACTCACTGTCTACAAAAGGGATGTAATACAATACTTGAACTGATTGGAAGCATCTACAAATGCTGGAGTTCAGTTTCGGTTAAGCTCAATATATTGATCTGCTGCACTTCATCTTTCCTCTTTTCTTTTGCTGCTTTCCTTTTACATACCGGACCTTCCTTACTCCTGCTCTGCACTTCTATCTTTATTCGCACATCACAACACACAATGACACTTCTCACAACTAAATCCATCATGTATATATATCCACACAAGTGATTTCATCATCTTTCAAGTCGGCACCCAGAATAGGCAATTCTTTTCACAAACTCTGATCTGTCAGCTGAATCCTTCCACACCAAGTAATGCGGATCAAGACTATGCTTGTAGAAATCATTAATCATGTCGGCCAAACATGATTCATGCCTTCATAACCTTTACCACCATCAATAACACATCTGGAAAGTAGTCTGGTGTTCTGTCAGTCAGTTCTTTCTCTGTTCACACTGTCACTCAGGAACCCGGTACTCAAGTATTCATATCTTTTACCTCATCTATCACCGAAGGCTACAGCCTTGGAATCTATCACTCAAGGCAGTCCTCTTGACTTCCCCAAATCCGCACTTCACCAAGATACTTCCTCTGAGAGATCCGGACCAGTCTGTCGGACCTTGCCACATGCTCTGTTCTTGTTTACCGAACCACAATAATCTTCATTCTAACTTCCGGTAGAGACACACCATGTCCTGCGGATGTGTGGGATGACCTTTATTGCCATCAATGACAGCAATCATGAATCCATATAGTGTCTCTTGCCAACACAAGTCACTCCAATAAGTCTAAGAGAAAAATTATGCACTCAAGTGTACAAGTCTCCCCATGCAAGGGAGCAAGGATATAAATCTCTTCAATAAACATAGGTATCACAAAGACCTCAAGGAAGGTCAAGTTAGGCCTTCACAAAATCTTTATAAAAATTGTAAAAATTAAAATAAAAAACCCAACAAAATTTAAAACTTCAAAAATCCCTAAAAATCAAATATGTTCTTCAAAATATGCAATAAAAGGAGAATTCATCCTTCTCTCTAGCTTAGCATGTGTTTTATTTCCATATTGCTCTTGCACCCACATTGTGTGCTTTCAATCTTGCAAGTCCCCATGGTGAAGCGAAACAATTTGGGTATACTTATGATGCAATCTACGATGCGTTCGCTCATTTCAATTTTAGTACTCATTTTCAACAATTTAACTATTGAACTAACACTTGTTATTGTAGGTACAGTTATGGGACAACAACAGGAGGTAAGGCCTATTTCAGGAACAATACCTACCTCTCATTTAGACTACTGTCCCTGAGGGGGAAAATATGTAAGCACTAAAAAAGTGCATGAGCTTGCACGAGGACCCTATGATGATTTTAATCCTAATCACATATACAGAAGCATGAATATAACGCCCTCTCAACAGTGCTTCTCTTGGTGACATATGGACATTGAAATCTTTTGCTTGATTGATTATTCTCAATCCTAACTTTTCTTCATTTTTACCCTTGTCGAACATTCTTCTTCTGCATTCTTGACCTTGCCTACATAGCCAATTTTCATTTTAATGAGCTAATTTCAATTTCCCATGCTCATTTCATCTCACTCCACCCTTTAGAGGCATCTAAATGACCTCCTAGACCAGCCCCAACTTTTAGAATTGAGTTAAGTTTTTTCATTTCCAGATCCCCCTTGGGTGACCCTACTGGTGAAAGGGGGATCCTATTTAATTTGTCTATTTGGCTTAGCTCCTGTGACAAATTGCATCCTTATGCCTCCAAGACCACTCTCCAACCTGTAATTTTCACCAAGATCCTTCCTCTATGGGTTGCCCATGGATCCCCCCTAGGTGACCCTGGGTCACCCTTGGGTGACTTGACCTGGTCAAAGGTGCGACCCATGGGCGACCCTGTCATTTTTTGGATGCAAATTCTCTTTCAGTTTGGGCCTAAAAAATGTCTATTTTTTCTCCAGTTTGCATGTAGATTCGACCTAAACATAGAGTGAACTATTCTTAGCTCATCTACCACCTCCAATCATGCATAATTAGCTCACTTGATCTATACTTGTCACCTATCCAACTCATGCTAACTCCATTTCCTCATCTTGCGATAAGCTATCATAGCTTCATCACTCCCTAATTAGCCCAGTCTTCTCTCCAATCTAATCAATTAACTCTCTAATCAAGGGAGTTAACTCCCTAATCATCCCCACCTATCATGAACCATTCCATCCTATAAATACCCCTCACCTCTTCATTATTTCTCAAGTTGGAGAATGCTCTTCTCTTCTTCACAAGCTTTTTCAAGCTTCAGTTTCTTTCTTTAGTTTTTCAAAGCTTCAAATCTTTCATTTCATTAGTTTTCATTATTGCAAAGCTTCAAAGCTTCCTGATGCAGAGTGGTAACGCAACGGGAGCTAACTAACAGGAAGGAGGAGCCAATAATACAAACAGCATGATAAAAATCCCTATCGGCTCAGCATCATCATCATATTTCCTGTAAACACCAACAGCATCATCATATTTCAGACGCTCACAATTATCCTCCTGCCGACTACTGTTCACTTCTTCCGTCGATCGCCTATCATCATCATCATGATACTCAACGGGCACAAACATCCTCCTGTTGCACTGTTCATCGGGCGCCAAACACTAGCGGCATCATCATGATATGCGACACCACCTTCGTCAGCAGGATATCCAAATATCCGGTTGCTCCAAATATCCTAATGACGACCACTTCAACACCTTCCCTTCGATGCTCCGATAGCCGACGATACAAGCAACAGCATCATGATATGATTCATCCGGTTCTCTCGAAACCTCCTGATGATGTTAATACAACTTCCTGCCTACGCCGATACCTAACCACTTAGCGACAACAGGATCAACATGCATAGGGTGATATCTTAATATCCTGATGACGATGATGTCATATCCTGATGACGATGACGTCACACAATATCTTGATGAACTCTTCAACACTTAGTCAAAAAAACTGAACTTTCCCACCCGCATCTGCTAGCGATATGCGGATGATGGGCACCCCCCGAGAGATGATCCTGACGGCGATATATACACTGAGTATATATCCGACTTAAAACATCCTGATGCACTTGCAACATGCAAACTTCAACAGTTTCATGACCCGATCCTGATGGCGATACATTCGCAGATGACGATGCGGCTCGTTTCGACTGGAAACGTACATGCAGACTCCTGTATATCCGTCCGCTGCATGTAAACACTCAGAACCACACAATTTCACAAAGACAATGTGACGACTGGGCCGGATCACCTTCAAATCAAAATCTAACAGTTTATCTTTCTATACCTAGCACATGAGGATGCTAGGCTGATTCACAGCATGCTCCTAACTGATCTCTTGAACAATGCAATGCATAAACAGAAAACACAAATGTAAACTAAGCTATAATACAGGACCATTCCACCGATTCGTAGGATCAACCGGTGGAAGGGTTGAAAGTACCCATCAACTTGCAAACAGAAAGGAAATCAAAACAGATACAACTGATCAACTCAGATACTGCAAATGATGAGATCTTATTCAAATGAAATTCAAAAGTTCTGAATACAGCTTCACAATGTCTGAACTGCTCTCCTGAATCTCAACTCAACACAACACCAATACATCTATCAATATCCATATCTCTAAACCCTAACAGATCGAAGGTATATATAGCAAAGTCCTTCGAGTACTACCAACTCACTTCGCAGCGGCTGGGAGTTTCCAAGCGGCTGGGAGAAGGACAGCTCAGACTACCTTATCCCGATCTCTAACTTCCTACACATACTCCTAGGCTGAACTAATACATAGCATCGGTCCAATGGACCTTATTACATGATGAAGTCAAACATACTAAAAATAGACTATCCTGTCATCATGCGGACAATTATCCTATATCCTGATCATGTACGGGTGCTCCTGCACCATACTCCCCAGAAGAAGAAATCTCAAGTCCACTTGAGATGAGAGTATCAAGGTCGGCACCATGTTTCTGTATCTGCTCTGCAGTCATCCATACTGCTTCAGAGTTCGGCTGTCCCTTCCAAGAGACGAGGTACTCCAAGTACTTTTTGTTCCTGGTCTGTTTGACCACTCTGGTGTCCAAAACCTTCTGTAACTGTGGAGGATCATGTTGAGGAATGTCTTCAGCAACTGTATCCTGTAGGATATCCTGATCTGCATCTGGATTAGCCTTGTATGGGGTTAAATCACATACATTGAAGATAGGAGACAAACCAAGATCAGGTGGGAGTTGGATCTCATAAGCATTCGGTCCATACTTGTGCAAAATCTGACATGGTCCAACTTTCTTTTGCATGAGCTTAGTATACTTTCCCTTAGGAAGCTTGTCTTTCTTCAAGTGTACCCAAACCAAATCTCCAACATCAAATTGAACATCCTTCTTCTTCTTATCAGCATATTCTTTATATTTCAAGGTAGTTTGCTGGAGTTGGGTCTTGACCTGATCATGAACCTCTTTGATGGCTTCAGCAAAAGCTTCTCCGTCTGCACTAACAGGGTCTGCTGTAGGTAGATCTCACAACTCCAAAATTCCTCTGGGATGCATTCCATAAACTACCTGAAAAGGCAATTTCCCTGTGCTCCTATTGACAGTATCATTATATGAAAACTCAGCTTGAGACAGAATATTGTCCCATTTCTCCCCATGCTGTTTGGTCAAGCATCTGAGCAAATTCCCCAAGGAACGGTTCACTACCTCAGTCTGTCCATCCGTTTGAGGATGATATGCAGAGGAAAAAGACAAATTGGTTCCCAGTTTCCTCCAAAGGGTTCTCCAGAAGTGACCAATAAACTTCACATCTCTGTCTGAAACTATGCTCAAAGGCAATCCATGAATTCGGACAATCTCCCTGAAGAATAAATCTGCAATGTATGAAGCATCAGCAGTGGTTTTGCATGGCAAGAAATGTGCCATTTTACTGAATCTATCCACTACAACAAAAACACTGTCAAATCCTCTCCTTGTCCTTGGTAAACCCAAGACAAAATCCATACTGATGCTTTCCCATGGTCTGGAAGGAATGGGTAAGGGCTGATATAAACCTGCATTAGTTGACCTGCCTTTAGCTTTCTGACATATCACACATGTCTCTACAAATTTTCTGACATCTGATTGCAACTTAGGCCAAAAGTAATGCCTCCTGACTAGATCAAGAGTCTTATCTAGACCAAAATGACCTGCCATAGCTCCACAATGTTTCTCCTTGATTATATTTAACCTCATAGAACACCTTGGGATACACAACTGTCCCCCCTTGAACAACAATCCATCCTGAACCAAAAATTCAGAGAACTCAGCATGGTATTTCTCCCCAAAAGAAGTACAGACCTGATATATCTCTCCAAAATCTGCATCAGACTCATACATGGTCTTGAGTGAATCAATACCAACACTCTCTAACTGAATCCGATTGACTGTGAGAACTCTCCTGCTCAAAGCATCTGCAACTTTGTTCTTGACCCCTTTCTTATGCTTCAATGTAAAAGTGAAAGCCTGTAAGGTTTCTACCCATTTCATATGTCTGTGGTTCAGCTTTTCCTGGCTGTTTATGAAACTCAGAGCTTGGTTATCTGTGAATACTATGAATTCCTTTGGCATCAGGTAATGCCTCCATTTCTTGAGGGACTGAACTAAAGCATACATTTCCAGATCATATGATGAATACCTTTTCTTAGCATCATTGAGCTTCTCACTGAAAAATGCAATTGGTCTACCTTCTTGGCTGAGTACTGCTCCAATAGCCATGTGACTGGCATCACATTCTACCTGAAAGATTTTGTTAAAATCTGGAAGTGCAAGGACTGGCTGCTGTGCCACCTTCTTCTTCAATGTCTCAAAGGAATCATCTGCTCCTTGAGTCCAAACAAATCTGCACTTCTGTCCTCCTTTGATGGTATCCAGCATGGGTGCACAAATATGACTAAATCCTCTGATAAACTTCCTGTAGAAGGTTGCTAACCCATGGAAACTTCTGACATCATTCATAGTCTGTGGAGTTGGCCAATTCAATATGGCACTCACCTTCTCCTTATCCATCTGTAGCTTTCCTTGTGAAATGACGAAACCTAAATATGTGATCTCCTTTTTCATGAACAAGCACTTGTCTAAATTTATCATCAGCTGCTCTTCATGTAACCTCTTAAGAACCAAATCTATATGTCTGAGATGTTCTTCTTTGGTGTTACTGAAAATCAGAATGTCATCTAGATATACTATGACAAACTTACCAATGAATTCCTTCAGAACCTCATTCATCAGCCTCATGAAAGTACTAGGGGCATTAGATAAACCAAAAGGCATAACCTTCCATTCATATAACCCTTCATTTGTTTTGAATGCTGTCTTCCACTCATCACCTGGCCTAATCCTGATCTGATGGTATCCACTCTTCAAATCTATTTTGGTAAAGTACTTAGCACTTCCCAAACAATCAAGTAAATCCTCTATTCTAGGGATTGGAAACCTATACCTGATTGTGATCTTGTTGATGGCTCTGGAATCTGTGCAAAGCCTCCAAGTGCCTTCCTTCTTTGGTGCTAGTACAGCTGGTACTACACATGGGCTCAAACTTTTCCCAATCAGACCTGATTCCATCAATTCTTCAATCTGTCTGGCTATTTCTGCATTCTGTTCTGGAGTAAGCTTATAAGCTGCTTTGTTTGGAAGTGTTGACCCTGGAATTAAGTCTATGCAATGACTGATATCTCTGACAGGTGGTAGGGATCTTGGCATTCCCTCTGAGATGACACCTTTGTACTTATCCAATAGCTCTTGGATAGCTGGGTCTATCAACCTTGGCTTCTTCTCTTTCTTGACTTCTTGCTGTTGTTCCTTATTCACACTCATACATGGGATTAGGGCATATGCAACTGCACCTTCTGCTGCTACTTCTTTCATGAACTGTTTGCCTTCCATCAGCATGACCTTCACCTCTTTTCCTTTAGACTTCTCCTCTTTCTCCTTCAATGGGAATAACTCTATCACCTTACCATCTTTAGTGATTTTATAGGTGTTTTTAACACCATCATGCCGTGCCTTCAAATCATACTGCCATGGTCTACCAAACAAAAGATTGCAAGCATCCATCTTGGTAATATCAAACAACAACCTATCCTTATATGCACCAATCTGAAATTCTACCCAAGCCTGCTCTTCTACAGTTGTCTGCTGACCTTGAGTAAGCCATGAGACTTTATATGGGGATGGGTGAGGCAATCTCCTAAGCTTAAGCTTTATCACCATTTCTTCAGACACAAAATTCTCAGTAGAACCAGAATCAATCAAAACCTTACATGCCTTACCTCCTGCTTTGCAAATGGTTCTGAAAAGAGACTTTCTCTGAGGGGCTTCTTTGTCAGGTACCTTCATGGTAGTCACTGTTCTTCTCATCATCAGAGACTCTCCACTTTCTGGGTATCCATAATTATCAGGAGCATTCACACTCTGAAAATCATTAGAGCTTGTCCTACTTTGATTATCAGGTTCTTTGACCAGATTTGTCCTCCTTTCTCCTGCTGAGCTTGTGGCCTTGTCTGGACATCTGCTGGCTATATGGCCTTCTTTGTTACAGTTATAGCATCTGATGGATCCTCTGCCCTGGGATCTTCCTCTGAAAGGTCTTCTACCTCTGAAGTTTCCTTGCTGACTGTAATTCTCTCTCTGATTCTGACTATTGTTGCCCTTACTATTGTCATGACTGGATTCTCCTTGATATCCCTGTCCATGTCCTCTGCCTCTAAAAGGACCTCTTCCACCTCTTTGTTGTCTTCCTCTTCCTCTATTGTTTTGTTCTTGTTTTCTCTTCAACTTTTCTTCCACTTTCAATGCCAACTGAAAGCTTTTCTGCACTGTATCTGGATTATGCAGACTTAGATCTTCCTGAATATTAAACCTCAATCCATTAAGGTATCTGGCTACCTTCTCTTCTTCACTTTCTTTTACCTTTGTCTTCATACAGAGTTTCATGAATTCTTCTGTATATGAGCTAACATCTAGCTCCTTCTGCTTCAGGTTTTGCTTCCTCTTGTGTAATTGGATACTGTAATCCAATGGAATATAAGCTTCCTTTACCAATGCCATCATCTTCTTCCATGTGGCAACTCTACGTTTTCCTTCCTGTACTCTATCATCTTGAACAAAATTCCACCATGTCAAGGTAGCTTCTTTCATCTTTGACTGTGCTATCTTCACTCTCTGTTGTTCTGGTATCTCCTCTGTTACAAAGAAATTGTTCAAACAGTCTATCCACTCCATCACTGAATCAGGGTCCATCTTACCTGTAAACACTGGCAAATCCAGTTTCACATCCATGGTTCTCCTCTCCATGGCCTTGAGGGCATTCAACAGTGGTCTCTGGTCTGCAGGAACGACCTCCTTGCTCCAATTAGGGATCTCTTCTTCTTCCTTATCTTCTTCTCTACCAGAACCTACTCTGCTCCTCAACTTTGCTAACTCATCTTTCAACTCCTGATTCTGAGCCTTCACGGCCTTGCTTTCTGCAATCTGTTTCTTCACCAGAACTGCCAACTCAGCGTTGGTCATCCTTGCTGGAACCTCAGATGTTCCTTCTTCATCTGACATCGTGCCTATCTTTTCCAGAAGATCCTAACCTTTGCTCTGATACCACTATGATGCAGAGTGGTAACGCAACGGGAGCTAACTAACAGGAAGGAGGAGCCAATAATACAAACAGCATGATAAAAATCCCTATCGGCTCAGCATCATCATCATATTTCCTGTAAACACCAACAGCATCATCATATTTCGGACGCTCACAATTATCCTCCTGCCGACTACTGTTCACTTCTTCCGCCGATCGCCTATCATCATCATCATGATACTCAACGGGCGCAAACATCCTCCTGTTGCACTGTTCATCGGGCGCCAAACACTAGCGGCATCATCATGATATGCGACACCACCTTCGTCAGCAGGATATCCAAATATCCGGTTGCTCCAAATATCCTGATGACGACCACTTCAACACCTTCCCTTCGATGCTCCGATAGCCGACGATACAAGCAACAGCATCATGATATGATTCATCCAGTTCTCTCGAAACCTCCTGATGATGTTAATACAACTTCCTGCCTACGCCGATACCTAACCACTTAGCGACAACAGGATCAACATGCATAGGGTGATATCTTAATATCCTGATGACGATGACGTCACACAATATCCTGATGAACTCTTCAACACTTAGTCAAAAAAACTGAACTTTCCCACCCGCATCTGCTAGCGATATGCGGATGATGGGCACCCCCCGAGAGATGATCCTGACGGCGATATATACACTGAGTATATATCTGACTTAAAACATCCTGATGCACTTGCAACATGCAAACTTCAACAGTTTCATGACCCGATCCTGATGGCGATACATTCGCAGATGACGATGCGGCTCGTTCCAACTGGAAACGTACATGCAGACTCCTGTATATCCGTCCGCTGCATGTAAACACTCAGAACCGCACAATTTCACAAAGACAATGTGACGACCGGGCCAGATTACCTTCAAATCAAAATCTCACAGTTTATCTTTCTATACCTAGCACATGAGGATGCTAGGCTGATTCACAGCATGCTCCTAACTGATCTCTTGAACAATGCAATGCATAAACAGAAAACACAAATGTAAACTAAGCTATAATACAGGACCATTCCACCGATTCGCAGGATCAACCGGTGGAAGGGTTGAAAGTACCCATCAACTTGCAAACAGAAAGGAAATCAAAACAGATACAACTGATCAACTCAGATACTGCAAATGATGAGATCTTATTCAAATGAAATTCAAAAGTTCTGAATACAGCTTCACAATGTCTGAACTGCTCTCCTGAATCTCAACTCAACACAACACCAATACATCTATCAATATCCATATCTCTAAACCCTAACAGATCGAAGGTATATATAGCAAAGTCCTTCGAGTACTACCAACTCACTTCCCAGCGGCTGGGAGTTTCCAAGCGGCTGGGAGAAGGACAGCTCAGACTACCTTATCCCGATCTCTAACTGCCTACACATACTCCTAGGCTGAACTAATACATAGCATCGGTCCAATGGACCTTATTACATGATGAAGTCAAACATACTAAAAATAGACTATCCTGTCATCATGCGGACAATTATCCTATATCCTGATCATGTACGGGTGCTCCTGCACCACTTCCCCTTTGGGAGGCAAATCCATTGTTGCAATCATTCTTCAAGCTTTTTTTTTACTCTCCAATTAGCGTTCTCATGCTCTTCATAGGATGTAGGTGCCTTTTGCTTTTAGTATTTGTTGCCCAAGCCTTCAAAGGTTTCATACAACAATGTGACGCTTGTGAATTTCCCAAGCACAAGTGCTTCAAAGCTTTTATAAGCTCTCCCAATTCATAGCTTTCTCAAGCTCACTCATTTGCTCTCTTCCCAATTGCCACCAAGAGGAGGACCACGTTGTTGTAAGAGGACGGAGATGTTTCTAAAATAAGGGTTCTTGAGGGTAGTGCAGAGACTCATGCGTTGACCACAATCCAAGTTTTTTCATGCTTTATTAGTTAATTAAATCATAGATTTGCTCTTGGGAATAGTAATCTTGTTGTTGCAATTTCCTTGATAGATTTATTTCAAAGTTGATTAGATTAACTTGTTGTAAGTAGTTTAAATTGTGACTCTAGATATATTTCATATTTTATGTTTTCAATTCTTAGATTAGTTCAAAAATTTCTTTGAAAACACAAAAACATAGTATAGCTTGCATGCATATTTCAATTTCTAGATTAATTAGATCACTTTACATTTGAGAAAAAGAACCAAAATTTGTATTGCATTCTTAATTAGTTGCATCCATCAAAAACCCAAAAAATACAAAACATTAGAACTTAGAAAAGGTCAAACCCTCGATTCAATCATGAGGTAGGATTTAACTACACAAGGTCAAACCTTTAGTTTCATCACAAGGTCAAGATGTCAACAGAATTCATACAAAGCCTTAGATACCATCACTATATTGAAAGTCAACTCTTAGTCAACTCAAGTCAATTCTCTCTATCCAAGCATACAAATATGCCTTGGAATTAGAGGTGAATGGGTCAGGGTTATCCTTGAGGAGATTGGACAAACATATCCTAGGCCACAACTAGCACAACAAACACTAGAAGAGAAAGAACATGCTCTTAGGTTAATACAACAAAGAGAACAAATACAACAAAGCATATAAGCCATAGAAGAAAGGTTACAACGTACAAGGCTCATCAACCTTTACAACTAACATCCACCTAGATGTTGGAAAATAAGAAACCCAAATAGGAGATTGATAACTAGTGACCCTTCAGATCATATTATTATCTCCACCACAACAGTCATAGAACGACACATAGCAAACCACAACAGGCCCTAGGACCAGCTGATTGCTCTCCACGATGTTCTGTGTCCAAGAGAATAGAACCACCTTCAGGTCTTGCCTCCACTCGACTGGATTCTGCCACGAGAGCGAGAGTGACTTGGATGTCGCCCAAGGTAATGAGAGGGTCCATGTGTTGTATCAAAGTTGACTCATTCACGCTTGTGCCTGAGTCACATTTTGAGGAGTATAGGTACTATGATAAAAAAGACACAAAACATTGCATGAGTGACCCCAACAACACTACTATATGTGCATGTGGTGCTCTACAAAGGTATAGAGTCTCACAAATACTGATCAACTAAAAAAGGTAGAAGGTTGCCTCCATAAATAGGAATGCAAGAATGTCTATATAGTATGTGTTTCATCTTAATAAAATGCATGGGTAACTAGTTGCTCCATTCACCTAGTATATAAGAACAAAAACTAGATACATATCTTACTCCAAAGTGAAACTAAGGAAGCATTAACATAACCATATGATACCCCCCATAATATTGACAAGGGAGAGGTACTAGAAGATCAACTAAAGTGTGACACAAAGTTGTGCAAAGGGATGCAACATCACATCCAATATGATGTACAAGAAACCAACTACTAAACTGCTTCAATATCTCTGTTATTGTGTTGATAACACTGAAATTGTAAGGATTGAAAAGAATTTGCACTCTACTTCCCTCATTAGATTAGCATAGGAAGTGTGTTCCGCGTACCTTGCTTCCTTTCAATTGGTATCAGAGCTTGATCCCCTTTGGTCCTAGTTGTTGGGTGGGGGTTTTTTGAGCTAATCTTAGGTTGAGTGGGAGCATTGTGTATAGTATTCTATAATCTTATTGCAGGAAAAGAGATGGCAAACACATCTAGAAGAATCAAGGTGGAGAAGTTTAATGGCACAAATTTTGAGTTGTGGAAACTTAATATGGAAGACATACTTGTTGATTGAGACCTATGGGAAACCGTATCTGCTGTAAAACCAACTGCAATGTCACAAACTAATTAAGATCTCAAAGATTGAAAGGCCAAGTGTCTCATAAGACTCAGTCTAGCTAATTCTGTCCTATTAAATGTCCATGAGTAGAAGACCACAAAAGACCTTTGGAAGAAGTTGGGTGATGCTTATCAGGCTAAATCCTTGGTGAACAATTTTTTTTTGAGAAAAAAGTTGTATTCTCTAAGGATGGAGGATGGAGGATTAGTTGTAGACCACCTGAATGCCTTCAACATGATAGTTGCACAATTGACATCTGTTGGTGTGAATGTGGAGGAGGAGGATCATTGTATGACCCTATTGTGTTCTTTTCCGGACTCGTGGGACCATCTTGTCATGGCTATTGGAAGCACCACTTCCACTTTCAAAATGGAAGATGTGGTATCTTCACTGTTATTTGAAGAGATGTGGAGAAAGTCTTCTGAGGCAGCCAAAGAGGCTCTTGTGGATCATGGAAGACCCAAGGAGAAAGGAAAGAAAAAGAAGGAGAAGAAAGAAGAAAAGATCCAAACCCCGTGGGAGATCTAAGTCTCCTAGAAAGTCCAAGGCTCCCTGTTGAAACTGTGGAAAAACTAGGAATTTTCAAAAGGAATGCAAAGAGGAAAAGAAAAAGAAGAAGAAAGCCTCAGATTTAGATTCTGACAAGTCACAAGATGATGGTGATGCCTTCATTGCAGCCCTGGTCACCCATGCATCTGATGATGTGTGGTTGATAGATTCTGGTGCATCTTTCCACATGACCTCTCATCAAAACTAGTTCACGAAGTATGAAGAGTTCGATGCTAGAAGAGTGTACCTGGGTGATGATTCTCATCTAAAGATTGTTGGTCATGGAAGAGTCTCTATTCGATTCCCTAATGGATGAATGAAGGAGATCTTTGGGGTTATGCACATCCCAGGCTTGGCACGGAACCTGCTTTCTATAAGTATGTTGAATGATGTAGGTGTGCAGGTTATCTTTTCGAAGGATGGATGCAAGATGACTAGAGGTTCTATGGTTCTTGCGAAGGGTACTTGGAGAGGTACTTTGTTTCAGTTGTAGGCATGCACTGAATAGTGCAATAGTTCTTCTCACTCAAGGAAAAGAGTTGCAGGCACTTCATCCCCACCATCTAAACAAGCAGTGAAGAAATCTATTGTAACATTTTCTGATGGTAGTGCACATACTTTGGAAGTTAAACTTCCTACTGAGAAGACAATGTTATGGCATATGAGATTTGGCCACATTGGTGAGAAGGGTCTTAGAACCCTAAAAAATAAAAACCTTGTTGAGGGGTTAAATGATTGTAATCTTGAGTTTGACTTTTGTGAACATTGCATATATGGAAAACAAAATCGTGTTCAGTTTTACTCTAGTTCTCACAAGTCTTCTAGTGTATTGGATCTTATTCATTCTGATGTTTTTGGTCCAGTTAATGTTCCTTCAATTTTAAAATCTATATATTTTGTATCTTTTATATATGATTACAGTAGAAAGACATGGGTTTATTTTTTAGAAGCATATATGAAGTCTTTAGTCAGTTCAAAGAGTTTAAAGCTTTTGTTGAGAATCACACTAGTAAATGGATTAAGTGTTTGAGAACTGACAATGGTGGTGAGTTTTGATTGGCAGAGTTCAATAAGTTCTATAAAGAGCAAGGGATTGAAAGACACAAGACAACTCCTTACACCCCGCAACAAAATGGAGTTGTAGAGAGGATGAACATGACACTAATGGAGAAGACTAGGAGTATGCTTAGTGGAGCAAGCCTCGAACAAAAGTTTTGGGCTAAAGCTATAGCCACTGCTTGCTGCCTGGTAAACAAGTCTCCTACATTAGCTCTTGTTGGTAAAACACCTATGGAGGTGTGGTCTGGTAAGAAGCCTTCAGTTAGACATCTTCGTGTTTTTGGTTGTGAGGCATATGCACATGTGCCTAAGGCGATTCGGTCTAAATTGGAGAACAAGGCTGTTAAATATATTTTCATTGGCCATGGTGTTGGTGTGAAAGGATACAAGCTTTGGGATCCTATGGCTGTTAAATATATTTTCAGAGAGCTAACACCTTCTCCTGTTGTTCTACAGCCAAAAGAAACAGTAAAGAAATAAGATGTGGTTTAGTTTCCTTCTACCCCTGAGAGGAATGAATTGACAAACCCTGTGAGACTTGATGATGAGGAGAGCTCTAGTAGCTCTGAAAGCTCAGAAGAAGAAGCAAAACCTCAACCTCAACCTTTGAAGAGGTCTACACAAATAAGAAAGAAACCTAAGAGGTCTGGTTATTCATTGCTAGATTCTAGTTGTGCTTATGCCTTGCTTACTAACACTGATGAACCTAGAACTATGATAGAGCCTATGGGCATGAAAGATGTAGGTTCTTGTAAGGAGGCCATGGAGGATGCGATGGATTCTTTGGAAAAGAACAAAACATGGGAATTGGTGCCTTTCCCTGAAGGATGGAAACCTATTGGATGTAAATGGGTGTTCAAGAAAAAATTTGGTGTAGATGGTAGTGTTGAAAAGTATAAGGCCGGACTGGTTGTGAAGGGGTATTCACAAGTGGAGGGAATTGATTATGGTGAAATTTTCTCTCCTATTGTAAAGCTGACATCTATTTATTTCCTATTATCTCTTGCAGGAACCTATGACTTAGAGGTGGAACAGATGGATGTGAAAATAGCTTTCCTTCATGGTGATTTGGAGGAAGAGATTTACCTGTCACAGCGAAATAATTACGTGGTGAAAGGTAAAGAAAATTTGGTTTGCAAGTTGGAAAAGTCTTTGTATGGTTTGAAGCAATCTCCTAGGATGTGGTATTTGAAGTTTGATGCCTTTGTGTTGTCAATTAGATTTGTGAGATCAAAATTGGATCACTATGTGTATTATAAGTTTGATGGTGATCATATTCTCATTCTTGCATTATATGTTGATGATATGTTGCTGATTGGGAAGGGTAAAAATATGATTTCTAATTTTAAGTCTCAGTTGTCAACACAGTTTGAAATGAAAGATTTTGGGGTAGCTAGGTAGATTCTGGGAATGGAAATTGGAAGAGACAGAGAAAACAAGAAACTTTGGTTAAGCCAGAGTAAGTATGTGAAGATCATGTTGGATAGGTTTAGCATGGGAGATTGTAGACCATTGTGTGTTCCTGTTTCATTGGGGACAATGTTTTCTGTTGATGATTGTCCAAAATCTCCTAGTGAGGTGGAGGATATGAGCAAAGTACCCTATGCTAGTGCTATTGGTAGTTCGATGTATGCTATGGTCTACACAAGACTAGACATAGCCCAAGTAGTGGGAGTCCTTAGTTGATTTATGGCTAATCATGGATGGGTACATTGGGATACAATTAAGAGAGTGTTTAGATATTTGAGGGGTACTTCTAAGTATTCTATATGCTATCATGGTAATCTTATAGGACCTCTGCATTCTATTAGTATTCAAGGATTTGTGAATTCAAATTGGGCAGGTGACATTGACAACAGGAGATCCACCAGTGCCTATGTGTTCATGATGTTTGGTGGTGCAATTAGTTGGATGAGTAAGTGACAACCCATGGTTTCTTTGTCCATGATAGAAGCTGAGTATATGATAGCATCTCATGCTTGTAAGGAAGCCATTTAGATTAAGAGATTGTGTTTAGATATTGGTGTTGATGTTGGATAGATTACAATTTGTTGTGACAGTTAGAGTGCGATTTGCCTAGCAAAGAATCCAACTTTTCATGCCAGAACCAAGCACATTGATGTACAGTATCACTTGGTGTGAGATATGGTAGAGGATGGAAAGGTGAATTTGGAGAAGGTAGACAATTTGAAGAATGTTGTAGATGCATTGTCGAAACTAGTGAGTATAGAGAAGTTCAGATGGTGTTCAGAGTCTATGGGCCTCTCGGCCTATAGCTGTTAAATCCTATTATTTTCATTGGCTCTTACAAGGTTTTCGACAAGTGGAAGAATGTTGGGAATTAAGGTGTCTCAATCTTGGTAATTCCTTGTATTATTTCATTATATTTATTTATTTATTGCCTATTGTTGTAAATTAAAATGTAAATTCATATTGTCATCATGTGGGATGTGGCACGGTGATGTGTCATCGTACATGGAAGATGACAACTTGTAAGTGTGTCCTCACATGAGGAGATAGGTGTCTCACTTTGTGGTAGGAATATTTTGGCATGTGTCAGCATCTTGGATAGTGTGTAAGGGAATGTTGACCAAAACAGTTATGACAGATTCCTATGATAGAATCTATGACATGTAAGAGTCGTAAGTGGAAGATTTTATGACAGGTGAAGACATGTGTTGAGGAGCATCTATGAAAAAGGCATCTTTGGGCACCCCAAGGTGGAATATGACAAGTTGTAAGAGAATATGCTATATTTAGTTAGTTTATGACAGATTCTCTTACAGCTATAAGATATGTTAGTATGATGGATTCTATGACGGTCGTAAGAGTCATAAGAGCATCTCTCATTGCCCAACTTGGGAATATGTGACCTCTTTGGGATGGGGTGTGTGGACAAGTGTCAGAAGCATCTTACAATGTTGACCAAGTGTCCATAGGCTTAGGTTTTGGGCCATGAGGCCAAGTTGGATGCCCATTCCAAGATAGAGGCAATTTTGCCTTATATTTTCTTTATAAATAGGTGCTTTGAGGAGGAGTTGCATTGTGTAATTGACAGGTACTATTATGCTACCAAAATACCTCTAGATACAAGTGTTGAAGACTCCTGAGAGCTTGCATTGCAAGTCTACTTTAAACAACATTTAGATTTGTTAATACATTGTGCAGGTTTTGGAGTGTGGGCTTTTTCTCCCAAAAGGGTTTTCCCCATGTTAAATCTTCTCTCTCTCTTCTTCTGTGTCATTTTACATGTATGTTGTTTTTTGCAATATCTCTATTATTGGGTTGATAACACTAAAATTGTAATGATTGGAGAGAATTTGCACTCTACTTCCCTCATTAGATTAGCATAGGAAATGTGTTCCTCGTACCTTGCTTCCTTTCACAGGAAATACCATAGCCCACATATGACTATGTAACATGCTACAAAATATACAACTTTACCAAAATGATAAGTACTCCCAAACATCCATACCAATTTTCTCTTTTCACAAGGGCAACTCATTTATTCATAACATCATAGATTCACTTGCAATGCTTTCAACATAATACAATAGTCCATGAACATGTATAGCATCATCACTACCATTTTTACATTAGTGCATAAACATAAGTAACATCTTCACAATCATCATTACATTCACTACTATATTCACATAATGATATACATCTCATTTTACACCCATTACACTCTCATCTCATAATAACACATGATGCAACATCATATCACATTTATTTTTATTTAATACCATTCATTCACAAGAAAATGAGAAACCAACCATACAATTAAATGAGTTTGGTTGAGGAACCCTAGTCATTTCTCTACATTCACATCCATACATATAAGCATAAGTAACCTTGGCTTCGTCAATAGCATTCAATTGCTCACTCAAAGAAAGATATGCAACATTCTTATTACCTTAGCATTCACTATTCTTAGTTTGCATTAAAGTACAAGTGTTCACCTATATGATCTCATTAAAACCACAATGCAATTGAGGATATCATATTTCATCAACAAGGTACATCCACTAAGCAATTAATGTTCTCATTTAAGTTCATTAAGCAAGGAGGCACTAATTAAGATATAATCACTTTCAACACATAACCATAACAAGAATAAGGTCTTCTTCACTCCTATCTCATTAAATAGTTTACTTATTGAAATTTTTAACATACTAATTAAACCCATATGCCATTATTGTAACATCTTGTCAACTATTGACAACTAAGAAGAGGAGAGAAAGATAGATTTCATCTCAAGTCAAGACATTACATGCCATCCAATATTCATCATATGTAAACATGCAAATTCTACTAAGGGGAAGTTTAAGGCACCATTAATTCACCAATTACTTCAATTTGTAAGTAAAGAATGATAAATGCAGTAATCTAGCACATCAAGAGGTTACAAGCAAAATTGGGTCACATCACACTAATTTCAACAACCATACATCACTTAAAATAAAGCATGCAACATTCATTCTAATCTATCCACATATACACACATTCATCCTTTACACGTATAATACAAGAAAGAATTACAAGAGCAATTCATGACCAATTAGTGTCATTTCATTCACTAGCAACATAAAGGAAGACACAAAGAGAGAATATCCAAGCAAGGGTAATTAGGCAACCCAAGTTACCTTCAACCCACAAACACACAAGGTTGAACATTCCTACCCTGGTCTTATAACATGGGAGAGTGATCACTCTTAACCATGGGAAACTCTCAACCAAGGTCAACAATCTAGTCTCATTGAGTAAGGTAAGGCTAAGGAGGCTATTTCCTCCACGATTTCTATGAATGGGGTTGTAACTTCATCCACTAATGCCATGCTAAGGCATGAAAGCAATCAAGACTATAAAAACAATATAACAAGCTCATGCCACACACACCAAACATAGTGAAACATAGAAGGCTCAAGTACACCAGAGCTCTGAGTGTGTGAATATGGGCTCTGTTACCAGATGTAACATCCCACCACACAACCCTGAAGGGTAAGGGCCAAAAGAGGGCAAGAATATTTTTTTTGAATATAAATTGATAACATACACATCCAACGGTTGCCGACTTGGTAGATCAACAACATCCATGGCCAAGTATGGCCGAATGTACAACCCAAGGGAGAGGATTAAATCACCCTACTTGCAAACATCATTAAAACTACATTCATTTTAAACACCAAATCAAATGTTCCTAATAACCATTTCCACTTAAAAACATAAAGCCATAATGATCATCATAGAACAAGTGGGTTCGATACCAACACCAGAAAACCGTAAGCCAAATAGAAAACAACATCTCATTTCTTCTCATTAATATAGTTTACATCATCTCTCTTAAGAGAGTACAAAATTATAAAAGGGAATATACATAAGCAAAATGGCATAGCCATGGATAAGATACAATAATTGATAAAATAAATACAAGAGAGAACATCTCGAACTGGTGCTCCAATAACTTGTACACCAGTCCCCAATGGTAGTGGCAACACCTCCCAACCATGTGGACTCAAAAGAGACCACCCTACCATGCTCAGAGGTAGTCACAAGGCCCAAATAGAAGAATAAAGGCAAGGAATATGATGGCCATCACTCACTGTAGTCACGAAGTAGACACAACACACAATGCATAAAACCAATGTCACAACATAGAGATGCTCATCCAATAGCATGTCAGGTAGTACTCATGACTACTAAGGTACAAGACACTAGTTTGCAAATCAGATGGAGTGTCATCATGCATGCATGAAGGGATGGCAGCACATAGAATCAAATACACTTCTCATTCAGATGAGGAGACTCAAACATGCTCGAATCAACGCCCCACAGATAGATAAATCGATGCCTCGAAGATGGATAGGCCGTCTCATGTGCATCCTTAGCCTTTATAAGTGCTCAAGGACATGCACGAGGACTCAATATCCTAGACCTAAGCTCATCTCATTTAACCAAACAGGGTATACAAAACCAAACTAAAACAATTCCATGACTGGTCACATTCCATGATAACATCAATTAAATCCGTCAAGTAAAAAATGCTATTTAAATATCCAAATCAGCCAAGCAAGAACAAAGTGATCTACAAGACAAAAGCTTTCGATGACAATGTAATTTTATTGAAAATAGCCCTTTGACAATTAGGTTAGTTGTGTAATAACTCCAGTGAACCCAATTGGTCACTCTTCACAAAGGAATGCACGGATATTATAAGAAAAGGCATGACAAATGTTATTGCAAGTCTCCTCACAACCTAAATTTTGCATAATGTCTGCCACTTTTAATATAACCAAAAAAAATGTAAAAACAAAGACTTACAAAAAGGAGATCCTAATTTTCCTCCTATAGTAGTTCCCTTAGATCCTTGTGTTGCATGACAGATTATTGGTTGTGAGGCATATGGACATGTGCGTAAGGTGATCCGGTCTAAATTGGAGAACAAGGCTATTAAATATATTTTCATTGGCTATGGTTTCGGTGTGAAAGGATACAAGCTTTGGGATCCTATGGCTGAAAAAGTGTTGTATAGCAGAAATGTTATTTTCAGAGAGCTAACACCTTCTCCTATTTTTCTACAGCTAGAAGAAAGAATAAAGAATGAAGATGTGGTTTAGTTTCCTTCTACCCCTAAGAAGACTGAATCGACAGACCCTATGAGACTTGATGATGAGGAGAGCTCTAGTAGCTCTGAAAGCTCAGAAGAAGAAGCAGAACCTCAACCTCAGCCTTTGAGGAGGTCTACACGAATAAGAATAAAACTTGAGAGGTTTGGTTATTCATTACTAGATTCTAGTTGTGCTTATGCCTTGCTTACTAACACTGATGAACCTAGAACTGTGACAGAGGCTATGGGCATGAAAGATGCAAGTTCCTGGAAGGACGCCATGGAGGATGAGATGACTTCTTTGGAAAAGAATAAAACATGGGACTTGGTGCCTTTACCTGAAGGATGGAAACCTATTGGATGTAAATGGGTGTTCAAGAAGAAATTCAGTGCAGATGGTAGTGTTGAAAAGTATAAGGCCAGACTGGTTGTGAAGGGGTATTCACAAGTGGAGGGAATTGATTATGGTGAAATTTTCTCTCCCGTTGCAAAGTTGACATCTATTTGTTTCTTCTTATGTCTTGCAGCAGCCTATGACTTAGAGGTGGAGCAGATGGATGTGAAAATAGCTTTCCTTCATGGTGATTTGGAGGAAGAGATTTATGTCATAGCCAGAGAATTACGTGGTGAAAGGTAAAGAAAATTTGGTTTGCAAGTTGAAAAAGTCTGCATATGGTTTGAAGCAATCTCCTAGGATGTGGTACTTGAAGTTTGATGCCTTTGTGTTGTCAATTAGATTTGTGAGATCAAAATTAGATCACTATGTGTATTATAAGTTTGATGGTGATCGTATTCTCATTCTTGCATTATATGTTGATGATATGTTATTGATTGGGAAGGGTAAAAATATGATTTCTAATTTTAAGTCTTAGTTGTCAACATAGTTTGAAATGAAATATTAAGGGGAAGCTAGGTACATTCTGGGAATGGAAATCAGAAGAGACAGAGCAAATATAAAACTTTGGTTAAGCTACAGTAAGTATGTGAAGATCGTGTTGGATAGGTTCAGCATGGGAGATTGTAGACCATTGTGTGTTCCTATTTCATTGGGGACAAAGTTTTCTATTGATGATTGTCCAAAATCTCCTAGTGAGGTGGAGGACATGAGCAGAGTACTTTATGCTAGTGCTATTGGCTGTTTGATGTATGCTATGGTCTGCACAAGACCAGACATTGCCCAAGAAGTGGGAGTCCTTAGTTGATTTATGGCTAATCCTAGACAGGTACATTGGGATGCAATTAAGAGAGTGTTTAGATATTTGAGGGGTACTTCTGAGTATTCCATATACTATCATGGTAATCTTATAGGACCTCTACATTCTGTTAGTATTTGAGGATTTGTGGATTCAGACTGGGCAGGTGACATTAACAGCATGAGATCCACCAGTGCCTATGTGTTCATGATGTTTGGTGGTGCAATTAATTGGATGAGTAAGCGATAGCCTGTGGTTACATTGTCCACGACAGAAGCTGACTATATGGAAGCAACTCATGCTTGTAAGGAAGCCATTTGGCTTCAGAGATTGTGTTCAGATATTGATGTTGATGCAAGACAGATTACGATTTGTTGTGATAGTCAGAGTGTGATTTGCCTAGCAAAGAATCCAACTTTTCATGCTAGAACCAAGCACATTGATGTAAAGTATCACTTTGTGTGAGATATGGTAGAGGATGGAAAGGTGAATTTGGAGAAGGTAGACAATTTGAAGAATGTTGTAGATGCATTGACAAAACCAGTGAGTATAGAGAAGTTCAGATGGTGTTCGAAGTCTATGGGCCTCTCGGCCTATAGCAGTTAAATCATGTTATTTCCATTGGCTCTTACAAGGTGTTCGAACAAGTGGGAGAATGTTGGGAATTAAGGTGTCTCAAGCTTGGGAATTCCTTGTATTATTTCATTATATTTATTTATTTAATGCCTATTTTTGTAAATTAAAATGTAAATTCATATTGTCATCATGTGGGATGTGGCACGATGATATGTCATCCTACATGAAACATGACAACTTGTAATTTTGTCCTCACATGAGGAGATAGGCGTCTCACTTTGTGGTAGAAATATTTTGGCTTGTGTCAGAATCTTGGATAGTGTGTAAGGGAATATTGACCGAAACAGTTATAACAGATTCCTATGACAGAATCTATGACATGTAAGAGTTGTAAGTGGAAGATTCTATGACAGGTGAAGACATGTGTCAAGGAGAATCTTTGGAAAAGGCATTTTTGGGAACCCCAAGGTGGAATATGACAAGTTGTAAGAGAATATGCTATTTTTAGTTAGTTTATGACAGATTCTCTTACAGCTGTAAGATATTTCAATATGACAGATTCTATGATAGTCGTAAGAGTCGTAAGAGCATCTCTCATTGCCCAACTTGGGAATAGGTGACCTCTTTGGGATGGGGTGTGTGGACAAGTGTCAGAAGCATCTTACAATGTTGACCAAGTGTCCATAGGCGTAGGTTTTGGGCCATGAGGCTAAGTTGGATGCCCATTCCAAGATAGAGGCAATTTTGCCTTGTATTTTCTTTATAAATAGGTGCTTTGAGGAGGAGTTGCATTGTGTGATTGATAGGTACTGTTATGCTACCAAAATACCTCTAGATATGAGTATCAAAGACTCCTGAGAGCTTGCACTACAAGTGTATTGTAAACAACATTTAGATTGGTTAATACATTGTGCAGGTTTTGGAGTGTGGGGTTTTTCTCCTGAAAGGATTTTCCCCATGTTAAATCTTGTCTCTCTCTTCTTCTGTGTCATTCTGCATGTATGTTGTTTGCTGCAATATCTTTGTTATTGTCTTGATAACACTAAAATTGTAAGGATTAAAAACAATTTGCACTCTACGTCCCTCATTAGATTAGCGTAGGAAGTGTGTTCCACGAACCTTGCTTCCTTTCACAAGAAATACCATAGCCCACATATGACTATGCAACATGCTCCAAATTATACAACTTTACCAAAATAATAAGTCCTCCCAAACATCCATACCAATTTTCTCTATTCACAAGGGCAACTCATTTACCCATAACATCATAGATTCACTTGCAATGCTTTCAACATAATACAATAGTGCATGAACATGTATAGCATCATCACTACCATCTTTACATTAGTGCATAAACATAAGTAACATCTTCACAATCATCTTTACATTCACTTCTATATTCACATAATGATATACATCTCATAATAACACATGATGTAACATCATATCACATTTATTTTTATTTAATACCATTCATTCACAAGAAAATGAGAAACCAACCATACAATTAAATGAGTTTGGTTGAGGAACCCTAGTCATTTCTCTACATTCACATCCATACATATAAGCATAAGTAACCTTGGCTTCTTCAATAGCATTCAATTACTCACTCAAAGCAAGATATGCAACATTCTTATTACCTCAGCATTCACTATTCTTAGTTTGTATTAAAGCACAAGTGTTCACCTATATGATCTCATTAAAACCACAATGCAATTGAGATCATATTTCAGCAACAAGGTACATCCACTAAGCAATTACTATCCTCATTCAAGCTCATTAAGCAAGGAGACACTAATTAACATATAATCACTTTCAACACATAACCATAACAAGCATAAGGTCTTCTTCACTCCTATCTCACTAAATATTTTACTTATTGAAATTTTTAACATACTAATTAAATCCATATGCCATTATTGTAACATCTTGTCAACTATTGACAACTAAGAAGAGGACAAAAAGATAGATTTCATCTCAAGTCAAGACATTACATGCCATCCAATATTCATCATATGTAAACATGCAAATTCTACTAAGGGGAAGTTTAAGGCATGATTAATTCACCAATTACTTCAATTTGTAAGTAAAGAATGATCAATGCAGTAATCTAGCACATCAAGAGATTACAAGCAAAATTGGGTCACATCACACCAATTTCAACAACCATACATCACTTAAAATAAAGCATGCAACATTCATTCTAATCTATCCACATCTACACACTTTCAGCCTTTACACCTATAATACAAGAAAGAATTATAAGAGCAATTCATGACCAATTAGTGTCATTTCATTCACTAGCAACATAAAGGAAGACACAAGGAGAGAATATCCAAGCAAGGGTAATTAGGTAGCCCAAGTTACCTTCAACCCACAAACACACAAGGTAGAACATTCCTACCCTGGTCTTATAACATGGGAGAGTGATCACTCTTAACCATGGGAGACTCTCAACCAAGGTCAACAATCTAGTCTCATTGAGTAAGGTAAGGCTAAGGAGGCTATTTCCTCCATGATTTCTATGAATGGGGTTGTAACTTAATCCACTAATGCCATGCTAAGGCATGAAAGCAATCAAGACTATAAAAATAATATAACAAGCTTGTGCCACACACACCAAACATAGTGAAACATAGAAGGCTCAAGTACGCCAGAGCTCCCAGAGTGTGAATATGGGCTTTGATACCAGATGTAACATCCCACCACACAACCCTGAAGGGTAAGGGCCAAAAGAGGGCAAGAATATTTTTTTTGAATATAAATTGATAACATACACATCCAATGGTTGCCGACTTGGTAGATCAACAACATGCATGGCCAAGTATGGCAGAATGTACAACCCAAGGGAGAGGACTAAATCACCCTCCTTGCAAACATCGTTAAAACTAAATTCATTTTAAACACCAAATCAAATGTTTCTAATAACCATTTCCACTTAAAAACATAAATCCATAATGATCATCATAGAACAAGTGGGTCCGATACCAACACCAGAAAACTGTAAGCCAAATAGAAAACAACATCTCATTTCTTCTCATTAATATAGTTTACATCATCTCTCTCAAGAGAGTACAAAATTATATAAGGGAATATACATAAGCAAAATGGCATAGCCCTAGATAAGATACAATAACTGATAAAATAAATACAAGAGAGAACATCTCCAACTAGTACTCCAATAACCTGTACACTGGTCCCCAATGGTAGTGGCAACACCTCCCAACCATGTGGACTCAAAAGAGACCACCCCATCGTGCTCAGAGGTAGTTAGAAGACCCAAATAGAAGAATAAAGGCAAGGAATACAATGGCCATCACTCACTTCAGTTACAGAGCAGACATGGCACACAATGCATAAAGCCAATGTCACAACATAGAGATGCTCATCCAATAGCATGCTGGGTACTACTCATGACTACTAAGGTACAAGACACTAGGTTGCAGATCAGATGGAGTGTCATCATGTGTGCATGAAGGGATGGTACCACATGGAATCAAGTACACTTCTAATTCAGATGAGGATACTCAAACATGCCCGAATCAACACCCCGCCGAAGGATAAATCGATGCTCCGTAGATGGATAGGTCATCTCATGTGCATCCTTAGCCTTTACAAGTGCTCAAGGACATGCACGAGGACTCAATATCCTAAACCTAAGCTCATCTCGTTTAACCAAACAGGGTATACAAAACCAAACCAAAACAATTCCATGACTAGTCACATTCCATGATAACATCAATTTAATCTGTCAAATAAAAAATGCTATTTAAATATCCAAATCAGCCAAGCAAGAACAAAGTGATCTACAAGACAAAATCTTTCAATGATAGTGTAATTTTATTGAAAATAGCCCTTTGACAGTTAGGTTAGTTTTGTAATAACTCCAGTGAACCCAATTGGTCACTCTTCACAAAGGAATGCACGTATATTATAAGAAAAGGCACGGCAAATGGTATTGCAAATCTCCTCACAACCTAAATTTTATATAATGTTTGCCGCTTTTAACATAACCAAAAAAAAATGTAAAAATAAAGACTTACAAAAAGGAGATCTTAATTTTCCTCATACAATAGTTCCTTTAGATCCTTGTGCTGCGTGACAGATTTTCCTCAGTAGAAATTATGTGACCAAATTTCAATGCACAAACATAGATCAATGCATCTAAAGTATTTTAGTACCATATCATTCATTAACTCAAAGCTGAAGGTTTCCACACAACTGGTGATTTAGCAGAAATATGGCCATAATGACCAAAACACAAAGCCACTCAATTTTTCTAAGAAGAGTTGTAATGAAAAATCACTTCAGAGAAGTCAACGTATAACAAAAAGGGTTCCATCAAACTTAGATCTCTTCAGTCTCTATCATTGCATCCTAGTTGTTCTATATGATTGCCCTCATTATATTCTCTAACAGATCAAACCCTCAATTTTTCCTAAAAATTATAAAATAATAAATCACATGATCTTTTTTTTTAAAACCCTTTTATTTAAAGAATTAAGGAAATTGTTCTACATGTTAAAATAAATTTAGAGAAAGAGGCGATGTAAATATCTTGCATTGAGATAAATTTTGGCATATTTTATAAAGCGCAGCAAAGGGGTTTCAATTTTTTCTGTGGTTAATAAAAATTGTAGCAAGAAGATTTTAGTTTTTGTGCAAGAAAAATAATTAACTGCTGCACATACCTATTCTGGTCTCAATCCCCTTCACCTCGCCTCAAATCTTGCAAATTGATATTCTCGCCTGGGTTATTTCTTCCCCTGCGCTTCCTTTTTCCTCTTTTTGTTTTTTGTTCTACATTTTTAAGAGTCTCTAAATGAGGCATTTACTCTACCTACCCTTTGGTCATTCAGTCTCTAGAAAAGGGGTGACTCCGCTCCCAAAATGAATGGCCAGTCTCTTTCTCCCCCAACAAGCTTCGGTGATGAGGGAATAGTTTGGTAGGTAGATCTAGGTGTATAGACTGTTAAATTCCTGCCTTCGCTATAGAATGATGTCTTCTCCTTGTTGAAACTAACTGTTGATGACTTGGCAAGAGTGCGATCTGGTGTATGGTCACTGCCCAAGAGTTGAATCCCCCCTCCACCAAACCCAAGCGCTTAGAATATATTCCTTCTCTAAGTTGAGATCAATTCTAAGTATTGAATACTCCATGTGATGCAACTCTATGGGTGTCCTCTAAATCAATCTCAAAATAAACCACACCTTCACTTACTCCCCTATTTTTTCTTTGAAGAGCCTCTAAAAGAGGCGTTGACTCTACCTTCCAAAACAAGAATGTTAGACTCCCATACTAGATTAGCTCTTGAAAATAAATCTCCAAACCTCCTTTCTGGCGTCTCACCCAACTCTCATAATCTTCCCCATTCTCCCTCCAAAAACCATCAATTCGATCACCTAACTTCTAGATATTTTCTTTCCTGTAATAAACAAACTCACCCACCCATTTTCAAGAGCCATCGAATGGCAAGGTCAAATTAAAACAAAGAAATTGACCTCCAATAAAAATCCAACATTAAAAATGAAAAGCTCCCCAAATCAAATTAATAAAATCATTTAACATAACATATTTAAAACCAAATGATTAAACAATTTAAATCTACATTAAATTAACCACGTAAAGATGCCAAGGAAGCCATATCAAACAATCAATGAAAACCAACGAGAAAAGCCTCAACCACCGCACTGTCAAACTGCACATGACCATGAGGGGAAATCTGGACATTACCGTTAGGTAACTGAATGATAAGACAACAACACAAGAACAATGCACTAACAAGGTACAATGGCTAGGGTAGGGAACAGGGCATGTGACTATCTCCAGTAACCACCATCGGGGATAATAAGAGTATGCCCAGGCCTGTGAGTCCAGGCAGAGTCGATACCGAATACCTGCATCACTCTGATCACACGTCAAAGCACATGTACATATAACATGCATCATAGCTGAAGCATCTATGGACATCAAGAAGATGGTCATGACATCGTAAGCCTCTCAGATATGAGTGTTATGACATCATCACTTTCCTGTCCATAATCCTGTCAAAGTAATTATAATATTATATAAACATATAAGCATGTAATTTAGCATAAGAATTAATCATGTCAACACCATAATAGCGTCAGAATCCATCAGGGAAAAGCAACAACAAAATACAAACACGGGGGTTGTTACATGTAAAGGATAAAAATTTGGATAGATGATTGTTAAGTGAGTGGTTTGGTTTGAGTGTATCTACCCTCCTTTCACCACTTACATTCAAGGACCTTAGGTTGAGTGGCAATGCACTATCAAGCCCTTGGTCACTTAGGAATGTAGGGACACTTGGATTTGTGTGATTTGATTGTCAATTATGCTCAATTATACATCAAAACCCTAATTATGCAAATACGGGAGCAAACAGACAAATTACTCAAAATGTTGCTACAGGAAGATGTAAAATGATAGATAAATGTGCACCTAATTTTAAAGTTCAGGAAACAGAATAGTCCAGGACTAATGAGCAAGTGCCCTAGTCCAATGCCCTGATTTTTGTCGGGATCTAGGAACTTGATTTGCAACTTGTTCCTATTGTCACAAAGATTTCTCCATTGTAGAATTTAGAGGACTAATGAGCGGGCGCCTGAGTCCAGGGCCCTATTTTCAACTCTAATTTGCAAATCTGACACTCTGCCACACTCTCCTACAACTCTAATTTTCCTGTTTCCTCAACCTGTAACTTGCAATCACATAAAAATGGGGAGGGGTTGTGGTGTTTAGAGGCATGCCTCAGCCAAGCCCCAAAGAGACATTCAATTCTTCCTAACACCATTGTCAGATAGTGAGTGCATGCCCTTGGGAGGCAAAGGTAAAATCCAAATGATAAATAATTAAAAGCACTATTGATATCACCTTGTAGTGAAGATCTCACAGAAAGAAGAAGCTCTTCATGCCATGAGGAGATGGATGCTCAAATCTGCAATTACAAACACATAAACAACACCAAGTCTACTCTTCCACACAATGAGTGCCTTAAATCACCTTTAGGATGCCAAAAGATCACAATCATCACTTAGTTTACAAATGAATGCCTAAACATGCTTGTATATGCAACTACAAACATTCCCACCAAGAATTTCGTAATTCAAACTTACCGTGTCAGCCTAGGAACCAAATAACAGTCATAAGACGACACTTGGAATTTGTGCCTGACCCAAAATGGGGTAGGACTAGGGCATGGGTGCCCAAGTCCTCCCCCCTATTTTGGTCAGGGATTAGTTCAAGGGACCCCCCTAGGTCCCATTTACCATGAAACTTACGGTTCATTTCATCGGGATGTCAAAATGTGATGCAAGATGTCCTAAATGCAGATTAAGACCTGGGAGCTAAACCTTAGGAGGGAAAAGCCCCCAAGGGGACATTTTTTGACATTACATTTAGCCCCCATTTTAATGTATGTATAAATGCAAGGCCAATACATGCATTAAAGTATGGTCAACAAACACAGCAAACACCCCAAGCCTGGAGAAGACACACCAATCATAGAGAAAATAGTAACAGGCACGCAAAACACATAGAAGACAGTTACAATCACACAAAATATGGAGAAGATAGTAGATGCATAGAAGACATGAATGATTTCTTTTCTTTTTCTTTTTCTCATATATATGAAATGCAAATGCAAGTACAGGAAAGTAAACACACCTCCCATAATGCAGGAAGCACTCATCACGCTAGTCTTTAAACTGCATAGAGGTAACACACACACAAGAAACACCAAACGTCCCAAAATGCAAGAAGCACTCATTGCACTTGTCTTTAGACTACATATGGAGCAACATACATGCCAAATAAACCAAGCACGTGAAACACATACACTTTGAAGACATAGAGAAAACATGGCAGACAAGCGATGGAGTGTTCTTATTTCTAGGCTCATCACTATCTCAAGCACATTATAGGCACACACTGACGATTGGGCTTCACCACAACAATTTCTGAAGACACGCTTAAGGGTTGAGTTAGTCACAGAATTGCTCTCCACCTCCCGATGAGGATTTTTTGAAAATCACAGGATGGGCACTCTCCGCAAGAGATACACCACCCCCACCTTTGCAGAGGGCTTAAGATGATTGATTGATTGATTAATTGCAAACAAACTCAGAGTACAGGAAGTACTCATCACACTAGTCTTTAAACTGCACCTGAGGACAAGCATATTTTTAACATCTACAATAGACAACTTGTTGCAAATATGTGCCTATGATGTGTTGTCATTGATGTCAACATATCTCTTTGTCAGAGGTAGTGAAGACAATGCAGTTTAGTAAAGTAGATTGCTCTGCATTCCCAATAAGACAAAGATTAGAATCTACAGACCAAAAGGGTTTTGTAGAGGATTGTCTAAAATTGCTCCAATTAAGATTTGAGAGGTCCACATGAAGGATTGGTGAAGTTATGGACATCTGAGTAGAACTAGGTTTTGCAGTCATTTAGAGGTAATAGGGTGACATGAGTTTGGTCTGGATTGCTCTGTATTGGAATATTATGGTCTGCAGTTCTAGAGGTATGTTTGGGATGTTGGTGAGTATCCTCAACTCAATTGGTTCGTGGTTTGGAGGTCTACAAGAAATCTTTCTAGTGTGACAGTCATGACAATTAGTGTTCTTAAGTTCCCGTATGATGATGCAAGTGATTTTGGTGATTTGAGGTGTTGCGGTTGTTCTTGTTGATTTCATTGTGCTTGTGGAGGTCTCTAGATCGTGTGCCTATTGTGTTGGTGGTCCGCATTGAGGATTGACCTCATAGTTGAATATTTCTCCTTGGGTGTTGTTGTTCTTCCCAGTCTTGGCCGACCGAATGCTTTGTGCATGTTACGAATGATCTAAGAGAAGTTCTATGGAGCATGACATGTTGTTCGAGGAAGATTTGAGTCCCAGCTATGTTCAGCCGACAGTGTAGTGGTTCGCATGTATCATTTTGCATTAAGTCAAGTCCTTTTGTAAATGTTTGTAATGCTGACCTTGGAGAATTGTTCTAATGGTTGATGATTGTAATGCCAACCTTGAAGTTCATTCCAAGGTTGAGGTAGTGTATAAGTACTTGTAGTTGAGTCATGGAAAATGTGTCCTTGAGCAAAAATGACAAGATTCTAAGAAAAGGCAGAGCAGAGAAAAAGAAGAGCAGAAGAGGAAAAGTGTGAAGATGCGAAGGTAGCAAAGAAGTGTTTGGGGGCAGAACAGAAGTGTTGTGAGCTTCAATAGAACTGAACCCTAGCATGGTGAAGATGTTGTTTCTCAGTTCATCCTTTCAGTGATAACTATCAAAATATTTTGTAGATAGTGAGTCTCTTGGAGCAGTGAGCTCTGGGCAGTGTGCCCGAAGGCAAGTACCTTCCCATTTTTCTATTCTTTTAATAGAGAATAAATCTTGTGGGTTAACCCCCACCGTGGTTTCCCTTAACCAAGTTTCCATGTAAAAATCTCAGTGTTATGTGTGTTAATTGTGTTTCTACTCATGTGTTGTTGATTCATGATTTCATGATTATATCATTAATCTGTTAATAAGTTGTAAAGAAGATTAAGTGGATAAAAAGATAAAGTTTTGAGACAACTGATTCATCCCCCCTCTTAGTTGTCTACCCTAATTTCAACAATTGGTATCAAATCTAGTTCCTCTAAAATATTCTTGACCGCTTGAGGAGATCTAGGAAGTTGACATACAAGAAGGATAGTCTGAGATTTGATGGAACAAATTACTATCTTTGGAAAAATTGCATGGAGTGTCATTTGAAATGCATGGGTGATATTTATTGGTTGGTAACTAAGAATGAGTATAAGCCTTTGAAGAATTGTCCTACAACTCTAGATGAAATCAAAAAAGATGAATACAACATTCAGGCTAAAGAAGCACTGTTTAGTGTCCTGACTGATACAAAGATGACAAATGTCTTGGAATTGAAAACTGCTCATGAAATTTGGAAGAAGTTGGAAAATCTATATGAGTATGATGCATATGTCAAATGTGCTAAGTTGTAGAGCCTAAAGGGTAGATATGAATGTTTGAGGATGAGTGAAGATGAAAACATCACTTCCTACATGTAGAAGGTGAATGAACTTGTGTGCAGTATCAGTTGTGTTGGTGGAGTACTGGAAGAATCAGAGATTGTTTCCAAGGTGCTGAAATCCTTACCTGCTTCATACAAACATAGAGTTGCTGCTATTGAAGAGATCAAGACTGTGACAAATGTTACAAGGGATCAGTTGGTTGGCAAGCTTTCAGCCTTTGAAATAAGTGAGTTTGGTGATTCTCTTCCTAAATCAGAATCTGCATTTAAGGCTAGTGTTTTCAGAAAGCAAAGATTTGATCTAGGAGAAAACTCTTCAAGAAGACTAACTAGATATGAGAAGGAAAGGAAGGAACTTGAAGAAGATGAAGCTGAGCTTGAAGAACTTGAAACCCTTATTGCCAAAAGATTACCAAGAGGATCTAGTAAGTATGAAGGAAAGTTGCCTTTCAAATGTTTTGCTTGCAATAAGATTGGTCATTTTGTTTCAAGATGTCTAGAGAGGGTTTCAAAGCCAAACCCTAACAAACCTAGGGCTCAGAAGAAATGGTACTATGTCCAAGAAGCTGGTGATGAAGGAATCACATATGATGAATCTGATATTGGAAGTACCTCTAGAAATGATTGGGTGTTCATTGCTATCAAAGAAGAAGATCTGGTGCCTACTGAATCTGCTAGCTATGTGAATGTGGAAAGTGGTTTGGATTCTCAGGTGGAAGAAAAGGATGAATGGGTGATTGACAGTGAATGTTCTCATCATATGACTGGTGATAAAAGTAAGTTTGTAAGTTTGGAAAGATATGAAGGTGGAATAGTGAAGTTTGGGGACAATTCAGCTGGTAGAATTCGTGGCAGAGGATCCATCTCTTTTGATGGTAAGAGTAACACTAATGATGTTTTGTATGTAGAAGGGTTGAATCATAATCTTCTCAGTATTGGACAGTTAGTTGATAAAGGGTATGATCTTCGATTCAAGGATAGAAAATACAAAATTTTGGGAAGCTCTAGAACTTAGATTGCATCTGGTACACAGACTAAAGGTAATATCTTTCATTTAAGTGGTTATGGTAAAGGTTGTTTGATTTCTCAGATTGATTAGAGTTGGTTATGGCATAGGAGAATGTGGCATGTAAACTTTGATAACATTGTCAAGATAAGTACTACTTAGGCTATGAGAGATCTTCCAAAGCTTGTAAAACCTATTAATAACATGTGTAAGGAATGTCAGTTGGGCAAATAGAATAGAGCCATATTCAAAAGTAAAGAACAATTTTCAAGTGGATTGTTGGAACTTGTGCACATTGATTTGTGTGGTCCTGCTAGAGTTAGGAGTTTGCAAGGAGACATATACTTTATGTTGTTGATTGATGATTACTCCCAGATGATGTGAATCACTTTCTTGAGAGAAAAATCAGAGGCTCTTGACAGATTCAAGGTGTTTAAGGCTATGGTGGAAAATGAGATTGGTATAAAGATAAAGTGTCTAAGATCTGACAGAGGTGGAGAATTTACCTCCAGTGAGTTTAATGCATTCTGTGAAAAGCATGGAATAAGAAGACAATTATCTACTCCTAGGACTCCTCAGCAGAATGGAGTTGTGGAAAGGAAGAACCAGACTATTCAAGAGGGTGCTAGAACCATGATGATGGAGGCAAATGTTCCATATGCTTATTGGCGAGAGGTTGTGAGTATTGTTGTCTACACTCTTAATCGAGTGCATATCAAAGGTAATACTAGTAAAACACCTTATGAACTATGGTTTGGAAGTGCTCCTACTATGAAATACTTTAGAGTTTTTGGTAGTAAATTCTATATCAAAAGAGATGAAGATCTAGGCAAGTTTGATGCAAGATGTGATGAAGGAATATTTATGGGTTATTCTAACCAAAGCAAGGCATACCAGTGCTTTAACAATATATTGAAAAGGATTGTTGAAAGTGCTAATGTCAAAATTGATGAAAGCAAAAAGTACCAAAATCAAATGGATATGAATCAGATGATCAAAATGAAAGTCCTAATAAAGGGAAGCAAGTTCAAACATAGACTCATATTCAGATTGCTCCAGAGAATCTAGTGACTCATGAAGCTAGTGTAAATGTTGAGGAATAAGTTCAAGAATCAAAAGTTCAAGAAAATCCCAAAACTCCCAGGTATGTAAGGTTAAATCATTCAGAAGATCAAATCATAGGAGATAAAAATAAAGGTGTTCAAACTAGAAGAAAAATTGTTGAAGAACAAGTGGAGTATTGTTTGATTTCAAAGATTGAACCAAAGTCAGTGAATGAAGCTTGTAATAATGAAAGTTGGGTAAAACCAATGGAAGAAGAATTAATGCAAATTAAAAACAATCATACTTGGGATCTTGTTCCTAGACCTAAAAAAAATATAATTGGAACTAAATGGGTCTTCCAAAATAAATAGAGTGAAGATGGTGAAGTTGTGAGAAACAAAGCAAGATTGGTGTGCAAAGGATATTCTCAGCTTGAGGGAATTGACTTTGAAGAAATTTTTGCTCTGGTGGCAAGAGTAGAAATTGTCAGATTATTTCTTGCCTTTGCTACTTAAAAAGATTTCAAAGTTTACCAGATGGATGTCAAGTCTGTTGGGTGAATATTTTGTCTTCAACTAACTGAAGGCAAAATGGTTATATCGACCACAGTGTAATGAGATAAATCTCTCCTCTCAGCAAGGGGAGGTTCCCTATCACTTATCACAAACTTATTTAAACTAAATATTAACTTGGGGGTGAGACCATATCATCCATTTCTCTTTTTTCAGAAATAATGTTTACAAAATGAAATAGCTCTTTCTTGATACAAATTGAAATAACCAAGAAACCCACGGGAGCACAAAGTCTATCATTGCTTCTTTTATTGATTTATAACTTAGAACCCAGTAGAATAAGGTGCAGCCCAAAGTCTTCACCAAAAACTACGACAAAATAAATGATAACAAAAGATAATAGTAGTTCAAAGCCTTTCCAATATCTTTTACTTTAAACCACTAAATCACAAACTAAAGATAATTGTTGTAGCACAAAGTCTCCACAATCAACTTTAGAACATCTCCTAGATTATTCTCACTCACGCTACAATTTGATCAAAAGGATAAGATAGTATTAGGAAAAGGACATAAGAACAATTTCTAATACACCACAAGATATTCCAACACAAAGATTGAATGATCACTTGATTTCTTATTCATTTGATAAAATTTGATTTTTAATTTGAATACAAAGTCTCAAAATGCTCTTCAATTTGGCAGAGTTTCGCTTCAATAACTCAAAGATCCTATTTACAATGAGGGTCCTCTTTATTTATAAGAGGAACCGAGAGAAAAAATAGGAAAAGAAAACTAACTATGACTTATTCAACAAAGGAGTCCTTTTTGACTTGAGACTTCCTATGTTTTTACATGTAATTACATATGGAAAAAGTGCATGTAAATATGTCCAAAATTGTTTCAAAAGTACATCTGAAAAGTAGAAAATAAACTAAGGGAAAAATTGCTTCAACTTGTATTGTCATCTTTCTTCATATGACAATCATACATGGTGAAAACTACTTACATCCCAATACTGTCTGGACTAACTGTGTTCTTGAAAATCATTTTGGCTCTAACTATGGCATCTCTGACAGTGGTGACTAATTTTATATGACTAGTTAGCTTGGTCTTCAGATTATCCAAGGTTAACTGATTGTCAAGAATATTGTCCATGGAGGCCATTGAAAATGTTTTGTCCTTGAACTCTTTCTGGAACATATCTTCAAATTCCCAAACCATCTCTTTTGCAGAGAGAAATTGGTTATCTTGTGACACAAGCTTGCATAGTAGCTCCTCCAATTTATGCAGAAGACTAACATCACTCTATTCACTGAGTTTCCTTGCAGCTTCCAGGTCATTGAGCAAATCTTTCAGCACACGTCTCCGATATGTCAATGCCTCTTTAGTTTCTGTATATGAATCTCTATTTGGAATGACACCAATTGATATCAGAGCGCTTATTTTCAGTTTTCTCATTTCCACCCACTTATCATGATTCTTTTCTATGCGCTTGATATCTTGAGAAATAACATCGATCATATCATCGAGTTCTGCTCTTATTTTCTCCATCTTGTCTGTCTTCTTAGATAGCTCTATAAGCAAAGAGATTCCTTGGGTGCGCATCCTTTCCAGATATTCTTCAAGTACCCTTCCCTTGAGGTGAGTCTTTTATGCTTTCTGGATAATAGGGTCTTCTACAAAAACGGCCTTGGGGGTTATTGCTTCTGAATTCAAAGTGATTTTTCTTACCACTGCAGTCAACTGTTCAACCATTGCCTTGTAATGATCTTTCATTTCTTTCTCTTTGTCAAATTTTTGAATCAGAATGTCCATGGCTAATTACGTGTTAGTCTTGGTACTTTCATGAGTTATCTTGCCTAATTCAACTCTAGAGATAGAGTAGTCACTCATACTAAAATTTTCCATTGTTGCATCCTGTGGAGGCTTTGCAATCTCCAAAAATTTGTGTCCCTTATCCCCAAGCATTCTTGAAAGAATCTTTGGCTTCTTCAGGGTCTTGGCTTTTACAGGTACCAACTTACTAAAATCAAAGTCATCTAGGGAGATGGCTTATTTCTTCCTTTTCAGTGTATAAGCTGACAACCATCGTGGAAGCACATAAGTACTCACATTAGGATCTACTCCCATTGTTGGTGTCACCAGAACTGCACTTGCACTGGTAGTGGAAACAATAGGTGGAGTGTTAGTAAAAACTACACCTGTTATATTTACATTGGAAACCTGTTCAGTATTCATTACAAAGTGATCAAATATGGAAGCATCCCCAATATCAAAAGATGAAGAAGACAAGCTAGGAATAGATTCTAAAGAATGGAGAACATCTTCAAAAGTGTTTTGAGGATTGTCAAAAATTGTTTTGGAAGGGGAGGGCGATTCATAAGAGGGAATATCAATAGGGGAAATAGACAAAGGAATTGTAACAGGTGTGTCAGGCAAGAGAGAAGAGACTCTCGTTTCTTGTTGTGCATTCTCCTGTGGAGACAAACATTCCTCTTCTTGCTGATCTGTTGGTCTGTCTTCAACCTCCATTTCCTCAGTGGCTAGCTCCTCAGTGTTCTGTTTCTCAACTTCCATATCTTCTATTTCTGACTCTTTCTTTGCAGCTTTTGACTTCTACATCACAAATTTAATCCTAGGCTTATGTGGCTTGGAAGAAGAGGGAACATCACTTTTGGTCTTTGTCCTATTCTCCACCTTTTTACCTATTTACTCTTGGATCTCAATCTCTCATCCTGTAAGGAATTCTTTCAAAGTAATTCCCTTATCTACTAGCTAGTTATTGGTATTAGCCAATATAGGCTCAAATCTTTTCCTCAGAGATGTCAACTCTTTTTGTGACCATTGGATTGGAGGAAGAGGAGTATCAACAATTTGCTCAGTGTTATACCTGTCATCAATCAACTCTCCATCATCCACTAGATCTTTAGGAATATCAGCAAGTCCCAGATATTCAATCTGCTCCGAAGATAACTAACTATAATCTAACTTTTAGACATCTTCTGTTCTCAAATTTACCTAGACATCTTCAACCATAGGTTCATGGAACTGGGTTTTCCTCTTGATTTTGTCCTTCACACCCCTGTAGTCAAACTTTGGCCTTCTCTTGAATTGCTTCATAGTTACAAGCTGTATCTCAGTTTCCATGGCCCTAGCCTTTGCAGCAGTTAATACTGAGAACCTGCCAATTTCAACTGGAAACCTAAAACCTAGCTTCTTGAGCTCCATTTGTTTATTATGCACGACAATCATTTGTCTACATAATTCTATTAAGACAAGTTTGTTTGAGGGAAAACCTTTGCAACATATAAGGATGACCTTGGAAAAAGCCAACCTTTAGATATGAGAAAGAAGGGAACTGTAAGAACATGCATCCAAAATCATTTGCCACTATCTGAGCCTTATCTGACACTCTTCTTTGTTCTACCTGAGGGTTAAAAAGACACAAGAATACTACAAAGAAAGCATCATTTACTCTCCTGAAATGATGAATAGAACCCTTAAATGTCAATTGAGAGTAGTACAGATACATAGGAATTACCCTCCTATCTCCTTCTGATGTTAGACCTGGAAAGATTCTCATAGAGGTTGCTATATACACCAGGTAAGAAGTCATGTATAATTTGAAGGTAGTAGATACCTTTGTCAATTGCTCATGCAGAGCATTGATGATTTGCTCACCCCAGAAGATAGCTTGTTTACCTTGGAGTATTACCTTGATGAAAGGATACATCCACTCATGAAATAGTGAAGATGAAGCCAATCCCCTTATTCTACTGAGAAGAGTTATCAGATCACCAACTTCTTCTATAAAATCACTCCTAGGAAAACTCTGTGGCCACCTGGACAAGTTGGACCTTGAAGTTTTGAGCCATTTAGTATTGATCACCTTCTTTTCCTTCTTAGGATTTTTGTCATACTCTTTCTGTGCTTCAACAAAATCTAGTTTTATCAGTTCTATAGTAGGAGGGCACATAAACACCTTATCAATGAATTCAGGATCTAGTTTGATTATCACATTGCCACTTGCAGCCACCACTGCCCTAATATCCCTGTTATAAAACTGAGCACACTGAAGATCAAATTCTGTGTTATGTGCTGCCACTGAGAAAGATGACACCAAATGAATGTTACTGTCAATAATCTTCTTCATTGCAGAGCTGGGATTATTTGACTTGGTTCTTTCCACAAATTTAGCCATGTCCACATGGCCAATCTCTGTATCCCTAATGTCATCGACATTAGAAGTAACTGAGGTGATTGGAAAAACACCTTGATATTTATACTTCATCACTTTTGACTTCTTCGGAGACAACTAAGTCATATGAACAAGCTATCACCAGAAGGATGTTGATGAAGAGAGAAAAGATCCACAGAAGAAACTGCAACAAAAAGTCATGATCATGCAATTAGGGGGAATACTGGTAATCTGGGAAAATTGCATGTCGACAATCATGACTATAGCGGGTCGAAGAACGGAGGAAAGCGGGCTCAGAAAAGAAAAATTGAAAATATCCCAGAGTTAGGAAAATTTGAGAGAATGTTTGCATGGGCGGCAAAATTTGCCGCCGTTGCATGTGAGGTATATTTCAAGTGTATCGGCGGTTAAATTTGCCGCTTGGACATATTCAGGAGAATTGCAAGTGTTATGTAATGGCGACAAATTATGCCAACATAGCAGATTGGTATGAATTGTGAGTTTGATGTTCGAGTGGCAAATAACGCCGACATTGCAAGTTGGATATTTCAAGGTTTTCATGTAGGGGCAGTGAATTTCACCTCCCATACACTTACATTTTGATAAGTTTTCAAACACATAAGCGAAAAAAATGTTGACTTCGCATTTTCTCATAAGTTTATGGAAAAACTCGGGCTGTAAACTTCACCACCACTACACAGGAACAAGCATAATGAACATGTTTGAGCAGTCGATTTCATCGACAACAATACAGATGGCAATGGCTATAAAGGTTTGTCTCAAGCGGTAATCATTGCCAACTAAACACGAAAATGTTATTTCTTGTATGTCGGTAAAATCCACCAATGAAATGTTTACCATAGAAGGACTTAAACAAAAGCTAGGGTTTCAAAAATAACTCAAAAAATAAAAATAAAGAGGGGGACAATTTACTTTCAACAATACAATTCTGAGAAGACACGGGTTTGATTACTTCAACGAACAAGAAACAAAAAACCCTAAATGAAAACAAATAATAAGAATAGTGATTGGAGGACTTACCAGTCAAAAAGAATGAAAACCTTAAGTGTGATAGCAACCAGTCAAAATCTGTCTGAATCCAAGATCGGCACGATCAAGCAGCTTGAGGGAGGGTTTACGAATCAATTGGAAATTTTAAGAAATCGAAATAACAAAAAGACAATGAGATTACTCATTTAAAAGGTTCATAAGGCATGATCTTAATACCAACATGAGTGGTAATTAATGCCATTAGAGTTCGTGATTTTGAAGATCGACCTCGCTCAGGGGGTGAAAATCGCCGATTGAACATGTGTTAATGGAAATGCAACGGCAGTAGAAACTGCCTGAGCTTACATTTGCTTTTTGGAGAGGAACATGTAACGGCGGCAGGAATCACCGCTTGGGCATGAGTAAATGAAAAACTATGTAAAAGCAGTAGAAAGTGCCGACTCAACACAAGCAAACAATCAGAATATGCAATAGCAGTGAATTTGGCCGACTTTGCATATAAAGATTCAAAATTTCACTAACACCCCCAAAATGATCAAAATTGATATTTTGGTCAGTTTATGACTTAATCGATTTGCACAAACTTCGAGAAATTAATTCGAGGGAATGTCACAAACTAGATTAGGATGCCATATGACTTCACACAGGACCAAGAGAATCTTGTCTTGATTTGTGAACTTAGAGTGTAGATTACGAAACATACAAGTTTCGTAGGGGTTGTCTACAAAAATGAGCATAGCTAATTTTGGGAACAACAGCTAGCTCTAACTAGGGAACTTCCATTGATCAAACTTTGAAATGATCGAAGGAAAGAGAATCTAGTCTCTAAGTGCCTTCATCCATGCCATTGGGCTATAGAGTCAAGCTACCAAAAAAAAAAAAAACACAAAAGACTAAACAAAAACACAAAACTATACAAATGTACAAATGAACTTATCTAATACTTCAAGGATTGAAGTGCTTCAGATGTTGTCCACTGTGAGGCAACAAGAATGGTGTTCCATCTTGATTCTCCAGCAAAAAGATATTTTCACCATAGAACTGATGAATGGTGAACAGACCTCTCCACAAGGAATCAAACTTTCCATGCATTCCCTTTGGTTCTCTCCTCTTGTCCCACAACAAGACTTGATCTCCAATCTGAAACTCATGAGTTCTTGCTTTCTTGTCAAAGAGTTTCTTCACCTGACTTTGATGTTCAGCGATACGATCTACCACCATCGCTCGCTGCTCCTCAAGTTGAGTTAGGTACATGATCCTTTTATCAATAGAACTATCAAAAGTTCTATCCTCCACTGCCTTTGCCAACTCCAAGGTAATTGGTATCACCGCATTCAGACCATATAGAAGATGAAATGGTGACATACCTATTGCCCTTTAAGGGGTAATCCTATCTGCCCATAAAGCATCAAATAACGCTTTATGCCAAGTTCTCTGATTCTCTTCCACCAGCTTCCTGATAATAGTAACCAGATTTTTGTTACTTGATTCCGCCTGACCATTTCCTTGTGGATAATAGTCTGAAGAGTGGGAAAGAATGATCCCATGCTCATAGCAAAAGCCAATAATCTCATGGGAAGAGAAACAAGTAGCATTATCTACTACAATCTTGTTTGGGACTCCAAACTGGGAAATAATGTTTTCCTTAAGGAAATTACAAACCACTTCAGAAGTAGCATGCTTAACTGGTATGGCTTCCACCCACTTGGTAAAATAATCTATCGCGGTGAGAACATAGTTGTGTCCCACACTTGATGGCGGGTTCACAGTGCCAATGAAGTCGATGCCCCATTGCTGAAAAGGTTCTTCAATCACCACTGGCTTGAGAGGTAATGCGGCCAACTTGGGTTTCCCAACGAACTGTTGACACAACTCACATCTATGCACCCAATTGTACGCATCTTGAAACAGTGTAGGCCAATAGTATCTGGCCCATAGAATCTTGTGAGCCATCACAGGTGCAAAAAAATGTCCTCCACAGGCCAAATTGTGGAAAGACTCCAAAAGTCTACTTTGTTGTGCTTTATCTACGCAACGGAGAAATACTCTATCAAGATTCCTCTTATACAAACCATTGTCCCATAGGACATAGTTAGCAGCCTTCAATTTAATAGTTCTTTTCTCCTTATAAGATAGATGAGAATGACACTCACCATAGGTAAGAAAATGAGCAATATTTGAATACCACTCATCAGTAGTAGTGACAAAAAGAATAGTTGGTATATCTTCAACTTCTTCTTCATCCCCTATCTCCTTTGGTACATTATTAGCGATCAATTGACACAAACCTCTACCATGCACAAGCTTGGTAGGTTTGATATCAAGATCAAACTCTTGGATCTTAGCAATCCAATTGCCTCTTTTGATTCTGAACTCCTATTGAGTCAGAATAGACTTTACTGTTGTATCAGGCACCAAAACAATAGTGTGTGAATTCAGAATATAAAACCAGAAATGCTTTACCGCCTTGACCACGGCATAAGCGTGTTTCTCCATATTTGAATATTTCAATTCATGAGCTTCGAGAGGACAACTCATAAATGATATGGGGGATTCCACACATTCTTCATTCTACTGAACAAGAATGGCTGAAAGTGTATGTTTAGAAGCATAGCTGTAAACTACGAAATATTTAGTATAGTCAGGACAAACAAGGACTAGAGCATGAGAAATAGCCCTCTTGATATCCTCAAATGTCACTTTTCCTTCTGTACTCCAACAGAAAGTAGCCTTACCCTTCATCATGTTAATGATGTGACGGGTTTTCTCTGCGAATTCAAGAATGAACCTTCGCAGAAAATTCATCTTTCTGAAGAAAGAATGAACTGTAGTCTTATTAGCAGGTAGAGTAAGACTTTGAATGGATTTGACTCTTTCAAAGTCAATTTTATTACCTTATCAAGATACAATGTGACCAAGAAGTTTACCTTCTGTAACCCCAAAAACTAATTTCTTAGGGTTGAGAGAGACACCATTTTGCCAACATCGTTCCAGCACTTGTCGTAAATGGTATGCATGATCATGACGGTGTTTGGATAAAGCAGTCAAGTCATCAAGATACACCATGATGAACTTCCCCATCTCATCTCTGAAGGCGAGGTCCATTGCTCTCTAGAATGTGGCGCCAGCATTGATCAGACCAAAAGGCATCCTGTGATATCCAAATGTGCCCCATGGTGTTGTGAAAGCAGTCTTGTACTGATTTGCTTCATTGACTTCCACTTGATTATACCCTGAAAAACTATCTAAGATAGACAACATTTCTAAACCAGTTATTGTTTGTAACACTTGGTCCATGATGGGTAAGGGGTAGTTATCCTTTAGAGAAGATTGGTTGAGATTCCTGAAATCAACGCAGATACGGATTTCTTCATTCTTCTTCCTTACAGGAACTATGTTCGAGATCTAGGTGGAATGATGAATTGGAAAGATTATCCTTGCATTCAACATCTTCTGAATCTCAGAAAGGATAGTACCTGATATTTTGGGGTTGTATTGCCTTTGTTTCTGCTTGTGAGGCAATGACCCAGCTTTGAGGGGAATTTCATGCTGAATTTCTTTAGGCCTGAAGGACTTTAGGTCATCATAGGAATACACCAAGATATTAATGTAATGGTGAAGGAGTGTAATGAATTTGAACTTCTCATTAGTAGTACAACATTTCCCAATGTTGACCATTTTGGGATCTGCCTCCGAACTCAAATTTATTTGCTCAAATTCCATAGAGGAACTTGAATCCAGTTGTTGTTGCTGCTTGATATATCTGTCATGCTTATCAAATAGCTTTTCAAGGGAAACCAAACCTTTTGGAATCTTATTCCCTTTCAGTTGAAGAAACTCTTCACCAGTTTGTGAATCTATTTCAGAAACATATTCCTGTGGTGAAGATTCACTACCTTCGAAATAGAGTTCATCAAAGCTGTCTGTCTTTTCCAAGAAAGCTATGATTTGGTTATCACCATTGAACACCTACCAATGGTCAGCATTATTAGGTACACTTGGTCAAAAGACCAGCTCAATAGTGTACTTATTTCCTTTGAAATCCTTATGGGGAACCATAAGGGTTGTAGAGACAACTAATGAATCTACACAATCATTAAACTCTTTAGGCACCGCAAAAATATTGAAAGCATCAAAACCTTCAATGCAATCCCACACGTGATTGTGATAATGTCTTAATATTTCATTCTTGGTTTGATACAAATTTCTCACTTGACAAACCACTAATTTGGCATCCCCTTGAGCATGAATATTTTTAACACCTCTAGCATGAGCATCTTCTAATTCGAGCAATAATGACTCGTATTCAGCGGTGTTGTTGGTGTTGTCAAATTGCAACTTGTATGAGAAAGGGAAGATATCACCTTGTGGAGATATCAAAACAACTCTGGCTCTAGAACTGGTAGAGGAACAACTACCATCAAATTCTAAAACCCAGACCTATTTGGAATTTGATTTTTTGGAATTTCTTTGACTAGAAGATTCTTCATCATCAGTGAGGGAAGAATTTCGTATTACTATACCTTCACCTGAACTTTCATCTAAATACTCTTCTGATTCTCCATCTGAATTATCTGAGATCTCACTTAATGAGCTCTCATCTGATGAACTAGGAATATCTTCAGTAGATAGGAAATAATTACCCATTCTTGAAGATTCAAACAAAATTTAAGCTTTGGGATTTGCCGTTTGGGTAACAATATATTTTGGCTCTTTCTCTGGAAGCAACTTTTGCATGACACCTTTAACAGGTATCCTTATTTTAGATAGATCCATATTTAATTCCCCACCTACATCTTTACAAAAATTACGTCCAAGCAAGATGCCATAAGAAGCTGGAACATCAGCTACTAGGACGGTCAACTTAATCCTCTTGTTTGGAAAGGCTGCAAATGCAAACTGAGCATCTTTGATTTGACCCAATAATGGTACTTGTTTATTTTCCATGGAGAAACATCTCCCAAAGGTCTTAGTTAAGGTGAGGTCAAGGGTGTCTATGACTTTGGCGGGCATAACATTATCAGAGGCTCCAAAATCTATTATGTAGTTACTCAACTTATGACCATTTACCAATAAAGAAACATAGAAAGGTTCTATCTTTCTAGAGGCAACAAGGGGAGTAGTGACAAGATTATTTTGAGTGGATTTGTTCTTTGAGGAATCATGGGCAACTTTTGGAAAATCTTGTCTTATAGGGACGGTCTTGTTTTTGATGTATTTAGCTAAGCTATCAAACTGTTCAGGATTAGCTTGTAAATACTCAACCTCAGACATTTGGATTTTGGTCTTCCTAGCATGATCTATTATATCAAATAGATGAAATGAACTAGAGATAGAGGAAGGGAATCCATCATTCTAAGTTTTATTAGGGGTAGCACTGGTCTGAGGGACAAAAGTAGAAGATACAGGATAGTTAGATGTACTTACTTGCTTATTGCCCACCAGGTCCTTTGGTTGAAAAGGCAACGGAGTTCCCCATTTAGCAATTGAGATCACTAGTTGAGGTTCTTCTCTTTCCTTTCCCTTATCAACTTGCTGATTTGATTGATTTTGGGACCTAGTAAAAATAGCATATGCTCCATCATACACTTCTCCTTCTTTTTCAGCTTCATCTTGGTAATTCAGAAAGCCAATGGTAGAGTCACCAGCTAATTCTTCTTTTCCTACAAAGAGATTAGCATCATTCTCTTGGTCCAACTCAGGTTGGAAAGAATGATCATGTTTGGCTTCATAATAGCCAACTGTTGAGTTGACCGGTGCTGCTTCAATGGCAAGCTTCCCCTGTGTAGGTGGAAGACGATCAGGTTGCCCTTGCTTTTTAGCAGCTTTGCCTTGATATGAATTGTTGGGAAATGTCCTCCTTGGTATATCTTGATAAGGAGGGGCAAACATACCTTGTGACATTTGCCTTTTCGAAGCTAGCAATTCATTTACTAACTTTTGCACCATAGGGTTCGTGGTGCTTGTGGAAGAATTCTCAGCAGAAGAGGGACCTTTATTTCTGTTAGAATCTCTTCTTATCTTACCCGCAAGGATAAGATCATCTTCCACTTTAGTAGCCAAAATTTGAACTGCAGGAAGATTTGCAGGACCAGCCCATCTTAACAAAAAACTCACTTCAAGAAGCTGAGTATTGATGAAAAAGTATTTGAGATTTTTCGCCGTTGGTTGAGCGGTTGCAGGAATCCTGTTTCTCAGCTTATTGAACTTGGCGATGAAGTCTCGCATGGGTTCATGAGGCTCTTTCTTCATTTGTGTTAGTTGTGCTAACAAGGCATGTGCATCTTCTATAGGTTTGAACCTAGCCTCAAACTTGGTCTTGAGAGTGTTCCAATTGGTTATAGTCTGAGCTTGAAGATGGTAAAACCAATCTGCAACAGCACCTTGCAGTGTTTCCATAGAAAGTCTTACTGCTACATATTCATGCTCAACACCTATCACACCACAAGCTATGTAGAAAGCTGCAATGTGTTCATCCGGATGAACTTTCCCATTAGCATAGAACTTAGGAAAATTCTTCCTCGAACTACGAGGTAGTTCATGCAAAGGTGGAGTTAAATTCAAAGGACCAAAAGTGTTACCCTAAGGGCCTTGAGCTGCCATGATGTGTTGATTAAAGGGTGGGCTAACAAACATCTGTAGAGTATGAACAGACAAAACTCTGCTAGTACTAGAACTAGAAGCTTCGCTTGGTATTGAGACCTGCATTTGCTAGGAGGAAAATGCCTAGTTCGCTAAAGTCGAGGTTGTGGAGGCAAACGACCAAAGTTATTTTGCTACATCAACTCAAATACATGATCAATAGTGCCTTGAGCTCTCTTGCTTCTTGTATACCGTGAATCTGCTAGAATGTAGTATACTCAACAAAACTTTTAAAAATATCAAAACAAATGGAAAAGGACTAAAATGCTTCAACTCAGTGCATGACGCTTCAAGTTGCCCATTCCTTCCCCAATAGAGTCACCAAAAACTATTGGGTGAATATTTTGTCTTCAACTAACTGAAGGTAAAATGGTTATATTGACCACAATGTAATGAGATAAATTTCTCCTCTCAGCAAGGGGAGGTTCCCTATCACTTATCACAAACTTATTTAAACTAAATATTAACTTGGGGGTGAGACCATATCATCCATTTCTCTTTTTTTAGAAATGATGTTTACAAAATGAAATAGTACTTTCTTGATACAAATTGAAATAACCAAGAAACCAATGAGAGCACAAAGTCTATCGTTGCTTCTTTTACTGATTTATAACTTAGAACCCAGTAGAATAAGATGCAGGCCAAAGTCTTCACCGAAAACTACGACAAAATAAATGATCACAAAAGATAATAGTAGTTCAAAGCCTTTCCAATATCTTTTACTTTAAAACACTAAATCACAAACTAAAGATAATTGTTGTAGCACAAAGTCTCCACAATCAACTTTAGAACATCTCCCAGATTATTCTCACTCACACTACAATTTGATCAAAAGGATAAGATAGTATTAGGAAAAGGACATAAGAACAATTTCCAATACACCACAAGATATTCCAACACAAAGATTGAATGATCACTTTCTTTCTTATTCATTTGATAAAATTTGATTTTTAATTTGAACACAAAGTCTCAAAATGCTCTTCAATATGGTAGAGTTTCACTTCAATAACTCAAAGATCCTATTTACAATGAGGGTCCTCTTTATTTATAAGAGGAACCGAGAGCAAAAATAGGAAAAGAAAAACTAACTATGACTTATTCAACAAAGGAGTCCTTTTTGAATTGGGAATTCCTATGTTTTTACATGTAATTACATATGGAAAAAGTACATGTAAATATGTCCAAAATTGTTTCAAAAGTACATCTGAAAAGCAGAAAATAAACTAAGGGAAAAACTGCTTCAACTTGTATTGCGATCTTTCTTCATATGACAATCATACATGGTGAAAACTACTTGCAACCCAATACTGTCTGGACTAACTGTGTTCTTGAAAATCATTTTGGCTCTAACTATGGCATCTTTGATAGTGGTGACTGATTTTGCATGACTAGTTAGCTTGGTCTTCAGATTATCCAAGGTTAACTGATTGTCAAGAATATTGTCCATGGAGACCATTGAAAATGTTTTGTCCTCGAACTCTTTCTGGAACATATCTTCAAATTCCTGAACCATCTCTTTTGCAGAGAGAAATTGGTTATCCTGTGACACAAGCTTGCATGGCAGCTCCTCTAATTTATGCAGAATACTAACATCACTCTGTTCACTAAATTTCCTTGCAGCTTCCAGGTCATTGAGCAAATCTTTCAGCACATGGCTCTGATATGTCAATGCCTCTTTAGTTTTTGTATATGAATCTCTATTTAGAATGATGCTAATTGATATCAGAGCACTTATTTTTAGTTTTCTCATTTCCACCCACTTATCATGATTCTTTTCTATGCGCTCGATATCTTGAGAAATAACATCAATCAGATCATCAAGTTCTACTCTTATTTTCTCCATCTTGTCTGTCTTCTCAGGTAGCTCTATAAGCAAAGAGATTCCTTGGGTGCGCATCCTTTCCAAATATTCTTCAAGCACCCTTCCCTTGAGGTGAGTCTTTTATACTTTCTGGATAATAGGGTCTTCTACAAAAACAGCCTCGGGGGTTATTGCTTCTGAATTCAAAGTGATTTTCCCTACCACTGCAATTAACTGTTCAACCATTGCCTTGTAATGATCTTTCATTTCTTTCTCTCTGTTAAATTTTTGAATCAGAATGTCCATGGCTGATTGCATGTTATTCTTGGCACTTTCATTAGTTATCTTGCCTAATTCAACTCTAGAGATAGAGTAGTCACTCATACTAAAATTTTCCATTGTTGCATCCTGTGGAGGCTTTGCAATCTCTAGACATTTGTGTCCCTTATCCCCAAGCATTCTTGAAAGAAACTTTGGCTTCTTCAGGGTCTTGGCTTTTACAGGCACCAACTTACTAAAATCAAAGTCATCTGGGGAGATGGCTTGTCTCTTCCTTTTCGGTGTATAAGCTGACAACCATGGTGGAAGCACAAAAGTACTCACATTAGGATCTGCTCCCATTGTTGGTGTCACCGGAACTACACTTGCACTGGTAGTGGAAATAATAGGTGGAGTGTTAGTAAAAACTGCACCTGTTATATTTACATTGGAAACCTGTTCAGTATTCATTACAAAGTGATCAAATATGGAAGCATCCCCAATATCAAAAGATGAAGAAGACAAGCTAGGAATAGATTCTGAAGAACGGAGAATATATTCAAAAGTGTTCTGAGGATTGTCAAAAATTGTTTTGGAAGGGGAGGGAGATTCAGAAGAGGGAATATCAATAGGGGAAATAGACAAAGGAACTGTAACAGGTGTGTCAGGCAAGGGAGAAGAGACTCCCGTTTCTTATTGTGCATTCTCCTGTGGAGACAAAACTTCCTCTTCTTGTTGATCTGTTGGTTTGTCTTCAACCTCCATTTCTTCAGTAGCTGGCTCCTTAGTGTTCTGTTTCTCAACTTCCATATCTTCTATTTCTGACTCTTTCTTCGTAGCTTTCGACTTCTTCATCACAAATTTAATCCTAGGCTTATGTGGCTTGGAAGAAGAGGGAACATCACTTTTGTTCTTCGTCCTATTCTCCACCTTTTTACCTATTTGCTCTTGGATCTCAGTCTCTGATCCTGTAAGGAATTCTTTCAAAGTAATTCCCTTATCTACTAGCCAGTTATTGGTATTAGCCAATATAGGCTCAAATTTTTTCTTTAGAGATGTCAACTCTTTTTGTGACCATTGGATTGGAGGAAGAGGAGTATCAGCAATCTGCTCAGTGTTATACCTGTCATCAATCAACTCTCCATCATCCACTAGATCTTCAGGAATATCAGCAAGTCCCAGATATTCAATCTTCTCTAAAGATAACCGACTATAATCCAACTTTCAGACATCTTCTTATGTTCTCAAATCTACCCAGACATCTTCAACCATAGGTTCATGAAACTGGGTTTTCCTCTTGATTTTGTCCTTCACACCCCTGTAGTCAAACTTTGGCCTTCTCTTGAATTGCTTCATAGTTACAAGCTGTATCTTAGTTTCCATGGCCCTAGCCTTTGCAGTAGTTAATATTGAGAACCTACCAATTTCAACTGGAAACCTGAAACCTAGCTTCTTGAGATCCATTTGTTTATTATGCGTGACAATCATTTGTCTACATAATTCCATTAAGACAAGTTTGTCTGAGGGAAACCTTGGTAGCATATAAGGATGACCTTGGAAAAAGCCAACCCTTAGATATGAGAAAGAAGGAAACTGTAAGAACATGCATCCAAAATCATTTACCATTATCCAAGCCTCATCTAACACTCTTCTTTGTTCTAGCTAAGGGTCAAAAAGACACAAGAATATTGCAAAGAAAGCATCATTTATTCTCCTAAAATGATGAATAGAACCCTTCAATGTCAATTGAGAGTAGTACTGATGACAAGGTGTCATTGTACCTCATCATTTAATCTATTTTCAGATGTTAAAGACTAGGGCTGTGTCCACGGCTATCTGCAACTAGGGATTCTACAATTACCAGTTTATAGCTAATCCTAACAGTTTCTACAATGTGAAAAGAGATTAATCTATATGCCTGCTAAACAAATTTAAGGGATGCTGGAAAACAGAATAGAACAGGAAATTTACTTAAAGAAAAAAAAAGTAACTTGCATTTATCTATTAAAAGCAGTAAAGACTTTCATAAAAAGTTGAAACAATAAAACATTGGTACTAGCCTCCTGCCTTAGTGGTGAGAGTGGGCCCTTGCTCCACACCCTTGAGGCTGAAGGCTACAGTAGGAAATCAACACAAAAGATGATCACAACTAGATTCAATCCAATTCATTCACTCTACATTCATGAACATATTGCTAACACAGAACTGAGATCTCCAAGAGTAAGAATAATTCAATCATTGTCTATTTCTTATACTATTTCTGAGAGTATATATAAAATATGAGTGATGATATATCACTGAACTTATCTACCAGTCCTTCTATGAGATGACACCATCTCTTTATTGTACGTAATTATCTAACTATGAAAAATAATCATGCGATAAAGGTAGACTTGAGTGGAACAGAAGTCCACTCAGAAGTCTAAGTTTGAGTCTTAATACACTTGGGCATCGAGGCCCTGAAAAAAAGGATATTGGATCAGCTCCATCCGTAACTCATGCAAAAACTTTGGAAAGATAAAACTCCAATAGTTTAACTAAAGTTGACCCTTCACCACTCAGGTGATGATTTGAGTGAAGTGAGGGGTATTAAGATCACTGCTGAGAGTGCTTGGTTGGCAGCTCTACTGGAAATATACCCTTCTCTTAGGAGGTGCTGGAGATAACTGTTCCTGTCTGTAACTCCAGAGATTATCTGTAGCTTCTTTGTTCAGCTTCAGAGATACTCCAGACTCTCGTAGAGCTCCGAAGAGGCATTCCTCATTTCTTCAAAACTTCAGGTGTCATGGTTCTTTGGTATTGTCTCCAAAGATCATTGAAGACTATCTTCAGAGATGCAAAAAATTGTTGTTCCTGGCATCTACACCTATTGATTCAAAAAGAGAGAAGTTTTTGTATTTTTCCATCAATTCCACGCACATTAGTCACTCAATCAGAAATTCTAATCTTAAGTAATCTATCTCAATTAATCATAAAATAGAACAATCTTGCTAGCTTATTTGGGTGTAGACACTAGGAAAGATGAACTCGGAAAGGGGAAAAAGAGAGGCAAAAAGATGTATTTCATGAGTGCAACTTGGCACTCATCAATTGATACATAGAAATTACCCTCCTATCTCCTTCTGATGTTAGACCTGGAAAGATTCTCATAGAGGCTACTATATACACCAGGTAAGAAGTCATGTAGAATTTGAAGGTAGTAGATACCTTTGTCAATTGTTCATGTAGAGCATTGATGATTTGCTCACCCTAGAAGATAGCTTGTTTACCTTGGAGTATTACCTTGATGAAAGGATACATCCACTCATGAAATAGTGAAGATGAAGCCAATCCCCTTATTCGACTAAGAAGAGTTATTAGATCACCAACTTCTTCTATAAAATCAATCCTAGGAAAACTCTGTGGCCACTTGGACAAGTTGGACCTTGAAGTTTTCAGCCATTTAGTATTGATCACTTTCTTTGCCTTCTCAGGATTTTTGTCGTACTCTTTTTTGTACTTCAACAAAATCTAGTTTTATCAGTTCTATAGTAGGAGGGCACATAAACACCTTATCAATGAATTCAGGATCTAGCTTGATTATCACATTGCCACTTCCATCCACCACTACCCTAGTATCCCTGTTATAAAACTGAGCACACTGAAGAACAAATTCTATGTTATGTGCTGCCACTGGGAAAGATGACACCAAATGAATGTTACTGTCAATAATCTTCTTCATTATAGAGTTGGTATTATTTGACTTGGTTCTTTCCACAAATTCAGCCATGTCCACATGGCCAATCTTTGTATCCCTAATGTCATCGACATTAGAAGTAACTGAGGTGATTGGAAAAACACCTTGATATTTATACTTCATCGCTTTTGACTTCTTTGGAGACAACTCAGTCATCTGAACAAGCTATCACTAGAAGGATGTCAATGAAGAGAGAGAAGATCCACAGAAGAAACTGTAACAAAAAGTCATGATCATGCAATTAGGGGGAATACTGGTAATCTAGGAAAATTGCATGTCGATGATCATAACTATGGGGACACGCTTGAAATGGCTAGAGTGCGAGCGGGTCAAAGAACGGAGGAAAGAAGGCTTGGAAAAGCAAAATTGAAAATATCCCAGAGTTAGGAAAATTTGAGAGAATGTTTGCATGGGTGGGAAAATTTGCCGCCCTTGCATGTGAGGGATATTTCAAGTGTATCAGCAGTTAAATTCACCGCTTGGATATGTTCAGGAGAATTGCAAGTGTTATGTATCAATGACAAATTATGCTGACATAGCAGATTAGTATGAATTGCGAGTTTGATGTTTGAGCGGCAAATAACGGCGACACTACAAGTTGGATATTTCAAGGTTTTCTTGTAGGGACGGCAAATTGTGCCGCCCATACACTTACATTTTGATAAGTCTTCAAACACATAAGTGGCAAAAAATGTTGACTTCGCATTTTCTCATAAGTTCATGGAAAAACTCGGGTGGTAAACTTCACTGCCACTACACAGGAACAAGCATAATGAACATGTTTGAGTGGTCAATTTCACCGACGACAATACACATGGCAATGGCTATAAAGGTTTGTCTCAAGCGGTAATTGTCGCCAACTAAACATGAAAAGGTTATTTTTGTATGTCGGAGAAATCCACCAATGAAACGTTTACCATAGAAGGATTTAAACAAAATCCAGGGTTTCAAAAATAACTCAAAAAATAAAAATAAAGAGGGGGACGATTTACTTTCAACAATACAATTCTGAGAAGACATGGGTTTGATTACTTCAATGAATAGGAAATAGAAAAACCTAAATGAAAACAAATAACAAGAACAATGATTGGAGGACTTACCAGTCAAAAAGAATGAAAACCCTAAGTGTGACAGCAACAAGTTGAAATCTGTCTGAATCCAAGATCGGCGCGATCAAGCAGCTTGAGGGAGGGTTTACGAATCAATTAGAAATTTTAAGAAATAGAAATAACAAAAAGAGAATGAGATTACTCATTTAAAAGGTTCATAAGGCATGATCTTAATGCCAACATGAGTGGTAATTAATGCCACTGGAGTTTGTGATTTTGAAGACCGACCTCGCTCGGGCAGTGAAAATCATCGATTGAACATGTGTTAATAGAAATGCAACAGCGGTAGAAACCGCCCAAGCTTACATTTGCTTTTTGGAGAGGGACATGTAACGGTGGCAGAAATCACCGCTTGGGCATGAGTAAATGAAAAACTATGTAAAAACGGTAGAAAGTTTGACTAAACACAAGCAAACAATTAGGATATGCAATAGCGACGAATTTAAATGACTTTGGATATAAAGATTCAAAATTTCAGTAACACCCCCAAAATGGTCAAAATTGATATTTTGGTCAGTTTACGACTTAATCAATTTGCACAAACTTTGAGAAATCGATTCGAGGGAATGTCGCAAACTAGATTAGGATGCCATATGACTTCACATGGGACCAAGAGAATCTTGTCTTGATTTGCAAACTTAGAGTGTAGATTACGAAACAGACAAGTTTCATAGGGGTTGTCTACAAAAACGAGCATAGCTAATTTTGAGAACAACAAAGCCAACATTCATAAATGGAGAGTTGGAAGAAGATGACTACATTGAGAAACTAGAAGGATTCTAGCTATCTGATCAAGGAGATATGGTCTACAGATTGAGGAAAGCATTGTATGTACTAAAAAAGCCCCAAGAGCCTGGTATGCAAGATTAGATAAGTATCTGCTAAAGTTAGGCTTTAGCAAAGGCACAACTAACAGTAACCTTTATTTCAAAATTGATCATGAACACATCTTGATTGTTGAGGTATTTGTTGATGATATTATCTTTGGTGGAAATGAGAGCATGCGTAAAAAAATTTTTGATCAGATGCAAAGTGAATTTGAGATGTCCATGTTTGGTGAAATGAATTTCTTCTTAGGTCTATAAATCATTCAGTTAGATAAGGGCATCTTTATATCTCAGTCTAAGTATGTGAAAGAATTGTTGAAAAGGTTTGAATGGAGGATTCAAAACTAATAAGTACTCCTATGATAACCAGATGCAAGCTGAGCAAAGATGATGATTCCCTTAAGGCAAATCAGAAAAGGTATAGATCAATGATTTGAGGACTGCTTTATCTAACTCAGACCAAACCTGATATTATGAATGCAGTTGCCCTTGTTGCTAGATTTCAAGCTAATCCTAGAGAATCTCATGTTGTAGCAGTCAAAAGAATTTTTAGATATCTAAAGGGGACATCTGATTATGGCTTATGGTATCCTAAGGATGATGATTTCACTCTTCATGCATATACAGATGTTGATTGGGCAGGAGATGTGGATGACAAGAAGAGTACTAGTGGTGGTACATTTTTCTTGGGAAAAATATTGGTTTCTTAGTTGAGCAAAAAGTAGGAGGCAATATCTCTGTCTATTGAAGAGGCAGAGTACATAGCAACAACAATTGTACTCAAGTTCTTTGGATGAAGCAAATGTTGAAGGATATCAGAATGGTGTTTGAAGAGCATGTTACTATCTTTTGTGATAATTCAAGTGTAATAAACATCTCAAAGAATCTAGTGTTGCATTCAAAGACAAAGGACATATCCATCAAGTTTCACTTTTTGAGAGAGAAGGTAAATGAGAATGAAGTCAGATTGGAGTTTGTTTCTTCAAAGGATCAGATTGTGGATATCTTCACTAAGCCTCTACCTAAGGACACTTTTGAGTATCTCAAAAGTGAAGCTAGGGGTTATTACCCCTCCTATTCAGAACTAAGGTGCACTAGTGTGCATCAGTCTGATGGAACTCATAGTCATATCTTGTGATCTAGATTGATGTTAAGGGGTGGTATCAAAGGGGATACTACTTAGGGGGAGTAGTCAGTATGTTAATTGTAGAGTTAAATTTGGTCTTATCTAAGAAATAAAAAGGGGAAGAGATGATTGCAAATATGTGTGCTTTGACATTGATGTCAAAGGGGGAGAGAAGTCGTGTGAAAAACTCAAAAGTAAGTAGTTGCTGGGAGCAGTGAAGAAAGTGGTTGCAGGTGTGAAAAAGGGGTAGAAGTCCTTGTCTTGATGGTTGAATTATTTTTTCACATCATATGTTGCCATCAATTACAAAGGGGGAGATTGTTGCAAATATGTGCCTATGTTGTGTTGTCATTGATGTCAACATATCTCTTTGTTAGAGGCAGTGAAGACAGTGCAATTCAGTAAAGTAGATTACTCCGTATTCCTAGTGAGACGAAGATCAGAGTTTGCAAACCAAAGGGTTTTGTAGAGGATTGTTTGAATTTACTCCAATTGAGATTTGAGAGGTCCACATGAAGGATTGGTGAAGTTATGGCCTTCTGAGTAGAACCAGGATTTGCAGTTGTTCAGAGGTAACATGGTGATAGGATTTTGATCCAGATTGCTCTGCATTGGAATATTATGGTCTGCGGTTCTAGAGGTATGTTTAGGATGTTGGTGAGTATCTGCAACTCAAGTGGTTCATGGTTTGGAGGTTTGCAAGCAATCTTTCTAGTGTGACAGTCATGACAGTTAGTGTTCTTAAGTTCTCATATGATGATGCAAGTGATTTTGGTGATTTGAGGTGGTGCGGTTGTTCTTGTTGATTTCATTATGGTTGTGAAGGTCTTTGGATCGTGTACCTATTGTGTTGGTGGTCCGCATTGAGGATTGAGCTCGTAGTTGAAGATTTCTCCTTGGGTGTTGTTGTTCTTCCTAGTCTTGGCTGACCGGATGCTTCATGCATGTTACGGATGATCTAAGAGAAGTTCTATGGAGTGTGATGTGTTGTTCAAGGAAAATTTGAGTCCCATCTATGTTTGGTTGACAATGTAGAGGTTCGCATGTAGCATTTTGCATTAAGTCAAGTCCTTTTGTAAATGTTTGTAATGCCGACCTTGGAGAATTGTTCCAATACTAGATGATTGTAATGCCGACCTTGATGTTCATTCCAAGGTTGATGTAGTCTATAAATACTTGTAGTTGAGTCATGGAAAAGGTGTCCTTGAGAAAAAATGACAAGATTCTAAGAAAAGACAGAGCAGAGAAAAAGAAGAGCAGAAGAGGAAAAGTGTGAAGATGCCAAGGTAGCGAAGAAGTGTTTGGGGGTAGAACAGAACTGTTGTGAGCTTCAATGGAACTAAACCCTGGCATGGTAAAGATGTTGTTTCTCAATTCATCCTTTCAGTGATAACAATCAAAATATTTTGTAGACAATGAGTCTCTTAGAGTAGTGAGCTCAGGGCAGTGCACCCAAAGGCAAGTACCTTCCCATTTTTCTATTCTTTCAACTGAGAATAAATCTTTTGGGTCAACCCCCACTGTGGTTTTTCCTTAACCAGGTTTCCATGTAAAAATCTTGGTGTTATGTGTGTTAATTGTGTTTCTGCTCATGTGTTGTTGATTCATGCTTTCATGGTTATATCATTAATCTATTAAAAACTTGTAAAGAAGATTAAGTACAGCAAAAGATAAAGTTCTGAGACAACTGATTCACCCCCCTCAGATGTTTGCCCTAATTTCAACACATCTTACCTTACATATGCCCCCACCTTAAGGTGGTTGATATCATGCATCAATATCAAGCATGTTAAGGTAGGAAGAAAACACACAAGGGAACATAGACTTTCGCAAAGCCCATGCCCTCTAGAGGTGACATGTACTTTATGATCTCCAAATGTTCCCACAAACACATCCCTACAAGAAACATGTTAGTTTCCACATAATCATGATAATACATTTGGAATATGAGGAATGCAAGATTCAAGATAGACAAAGTGCATGGAGCAGCAGTACTGTTATGTTTTGTAAGTGAGATAGAACACCATCATAATCACTACACGGAAAGAACAGAGTGCTTCTACTAGCCAAGCGTCAAATATATGTTACAACCCCATTGTCATAATAGGAACTAAGTCCAATTTTTGATTTCTTGCTAAAGGGATGCTAGGTCCGCATCAGTATAAATGTTTTTCATCATCCACCTGCTAGATAGAAATACTAGAGGAAGGTAAACAATAAATCAAAGAGGAGAAACAAGTGTCTTAGGGACAGTCATGTAGGGGGGTGTCCCCTATTCACCAACTGCAACGCTATGTACATAAGACACAACACACAATGATGAAATCAGAGAGAGAGGCAATATAGAAGAATGATGATACAAATAGAAGGTCACAATAGAGGTAGTCTCCTGGCATCCCAGACCTTAAAAGAGAATTAGGGGTCATCCTAGGAGGCCTAAACAACACATAACACATCACAAGAGAGATAAAGGGCTAGAAATACTTACCTGTAGAGAGATCCATGCTAGAATTTATCATCGAGGAGATCATCATCCTCACAAATCCGAATGTTAGGAAGAGGTGTAGGTTGTTCCATTTGTCTATCTAATGTATTTTGATTACCTCCTGATCCTTGAAGGGATGTGAGAGGAGGGATCTCCACATGAATATCATCTCTTCGTGGACTAGGTGAGTTATGAAATTGTTCCTTATCCACATCGATCACACCAAATAGGTCAAGATATTCAAAAGAGTCTTTTGTTGTCATGATGTCATCCATTAATGCTTCACTTTGGCTAGGAGGATTATTGGAATTACTAGAGCTGTCCCTAGTCTTCTCATCTAAGTTATCTGAATGTTTAGTTATAGGAGAAGTAGGGTAGCTTGTGAATTCATTATCACTCTCATAATCATTGTCAATATTGTCTCCATATGTTTCAGCTATTAATTCCAATCTATCAAGAGAAGTGTCATGCTCTTCATTCAAAGTATGTTTTATTAGTTATTCTACTATACAAGGGTATCTATTGATGACAGATATGAAGTTGTTAACATCAAATACATAGTCAAGGATTTTGAAGGAAGATGACACAAATATATCCTTGTGATACATAGCCTATATATAGGTAATGACATGAGGATGCATACTAAGAAATTTGTAGAGATTTTTAAATTTTGTGATATATACATGTAAAGATTCCAAAGAGCATTGAGAAGATGAGGCCATGAGTGTCAAATCAGATTTTAAAATCTTTTCAGAAGTATGCAAAAGACAAGTGCAAAACTATGTGTGAAAATGAACTAAAATGCTTGATTTTTTGTACTTTTTTTTAATGCAAATAAAAGAAAGAAAAGGTGTTGTAAGGAATTATATCATGGGAAGAAAATAATATGTCTATTTTCAGTCCAATAAAGCAATAAAATCTGTCACAACACTCTTTTGATACAAAACTAGGATGATGATAGGTCAAAACCTAGTGAAAATGCCTTAAAATATGCAAATTTTCATAGTTTTTCAATTCCAAGACCTAATGAAAGAGGTGTTGTAAGGAATTTTAGGAGGTACATAAAATAATAGTAGTAATATAAGTCACCTCAAATCATAAAACTTGTCACAACATGCTTGGAGTGCAATCTAGGTCAAACCCTAGGGCAAATATAGCAAAAATGTGTAATTTTTCACCATATTTTCAATACAAGAGCCTAATAAAGAGGTCTTGTGAAGATTTTTAGGAGGGGTAGCAGATAATAACCCTATTAATAGAAAATTAATGCAAAAATATTCTTCACAACACGCCTATAGTGCGAGTCTAGAGAGTTGATAAGGCGAAATCTAGTGAAAATCAAGGTTTTCAAGCCCTAGGTTTGAGATCTTGATAAAAAATGCTATATGAATGTCTTGAAATCTGATTTATGATCAAAATTAAATGTACTCAGATATGAAAATGATTTCCAAGCCCTAAGATGCAAAATGCAAGTGTAAATCTAATGAAAAACTAATGAAAAATGCTAGTTTTTGTTGAAATTTTCTATGTAAAAATGCAAATTTTTGAGATCTAAATGCAAATTTACCCTAAAATACAACACTACAGACAAATGAAAATTTGAATGAGTGTCTAAGATCAATAGAAAAATCTGAAACAAGATTTTACCTACAAACCCTAGTTTTTGAAATTACTATGTTATATGAAAAGTTCAAAATTTCTACCAAAACCCTAGCAATTTTATGATGAAAATGCAATGCAATCTATTGAATTTTTTTAATTTTCTACAATTTAACTCAGATATAATGTATAAATCATAAATTTGATGAAATTCAAATTAATTAATGCAACATGTAAACCCTAGAATGCAATTTTTTTAAAAAATTTCAATTTTTTGTAATTTTTCCAATGCAATAAGATAAATGATGATATGAATGAATGAAATCAATGTAAATCTGAAGTAAAACACTCAGTAAGGTGCAAAATTCATGAAAAACATGGGTTCACCAAAATGTAAAGGATAAAAATTTGGATAGATGATTGTTAAGTGAGTGGTTTGGTTTGTGTGTATCTATCCTCCTTTCACCACTTACATTCAAGGACCTTAGGTCGAGTGGAAATGCACAATTAGGCCCTTGGTCACTTAGGAATTTAGGGAAACTTGGATTTGTATGATTTGATTGTCAATTATACTCAATTATACATCAAAACCCTAATTATACAAATACGGGAGCAAACATACAAATTACTAAAAATGTTGCTACAGAAAGATGTAAAATGACAGATAAATATGCACCTAATTTTGAAGTTTAGGAAGCAGAATAGTTGGGGACTAATGAGCGGGTGCCCTAGTCCAATGCACTATTTTTTTTTTAGGATCTAGGAACTTGATCTGCAACCTATTCGTGCTATCACAAAGACTTCTCCATTGCAAAATCTAGAGGACTAATGAGCAGGCACCTAAGTCCAGAGCCCTTTTTCAACTCTGATCTACAAATCTGACACTCTACCACACTCTTCTTGCGTGCTTGCTTTGTTTGATGTGTCTGTTTCTCTATATGCAGTCTAAAGACTAGCACAATGAGTGCTTCTTGTATTTTGGGAGGTTTGGCATGTCTTGCATGTGTGTTGCCCCATATGTAGTTTAAAGACTAGTGCAATGAGTGCTTCCTACATTATGGGAGGTGTGTTTACTTTCATGTACTTGCATTTGCATTTCATATATATGAGAAAAAGAAAAAGAAAAGAAATCATTCATGATTTCTATGCATCTATTGTCTTCTCCGTGTTTTGCATGACTGTAACTGTCTTCTTTGTGTTTCACATGCCTATTACTGTTTTCTCTATGATTGGCATGTCTTCTCCGTGCTTGGCATGTTTTCTATTTTTGTTGACCGTACTTTAATGCATGTATTGGCCTTGCATTTATACATACATTAAAGTGGGGGCTAAATGTAACATCAAAAAATGTCCCCTTTGGGGCTTTTCCCTCCTAAGGTTTAGCTCTCAGATTTTTAATCTGCATTTAGGACATCTTGCATCACATTTTGACATCCCAATGAAATGAACCCTAAGTTTCATAGTAAATGGGACCTAGGGGGATCCCTTGAACTAATCCCTAACCAAAATTAGGGGGAGGACTTGGGCACCTGTGCCCTAGTCCTACCCTATTTTGGGTCAAGCCAAAATTCAAAGTGTCAGTTTATGACCGTTATTTGGTTCCTAGGCCGACACGGTAAGTTTGAATTATGAAATTCTTGGTGGGAATGTTTAGGCATTCATTTGTAAACTAAGTGATGATTGTGATCTTTTGGCATCCTAAAGGTGATTCAAGGTACTCATTGTGTGGAAGAGCAGACTTGGTGTTGTTTATGTGTTTGTATTTGCAGATTTGAGCATCTATCTCCTCATGGCATGAAGAGATTCTTCCTTTCATGAGATCTTCACTACAAGGTGATATCAATTATACTTTTGATTGTTTATCATTTAGATTTTGCCTCTACCTCCCAAGGGCATGCACTCACCATTTGACAATGGTGTTTGAAAGACTTGAATGTCTCTCCAGGGCCTGACTAAGGCAAGCCTCTAAACAGCACAACCCCTTCCATATTTTTCTATGATTGCAAGTTATAGGTTGAAGAAGCATGAAAAGTGGAGTTGCAGGAGAGTGTGGCAAAGTGTCAGATTTGCAGATCAAAGTTGAAAATAGGGCCCTGGACTCAGGTGCCCACTCATTAGTCCTCTGAGTTCTGCAATGGAGAAGTCTCTATGATAGCAGGAACATGTTGTAGATCAAGTTCCTAGATCCTGAAAAAAATTATGGCATTGGACTAGGGCACCCACTCATTAGTCCCTGACTATTTTGCTTCCCAAACTTCAAAATTAGGTGCATATTTATCTGTCATTTTACATCTTCCTATAGTAGCATTTTGAGTAATTTGTCTGTTTGCTCATGTATTTGCATAATTAAGGTTTTCATGTATAATTGAGCATAATTGACAATCAAATCACACAAATCCAAGTTTCCATGCATTCCTAAGTGACCAAGGGCTTGATAGTGCATTGTCACTCGACCTAAGGTCCTTGAATGTAAGTGGTGAAAGAAGGATAGATACACACAAACCAAACCACTAACTTAACAATCATCTATAAAAAATTGTATCCTTTACATTTTGGTGAACCCATGTTTTTCATGAATTTTTTACCTTACTAAGTGTTTTACTTTAGATTTACATTGATTTAATTCATTCATATCATCATTCATCTTATTGCATTGGAAAAATTATAAAAAAATTGAAATTTTTGAATTTTTTTTTAAAAAATTGCATTCTAGGGTTTACATGTTGCATTAATTAATTTGAATTTCATAAAATTTATTATTTCTGAATTAGATCTAAGTTAAATTTTAGAAAATTAAAAAAATTCAATAGCTTGCATTGCATTTTCATCATAAAATTGCTAGGGTTTTGTTAGAAATTTTGAACTTTCATATAACATAGTAATTTCAAAAACTAGGGGTTGTAGGTAAAATCTTGTTTCAGATTTTTATACTGATCTTAGACACTCATTCAAATTTGCATTTGGCTTTAGTGTTGCATTTTAGGGTAAATTTGCATCTAGATCTCAAAAATTTGCATTTTTACATAGAAAATTTCAACAAAAACTAGCATTTTTCATTGGTTTTTCATTAGATTTACACTTACATTTTGCATATTAGGGCTTGAAAATAAATTTCAGATTTGAGTGCATTTAATTTTCATCATAAATCATATTTCAAGACATTCATATAGCATTTTATATCAAGATCTCAAACCTAGGGCTTGAAAAACCTTGATTTTCACTAGATTTCGCCTTATCAACTCTCTAGATTCGTACTATAGGTGTTTTGTGAAGATATTTTTGCATTAATTTTCTGTTAATAGGGTTATTATCTGCTTACCCTCCTAAAAAGCTTCACAACACCTCTTTATTGGGCTCTTGTATTGAAAATTTGGTGAAAAATTACACATTTTTGCTATATTTATCCTAGAGTTTGACTTAGATTGCACTCCAAGTGTGTTGTTACGAGTTTTATGATTTGAGGTGAATTATATTACTCCTATAATTTTCTTCACCTCCTAAAATTCCTTACAACACCTCTTTCATTAGGTCTTGGAATTGAAAAATTGTGAAAATTTGCATATTTTAGGGCATTTTCACTAGGTTTTGACTTCTTATCATCCTAGTTTTGTATCAAAAGAGTGTTGTGAATAATTTTATTGCTTTATTGGACTGAAAATAGACATATTATTTTCTTTCCCTGATAAAATTCCTTAGAACACCTTTTCTTTCATTTATTTGCGTTAAAAAAAAGTACAAAAAATCAAGCGTTTTAGTTCATTTTCACACATAGTTTTGCACTTGTCTTTTGCATACTTCTGAAAAGATTTTAAAATATAATTTGACACTTATGGCCTTGTTTTCTCAATGGTCTTTGTAATATTTACATGCATATGTCACAAAATTTGAAAATCTCTACAAATTTCTTAGTATGCATCCTCATGTCATTACCTATATACAAGCTATGTATCACAAGGATATATTTGTGTCATCTTCCTTCAAAATCCTTGACTATGTATCTTATCTTAACAATTTCATATCTGTCATCAATATATACCCTTGTATAGTAGAATAACTGATAAAACATACTTTGAATGAAGAGCATGACACTTCTCTTGATAGTTTGGAATTAATAGTTGAAATATATGGAGACGATATTGACAATGATTATGAGAGTGATAATGAATTCACAAGCTACCCTACTTCTCCTGTAACTAAACATTCAAATAACTTAGATGAGAATACTATGGACAGCTCTAGTAATTCCAATAATCCTCCTAGTCAAAGTGAAGCATTAATGGATGACATCATGACAACAAAAGACTCTTTTGAATATCTTGACCTTTTTGGCGTGATCGATGTGGATAAGGAACAATTTCATAACTCACCTAGTCCATGAAGAGATGATATTAATGTTGAGGTCCCTCCTCTGATATCCCTTCAAGGATCAAGAAGTAATCAAAATACATTAGATAGACAAATGGAACAACCTACACCTCTTCCTAACATTCGGATTTGGGGTAAGTGCAAAAAGTTGGGGGGCCAAAAGTGGCCAAAATTTTTTCAAAAAAAATTAAGACATAACACGAACACCTTATAACGTGCTCACATTATAATGCACTCACGTTATAACATGCTCACGTTATGGTTTGGTAATGACAAGCCTAATGCTCGATAAAACCAAACCATAACGTGCTCGCGTTATAATGCGAGAATGTTATGTTTAATTATATATATAAAAAAGAGCATTTCTACTCATTTGATTTCTTTTTTTTCTCTACACCCGCAGCCTGCAAACCCTAAGGAGTGCGCTCACATTTTTGAAGACCCAATTCAACACCAAAATCTCATCGATTCATCGCCAAAATGCTGCCCTGACGTCAAGCAGGCCAAAGGAGTGAGTTTTATTTGTTTATTTGTTTGAATTTGTTTCTAAATAGGTAGGTTTGAGTTGATTTTTGATGTAAATTTCTTTAATTGTCAGGAAATGTTAATGCACCTCCTCCTCCTCCTCAAAATTCACAAAATCCTAAAGAGGAAATACTTGCCGAAGAACAACCCGAACAACAAACTCCTCCATCCATTCCTCAACATGCCCCTGGAACACAAGAAAATCTAACGGGGCAAATTGAAAACATAATTGCAAGGTTGAAAGATCCTTCAACTTCAACCTTGCATAGGTCCACGCTTGCTCAATCTCTTGAATCTATGTTATCAAATGTAGATTCAATTAGCAAGCAAATATCTAGTTGGTCGGATAAGAGGAGAGAGTTTAGAGAGTAATGTGTAGACAAGCTATCATATGAGATATGAAAAAGTTACAAATTACAAAATTGGACTTGTGTTCCATTTTCACAAACCCACAAACAAATCAACCTCCACCCATTACATGCAAGAGGTTCCCTATCCATTGGTGCAACAACCAAGCGATAAGGGACAATTTTGGGCAGAAGTGGTGGATAGTTTTTGACCATCCTTCATGTAATAATAATGAGATCCCACAATACTTTTTGAGGAAACTCTACTATGAGTTTGTCCTCAATAAAGTGCCAAACTATTTTGATATGCGGGACTTCCAGGGTAGAGGTGGGGGATCAGCACAAGATAGACCAGGGGCACAAATTGACCCACAGCGGCTAGTGAGATGAGTAATCAGCAGACTAGCCCATGAGCATGTGTCTATCCCTTCCATTGTGAAGGAGAGTGTTGAGGTCGATTCACTTCAGTCCATTAGTGCCTTGACCCAGAGCATCATAGAGCATGCCAGTCCTATAGCGCAGCATGGGTTGGGAGATAGTGCGAGGAGTAGGGTCCCACCCCATACTTGTCAAACTTGCGGGTCAGCCTGTGGTTATGACCCCATGGATAGTTAGGAGGCAAGTGCACAGGTTACATCTGTAGCTAAGCAGATGGTGATGACAGATACCCTCCTGAGTGAGACTTTTGGCCTTGATACTCAGGTAAATATTAGCAAGTTCATTGAATTTAATTTATTAAATTTTATTTTTGAAATGCAAGATTAACTAATTTAGTTTGATGATTTTGATGAAATTTTAGGGTCATAGCATTGATACAGTTCTCAGCAATACTCCACCTGCATTTTACACTATGACATCTACTGCTGGGGTATGTAACTAGTAAACAATTATAAATATTATATGTGAATAGCATTGTTATATGAATGGTATTCTAATATCTGATTTTGGATGTTGAATAGGTTAATCTTGGAGATTTCACAGCAACACCTACCAGTGGTGGTGTAGTTCAAAGCTTCACTGAGGTAATAAAATAAACAATTTAACTAATGAATTGTACTTATTAGATTTTTGTATTTTATATTCATATCATTGATTACATTGCATTGCACATCTTTCAAACTCAAAGCATTATTAAACATTGCATAACTAATAGCTAGATGTTGATAGATGACAAAATTTCAATTATAATATAATTAAATTTGAAAAAATGGCTCAAAGAAGTGTGCTCTCATGGAATGCCATGAGAAGTAGATGCATAGACAAGGACATCACCATGAGACCACTTTTCTTTGAGTCATCTTTTCAAATAGCTCACTACCTTGTCTATGCTACCACATTTTTCATACATGTCTACCAAAGCTTGTTGATCCCCTCCACACCATTCTTTGACAAATTCTCTCTAATAATCTCATCCAATTACCATCAATTAGACCCTAGGACATGGCACCAGAGAGGGACATCAACCTATAACATATTATATAGCATATGATTGACTCGAACATCATCTAGGTTTTAGGTATTAATTATGGGGGCAACAAGTCACCCCTAACCAAAATCTTCAAATCTACACTAACCCTTTCCCCTACAAACTTATATCAATCCTATTGGCTCAATTTCTTCCATCCCTACGTCTATAAGAAAGAGCTATAGTATGTCACCAAGAGGGCAAAATCTTCACTGTGATTTTGTGTATTATGTGTCTAGTTGTATCATAGTGATGCATTGTTGATAATGAATATCATAGTGTGTTTTATTGTGTGTACTTCCATGTTTAGGTGAACGTGTGTGTATGTTAGGAACCATGACTTGCATCACTATTCTAGTTTCATAATTGAATAATGTTATTTTATTTTCAGATGATGTAGGCTGCGGAGACACCTCCTGAAGTTCATAGGGCAATGGAGCATGGTGTGTCCACTGTGATTCATAGCTCAATGCCATTGATGGGGGTATGAGGCAGATTAGTAAATTTCAATTTACATTCATTGTTATAGTTGTTTATTTTTGAAAAATTAAATGATTATTGATTTTAAGTTTAATTTTTATCTGGATGGTTTCTATAGGACATGACATCACCACAGCCAAATCCTGCTACTAAGACAAATGAGGAGGCAGATTATATGGTAGCAGTAAGTGATTATTTTGTTAAATGTTTCATTTTTTATAACATGTAATTTCTATATATTAATGTCTTTACTTTTTATTATAACAGCTACAGGTCCACGAAGAACTAAATAGGAGGAACAGCCCTCAGGTTCGTAGTAGACTGCCCTCATACATGTCTCCATCCTCCCGAAGATCAAAGGCTACTCGTGATCTATTCCCTTCACCGAACAGAGGGGAATGAATAGTTATTGGGGTCCTTTGTTGTATGCCTATATGGAATTTGTGGATATATATTTTGTATTGCATATAGGAGACATTGTATGCCTATATGGCTATTTTGTATATATGTTATACTTATATTGATAGATATTGATGTATGCCTATATAGATATTTGGTTAATACAAATCCTTTTTATTGATGGCGTCCATATTTGGATTAAAAATCCATGTTTGAATGGATATTTGTAGATGGTTACTTCAAATATTTAAAGTCCAAATGTATTACATAGGATGTTTGTTGATCTAATAAGCTAACTATTGTTATTCAAGTATCACCTAAACCTCATTCTAGAACTAAAAGATAAAAGTTGTATTTAAAATAAAAATGAATCATCATGTTGAATAGAAAATATTCATATTCTTTATGAGTTGCTCAATTGAAAATATTCAAATGAGTATGCTGATCCATATTCTTTATGAGTTGCTATATTGAAAATATTTCTTAATTTCTTGTTAATATACCATATTGGGATGCAAAGAGTATGTTTTTTGTTTTGAATAAGATTGTCAAAATCATATACTTATGAGCACCTGATGACCATTGTGGTTATTAAATGTAATTCTTCTTGTATATAAGGTGAGGTTATGAGATTACATTGAGTCTTACCTAATTTTAGTATGTAACACAACATTGGGGCTATAGGCTTCCATAAGTCATCAACATCAAGGTTCAAGGTTGTCATTGAAATCAAAGGGTCAAGGTTGTTTGTCATTCATGTCAAGGTTGATGCCATGATGTTGATAAGGTGATGGTCATGAGGTGCATGATGTTGTGAATATGGTTTTTATGATAAGGTCTCTCAATTCATGTTGATGTTGCACAAGACAAACATGGTTCATATGATGCAAGGTTCATGTTCATAGTGGATGTGGTTTTGTTCATGCAAGGTTTTGTTGTGAATATGGTTTCAACGATAAGATCTATCTTGAAAGGTTGATATAATGCAAGGTTCATATTCATGGTGGATGTGGTTTTGTTCATGCAATAAGAAGCTAGAGAAGACACAAGCTTTCATAATCATAATCTTATTGATAGTTAGGGTTTGCATATTGGGCATTAAACCCTAAAAAGAATCTACTTTTCTTAAGACTTTAAAACCCTCAATTGCCTGTCGTGTGTAAAGTGTACTTTTGTTCTAATTTAATATTGACTTATAATCAAAAGTTACTATCACTTAAATCAACCTACTAAAGGGTCTTTAAGTCATTAGTTCATCGGCCCTTCAACCAGTACAATGTATTTGGGATTATTTCGGCATGTTTGGGTGCAAAATAAGACCATGCCTAGCCTAAACATACCTATCCTGATGCGTTGGAATTGTCAGTTTGGTTGCATCAGGAGTAGGATGAAAGTTACACCCCTTTGCAACTTTACACTGCCTCCTAACAATTTTTGTGGAAGTAGAAAACCTTTCACCATGGGAAAACACCTTAGAGATATAAAAAACTAAGAGAGGCTATTATAGAGGGACTCTACATGATCATATTGCCTCAGACATAATGTTTCTAAGTGACACAGTTTTCGAGTAACATCTCGTCAAAGATTGCTACCTTTTTGCACTTTGGACTCTTCAGGGATATCGTCGGTACAATGTAGCTCAGACTATTTCGACATGTTTGAGTGAAAAATAGGACCATGCCTAGCATAAATGTACCTATCCAGATGCGTTGCAATAGTCAGTTTGGTCGCATCAGGAGCAGGATGAAAATTACACCCCTTTGCAACTTTACACTACCTCCTAACAATTTTTGGCGTAGTAGAAAACCTTTCACCATGGGCAAACGCCTCAGAGATATAAAAAATTGAGAGAGTTTATTGTAGAGGGACTCTACATGATCACGTTTCCTTAGACTAAATGTTTCTAAGTGACACAATTTTTGAGTAACATCTCGTCAAAGATTGCTGCCTTTTTGCACTTTGGACTCTTCAAGGATATCGTCGGTACAATGTAGCTCGGACTGTTTCGGCATGTTTGGGTGAAAAATAGGACCATACCTAGTGTAAATGTACCCATCTAGACATGTTGGGATAGTCATTTTGGTCATATCAGGAGCAGGATGAAAGTTACACCCCTTTGCAACTTTACACTACCTCCTTCTGACAATTTTTGGGGCAGCAGAAAACCTTTCACCATGGGCAAACGCCTCAGAGATATAAAAACCCAAGAGAGGTTATTGTAGAGGAACTCTACATGATCATGTTGCCTTAGAAAAAATATTTCTAAGTGACACAGTTTTTGAGTAACATCTCATCGAAGATTGCTACCTTTTTGCACGTTGGACTCTTCAGGGATATCATAGGTACAATGTAGCTCAGACTGTTTCAACATGTTTGGGTGAAAAATAGGACCATGCGTAGTATAAATGTACCCATCCAGACACGTTGGAATAGTTAGTTTGGTCACATCAAGAGCAGGATGAAAGTTACACCCCTTTGCAACTTTACATTGCCTCCTTCTGACAATTTTTGGGCCAGCAGAAAACCTTTCACCACGAGAGAACACCTCAAAGATATAAAAAACTACAAGAGGTTATTGTAGAGGCACTCTACATAATCATGTTGCCTAAGACAGAATGTTTCTAAGTGACACAATTTTCAAGTAACATCTTGTCAAAGGTTGCTGCCTTTTTGCACTTTAGACTCTTCAGGGATATCGTCGGTACAATATAGCTCGGATTGTTTTGACATGTTTGGGTGAAAAATAGAACCATGCCTAGCCTAAACGTACCCATCCAGATGCGTTGGAACTATCAGTTTGGTCACATCAAGAGTAAGACACCAAAAATACAAAAGTTGTTTTGTGTAACTTGACAACATTGACACTTTTTTGCAATAGGACTCAAAGACTCAAACTGACCCCAAATGACTCAAAGTGACTTAAAAACAAATGAAATGGTATTGGAAGACCTTATTGCATACAATTGACTCAATCAAAATAAAATTTTATTTTTTGACCCCTCTTAGAGGCATGACAACCTAGGTGCCCCTGCACCATTAGTGCAACTGAAGTTGATAAAGTTTTCCTATTAAGAAAAAGAGCTTCCCTTAGCTTCAAGAAATATAAATATTCTATACTAACAAGGCCAACCATGTGAAGGTGGAAGCTCATGTGGCCTCACCTAAGACCTAAGACACATGTAGTCTAATAGACGTAGGACACCTAAGACACCTATTTTCTAGTCTCTATCTACTTAGTTGACATATCGTATGTACCTAACACACAATTAGAGACACCTATTATCTAGTTAGAAACCAAGACACCTAGAGACACCTATATTTTAAACATTACCTAGATTTTATACATTATTCTCAAGATCAACTTCATCCATCACTTAGGTCTAACCCCATGAAGCATAACATGATGATGTAAAAATGTGTATATGTGTAAAAAAGTAGCAGCAAATAAAAAAAGACAAACCTTACAAATTAATGTGCATACTTACAACTCAATGTAACATGACTTTACAAAATCAATGTGAATACTTAAAAAATTAATCCAATGAACCATCCGGGTTTTCTCTACTCTTTATTGTGTCAAGTATTGCTTCATGGTCAGACTCACGCACCTACCACAAGGTCTTGTTCAAAGGTCTACCCTGATACTATATCAAATGAACATTGGATGCCACAACAAGGTTTGAGTAATGAAGAATCTTTCGATGCATTTCAAAGTCTTGAAACAGCCAAACATTAACACTCTTATGTGGGTACCTTCTAAGCCATGTTTCAGTAATAACCACTGAGCCTGTAGGGTATTCGATGTTTTCCCCATCTGTAACTTCGGCCTCCAATTTCTTTTTGGCCTCAACACAATGACATAAGTAATAATCTGTTCCCTCTTCATTATCTTCATCTGTAATAACTGCATATATGTGTCCTACATTGATATGTGTAGCAAATTAGATGAAATTAGTCAACATTACAAAAACACTACAAAGTAAGATGACATTAGGAATTTCAAAAACTATGCAAATAGATATATTACCTGGTTGAACTAGATCTAATATGTGGTCAAAATCAACTGATGATTCCATCTGTGTTAGTTCCAGTGCCGTCAGGGGCTGATACATGTCAAGTGGGCTAAGATAGCTTAACTGCCATTCGTCAACCCACTCTTTTGACTCGCACTCATCCCAGGCTTGAATTGTACAAGAAGAACAAAAGCATGACATCTTTCGCATATGGATACTCCATGAACCTGTAATTGACCTTCTGAAAGAGTGAATCTATGAACTGAAGACTTACCTTCATTACCTAGACCCATAGAAGCATTACACCACTTGACGATCAATTTTACATCTGTCAACTTTGCATTGTCTTTATAATTTAACTCTTCTCATGCTATGGCTCTTTTGATACATGCTCCTGCACCATCATGCTCCCCCTTTCCATGCTCGGCCTCACAAAAGTTCCACATATGTTGAATACCTATAAAATTATGCCTCCTACTCAGCCAATAGAAATTTCGTGAGTTCTTGAATTGTGATGCACAATTATCTGACCATATGATATGCTAACTAAATGATATGCCCCTTCTAGCCAAATGATTGTAGAACACTTGAAAGTAACCTTGCACGAACTCCATAGAATGCGTGCGATCATCACTGATATAGAAATTATACTCCCTTACGATCTTTCTGTCATCCTCTATACTATCATTTGCATGAATGAATGTGATGTGCACAAATATAGAAACCTGTGTGGAGTTGTAATATTGTGATTGCACCTCACATTGTGGCTATAGACTGTAGTTCTCTACAAATTTGACGATTGAAACAATGCTACCAAATGGAAATGTGTCCTTGCATAAGTTGAAGTGCAAGTCCAACCATCAAGCTCTATGGGCATGTCTTGCATACTCATACACTATGCTATCACAAAATATAGGCATAAACTGATACACTAGAATCTTTTCAATAACCAATTCACACCTCTTTACTTCTTTACCATCTTTTGTATTGTATGCCACTATTTTATACTTGCCAAACTCTACTAGTTCGTTTCCAACCACATGTGTTCTTTCCATATGTTCACATATTGGAAAACGTTGCAAGCCACCGCAACGATGACATGTGCCATCCAAGAATAATTTCTTGTAGAATATTTGACCTTCCTCTCTTTCACATAAAATTATTGATATGAAGTCTCTTGAAGATGTTGGTGGGGCATGTATGGCACAACCCTGCAAAACATTGTTAGTATGTAAATCTAAACATATAGACCTATAAACATCAAAATGGTTAGAAAATTTAATATGTAATCTACAACAACAAGTAGTGCATGTGTGATTTATCTTGACATAGAAATTTTTTAGTATTTCAAAATATCTTTGACAAATTTTAATTTGGGGATAGTTCTCTAGAAATTTGCCATAAAACTATGTTTGAGTCTCATCCAAAAAATGCTTTGGATGTGGCTCATAGTTTCAACTACCGATTCTCCTTCTTACCACATCCCTTTGATTCAGAGATACCCTTGTGTAATTCTTCCAAAAGTCTTCAATTAGTGATCTCAATTCTTCAACAATTGGTTTATCTTTTTGTGGTAGTCTCCCCAAGAATGCCCATAATTCATTGGCATTAGTGTCCTCAATTCTTTGGTGTCTTCCAATGGCTCTTGATAAAGTTTTCCTATTAATTCTCAATTCTTGACTCGTCTTTCTAATGAGACGAGCTTTCCTCCTTTGACTACTTACTATAGTCGATGTAATCACACGCCGTGTTGCACTACTATCTTTTGTGCATGAGGTGTTACCCACACTCTCATATGCACTCATTAGATTGTTGACAATAGATTTTTCACTTGAAGCCTCTGATGTTCTCAACCCAAGAATCTTCATGATGGACCTATACTTTATACTTCGCATCATTTCAATGAATAGTTGACATCTTGCTGTCTCATTTAACTTTTCAAAGAACAATCTCCAAATCTTATGAGCATATCTTCTACAAGTGCGTTTTGGAATCTTACCTTCCATTGGCTGCAAAATATTGTCATCAATATCAATCAAATACTTTGGCTTTCTATGCAAAATTCTACGTGGTGTTAAGTTAGGTAAATTCATCTCAACATTAGGAATTTCATCAATATTTAAATGAGATGGGCTAGATGGCATACCTTCGATTGAAGATAGAATAGATGACATACCTTGAGGTTGAGGTGGGAATGATGGCGTACCTCCTTCATCACATGTGAGTGATGATATACTCTCAACTTGAGATGTGGTAGATGGTGTCCCTACATGTTGACTTGCGATAGAGGACGTGTCTCCAACTATGGTATTCAAATCTCTCATAGCACGAAATTTTTGCATTCGTTCTCTTTGTGCCTCCAATACCATATCTATTTGTGATGGTTGTGGTTCCTCTTCAATTGGCATGTCTTCATTTATCGTGTCCAATTTCCTCTTCTCACGAAGTTCCCTCATAACCGTTGCTTTCTTTGCATTCTTAGCTTCTATCTCTTCCTGTGTTGGTTTAATTCTTGATCGTTTCCTCAGCATGATGGAGAATTTGTCTATAGCATGATAAAGAGACCAATATTAGTTCCTAAGAAATGAATCCATACAAATAACTAAAATATATGTCATTCAACCCTTCATAGTAAATGTACATACAATCATCATGTAAAAGAGTAAATGTCACTCAACCAAAATAGGTACAAAGCATACAAAGCAAATTATTGCAGCCATACAAAGCATTATTGTAGAATGTTATTGCAGCCATACAAAGCATTATGGTACTAGGGATACTAGGATTTGGGTGGCTTGTGAAGGAATAGACAACAATTGAAGAGTGTAGACTTGAGTAAGGGTTTAGAATGGTTGTGTCTAAGTTCCTGAGGGGTAAGAAGACCTCTAGTAGCCTTGTTACATTTTGAAGTATTGAAGACCCTCTTTGTGCCTTTGTATAGGGAGATTGCTTGAGAGGAAAGCTTATGAAATTTGAAGAAACTATTGGTATGATCCCTTTGGATTGAGTTGAACCCTACCTCTGCATCACATACCTAGGATTGTCATAAAAATCATTAGACTAATCTCTATAATTTAGAGTATTGAATGGTATATAGTTGATCAAGGTAACCACCATCATGTGCTAACAAAGGACATTTACAAAATTTTGAAATATTGTTGTGTCATGTGCATGTACAAATCATCATGAATAGGTGCATTAGGAATGTCCTAGCCCAAGATATGTGCATACAAATCATCATGTCATGTGCATACTTGTATGATCTTGGCACCTATTCATTTGTATTTTAACTTGTTAATATGACAAGATAATAGTGGGATTGTATTTTTATTATGTTGTAAGGATTTATTCTTGTATAGTTTGACATCATGGTATGTTAAGGTATGTTTCTTACACATAATTATTAAAGAGCCCAAGTGTAGAAAATATACATGGCATCATGTGAGATTGTAGGTTGCTTTCTTGATTGGGAATGTGTCTATTTTAAACATGTATGATAAAGCATGATAAAGTAATTCAAATAGAATTAAGGAAAATGTAAAGAACATGCATGTAAAGACTTGACATACCTAAAAAATGGAGATTTGAATGGAGAGAGTACCCAATTATGTAGTGTTTTTTCTTCTTACATCAAACTCCTCAACAATTTGAGTTTTTCACCACTTGCTTCCTTTTCAATGTTAAATTGAATAACACTCAAATATAATTAGTAACAACAATACTATTAACCAATCTATAATGTTAAATTCCTAAAATTGAATCACAATTAAAATTGCAACACTACAAAAATTGAAACTTGAATAGATATATATCAAATTTGGTGTGAAAACTATGTTATTTCCTCTTTCTCAAGTTGGCAAAGTAGAAATGGTGGTGGAAAGATCATGCAAATGTGGTAGAATGTGTAAAATGTGCATGTGAACTTCCCAACAACATGAAAGCACTTCTTTTTTGTTGGAACACATGCATAAACAACATGAAAATAGAGCATGTGGGGCTAGATCACAGGGGTCAACACTTTTTTACCATTTCTATAGCAGGACAAAACATGAGCGCATTATAACGTGCTCGCATTTTGTCTTTCTATAGATTGATCCATAAATATTTGTGCCTATCTCACCTTTGATAGCACCTTTAAAATATCTCACCTCTAGTTCCATTAGCTCATGTTCTATATCTCACTTATCTCTCCCCCTCACCTCTCTACCTCTCCCCTCTCTATGTCTCTCAATCGCTCCTTGTCTACCTCTCCATCCATCCTTAGCCATCTAGGTCTCACTTAATCCTAAACCCTAAAGCCAGCTATCCCTATTCCTAAATCCTCAACAGGCTTGATACTATACCTTAAACCCTAATCCCTTATCAATAAACCCTTCAACCCTATCCCTCATCCTTATACCCTCGACACTCTACTTTAACCCTAATCACTCGACCCTCAACCCTATCTCTAAACCCTCAACCCTCGAACCTCAACCCTCAACGTCAAATGCTAATCCCTCAACCCTTAACTCTAATCCATTGACCCTAAACCCTATCCCTAAACCCTAAACCCTAAAACCTCAACCCTCAACCCTTAACTCTAATCCCTTGACCCTAAACCCTTCACTCTAATCCCTCAAACCTCAACTCTCAACCCTGAACCCTTCACTCTAATCCCTCAACCCTAAACCCTATCCCTAAACCCTTAGCACTATACATTAAACCCTAATACCTCAACCCTCAACCCTAAACCCTATCCCTAAACCCTCAACACTATACCTTAAACCCTAATCCCTCAACCCTAAACCCTAAACCTTATCCCTAAACCCTAATCACTCAACCCTTAACCCTAATCCCTCAAACCTCAACTCTAATCCCTCATCCCTAAACCCTAAATGCTATCCCTATTTCTAAACCCTCAACGGGCTTGATACTATACCTTAAACCCTAATCCCTTATCCCTAAACCCTCCAACCCTATCCCTAATCCTTATACCCTCGACACTTTACTTTAAACCTAATCCCTCGACCCTCAACCCTATCCCTAAACCCTTAACCCTCAACCCCCCACGTCAAACCCTAATCCCTCAACCCTTAACTCTAATCCCTCAACCCTCAACCCTTTCCCTAAACCCTAAACCCTAAAACCTCAACCCTCAACCCTCAATGTCAAATCCTAATCCCTCAACCCTTCACTCTAATCCCTCAACCCTAAACCCTCAACACTATACCTTAAACCCTAATCCCTCAACCCTAAACCCTATCCCTAAACCCTCAACACTATACCTTAAACCCTAATCCCTCAACCCTAAACACTAAACCTTATCTCTAAACCCTAATCCCTCAACCCTCAACCCTTAACCCTAATCCCTCAACCGTCAACTCTAATCCCTCATCAATAAACCCTAAATGCTATCACTATTCCTAAACCCTCAACAGGCTCAATACTATACCTTAAACCCTAATCCCTTATCCCTAAACCCTCTAACCCTATCCCTAATCCTTATACCCTCGACACTCTACTTTAACTCTAATCCCTTGACCCTTAACCCTATCCCTAAAGCCTCAACCCTTGAACCTCAACACTCAACCCTCAACATCAAACCCTAATCCCTCAACCCTTAACTCTAATCCCTTGACCCTCAAGCCTATCCCTAAACCCTCAACCCTAAAACCTCAACCCTCAACACCCAATGTCAAACCCTAATCCCTCAACCCTTAACTCTAATCCCTCAACCCTAAACCCTATCTTTAAACCCTCAACACTATACCTTAAACCCTAATCTCTCAACCCTAAACCCTAAACCCCATCCCTAACCCCTAATCTATCAACCCTCAACCCTAATCCCTCATCCCTAAACCCTAAACACTATCCCTATTCCTAAACCCTTAACGAGCGTGATAATATACCTTAAACCCTAATCCCTTATCCCTAAACCCTCCAACCCTATTCCTAATCTTTATACCCTCAACACTCTACTTTAACCCTAATCCCTCAACCCTTAACACTAATCCCTCGACCCTCAACCCTATCCCTAAACCCTAAACCCTAAAACCTCAACCCTCAACCCTCAACATCAAATCCTAATCCCTCAACCCTTCACTCTAATCCCTCAACCCTAAACCCTATCCCTAAACCCTCAACACTATACCTTAAACCCTAATCCCTCAACCCTAAACGCTAAACCCTAATCACTCAACCCTTAACCCTAATCCCTCAAATCTCAACTCTAATCCCTCATCCCTAAACCCTAAATGCTATCCCTATTCCTAAACCTTCAATAAGCTCGATACTATACCTTAAACCCTAATCCCTTATCCCTAAACCCTCCAACCCTATCCCTAATCCTTATACCCTCGACACTCTACTTTAACCCTAATCCCTCAGCCCTCAACCCTATCCCTAAACCCTTGACCCTCAAACCTCAACCCTCAATGTCAAACCCTAATCCCTCAACCCTTAACTCTAATCCCTCAACCCTTAACCCTATCCCTAAACCCTAAACCCTAAAACCTCAACCCTCAACGTCAAACCCTAATCCCTCAACCCTTAACTCTAATCTCTCGACCCTCAACCCTATCCCTAAACCCTCAAGCCTAAAACCTCAACCCTCAACCCTCAATGTCAAACCCTAATCCCTCAACCCTTAACTCTAATCCATCAACCCTAAACCCTATCCCTAAACCCTCAACATTATACCTTAAACCCTAATCCCTTAACCCTAAACCCTATCCCTAATCCCTAATCTGTCAACCCTCAACCCTAATCCATCAAACCTCAACCCTAATCCCTCATCCCTAAACCGTAAACACTATCCCTATTCCTAAACCCTCAACAAGCTCGATACTATCCCTCAACCCTTAACCCTTAAAACTTAAACCCTAAAACCTATCCCTACACCCTCGACACTCAAAACTATATCTTAAACCCTAATCCCTTAACCCTCATCCCTAAAGCCTCAACCCTAAATCCTTAAACCTTCAACCCTAAACCCTATCCCTAATCCCTCTACCCTCGACACCCTACTTTAACCCTAATCCCTTGACCATCAACCCTATCCCTAAGCCCTCAACCCTCAACCCTTAACTCTCAACATTAAACCCTAATTCATCAACCCTAAACCCTAATCCCTCAAACCTAAACCCTATCCCTAAACCATCAACCCTAATCCCTATCCCTATTGATACTATACCTTAAACCCTAATCCCTATCCCTCAACCCTTAACCCTTAAAACTTAAACCCTATCCCTACACCCTCAACACTCGACACTATATCTTAAGCCTTAAACCCTCATCCCTAAAGCCTCAACCCTCAATCCATAAACCTTCAACCCTAAACCCTATCCCTAATCCCTCTACCCTCGACACTCTAACCCTAACCTCGACATTAAACACTAATCTGTGAACCCTAAACCCTAAACCCTCAACACTATACCTTAAACCCTAATCCATCAACCCTAAAACCTAATCCCTCAACCCTCAACCCTAAACCCTATCACTAAACCCTCAACCCTCGACACTATACCTTAAACCCTAATCCCTCAACCCTCAACCCTAATCCCTCATCCCTAAACCCTAAACACTATCCCTATTCCTAAACCCTCAACCCTTGACACTATACCTTAAACCCTAATCCCTTATCCCTAAACACTAAACCCTATCCCTTAACCCTTAACCCTTAAAACTTAAACCCTAAAACCTATCCATAAACCCTCGATGCTCAACACTATATCTTAAACCCCAATCTCTTTTAATCCTCAGCCCTAAAGCCTCAACCCTCAATCGTTAAACCTTCAAATCTAAACCATATCCCTAATCCCTCTACCCTCAACACTCTACTTTAACCCTATTCCCTTGACCATCAACCCTCAACTCTCAACATTAAACCCTAATTTGTCAACCCTAAACCCTAATCCCTCAACCCTAAACCCTATTCCTAATCCCTCAACAATATTCCTTAAACCCTAATCCATCAACTCTAAACCATAATCCCTCAACACTATTCATTAAACCCTAATCCCTCAACTCTAAACCCTAATCCCTAAACCCTAAACCCTAAACCCTATCCTTAAACACTCAACCCTCAGCAAGTTATACCTTAAACCTTAATCCCTCAACCCTCAACCCTAATCCCTAAATGCTATCCCTATTCCTAAACCCTCAACCCAAGACACTATACCTTAAACCCTAATCCCTCACCCCTAAACCTTAAAACCTATCCCTCAACCCTTAACCCTTAAATCTTAAACCCTAAAACCTATCCCTAAACCCTCAACCCTATACCCTCAACAATATACTTAAGCCCTAATCCATTAATCATCAACCCTATACCTTAAACCTTAGCCTACACCCTCAAACCCTCATCCCTAGACCATATAACCTCCCCTTTATATCCTAAACCTTGAATATTGTGCCTCAACCCTATAGTTAAATTAAACCTTAACCATACTTTCTCTCAACCCAAGTCACTCTATGCCTTATATACCCTCAATCCATATCGTAAACCCTAAACCCTAATCCCCACGCCCTACACACTTAATCTTATACAATCAACAACCTGAATATTAACCCTCTACCCTCTACCTATTACTTAAGCCCTAATCCCTCAACCCTCAACCCTCAAAACTATACAGGCTTAGGTCCCTATATACACTAAACCCAAAACACTTACATACATACATCCATACATACAAACATACATACATACAAAGATGCATACATACAAGCATGCATACATGTACATACATACAAGCATGCATACATGTACATGCATACATACCTACAAGAATAGATATAAACATCCATGAAACATACTTATGAAATTTGAACATATCTCATTCAAAGGAAGACATAACACGAGCGCGTTATAATGCGCTCGCGTTGTGTCAAACTGGGAAAATATTGGAAAACATGCAAAAAAGCAAAAAAAGCACAACATAACATGCTCACATTATAATGCGCTCGCATTATATTGTGCTTTGGGAATCCCAAGCCTTGGGCATGGGATTTGCTTTGGATTTCCAACCCAAAGGCTTGGAGTGCCTTTTCAACATCCACAGACGTGTTTTTCCAAATTCTACAAGATTTCACATGATTTTGTTTGTGCTAACGCTCAGATTTGCACATGTTTCAAGGTCAAACAAATCAAACACCTAGGTAATGTTAGGCTTTCTCTTAGCTATTTAACGATGTAATTTTTTTCACATTTTGACAATGTTAAGCCGTTCATCTTTAATTTCTTTTGTTTGTGTCCGGTTTTGGGCAAAAACCATTGTTTGGTCTTTTTTTATTGTAAATTAACCATTCATTGAAATTTCAAAAAAAATACATAGTTAGAAACTAGAATCAATTCTACACATATTAAAAAAAAGAAAAAATGATTTTCAATTAGTTTTCAAAGTTTGTAGGGGTAGCATGGCCAAAAAATTCTATTTTTTAGGATGTGTCCACTTTGAAAATTAGTAAAAAATCAAATATTTTTAAAAAAATTATCAGAAAAATTGGGCATAAACTACATGCTGTTAGCTAATTTCTCACCAAAGCAATTTTAAAAATACCAAAAAAAGTTAACCTTGTGAGGGAGCGACAAAACATGCTATGTTATGTTTTTTTGATAAAAACAACACCAATTTCTGTGGCTGTCTCTTTTGAACCCCTTAATCTATACCATTTTTTAAAAAAATAGTAGTTTAGAAAGTAGACTCGGAGCACTACGAACATTGTTTTGGTTGCATCTCTAAATTTTGAGTGTAACTATGCTCAATTTCTCATCCAAGGCCAGCATTTCCTGATTTCAGAAAAAAAGTGGCCACTTAAGACCCCCTTTTCCCCCCATCTTCTTGCACTTACCCTTTGGGAGGATGATGACCTCCTCAATGATGACTTCTAGCATGGATCTCTCTATAGGTAAGTATTTCTAACCCTTTATCTCTCTCGTGATGTGTTATGTGTTGTTTAGGCCTCCTGGGATGACCCCTGATTCTCTTGTAAGGTCTGAGATACCAGGAGACCGCCTCTATTGTGACCTTCTTCTATTCGTATCATCATTCTTCTATATTGCCTCGCTCTCTGCTTTCATCATTGTGTGTTGTGTCTTACGGACATAGCATTGTGGTTGGTGAATTGGGGGCACCCTCCTATGTGATTGTCCCTAAGACACTCATTTCTCCTCTCTTATTTATTGTTTACCTTCCTCTAGTGTTTCTATCTAGCGGGTGGATGACGAAAAACATTTATACTGATGCAGACCTAGCGTCCCTTTAGTGAGAAATCAAAAATTGAACTTAGCTCCTAATATGACAATGGGGTTGTAACATATATCCGACGCTTGGCTAGTAGAAGCACTTTGTACTTTTTGTGTAGTGATTATGATGGTGTTCTATCTCACTTACAAAACATAACAATACTATTGCTCTGTACACTTTTTCTATCTTGAATCTTGCATTCCTTAGATTTAAAATGCATTATCATGATTATGTGAACACTAACATGTTTCTTACAAGGATGTGTTTGTGGGAACATTTGGTGATCATAAAGTACATGTCACCTCTAGAGGGCATGGGCTTTGCGAAAGTCTATGTTCCCTTGTGTTTTATCTTCCTACCTTAACGTGCTTGATATCGATGCATGATATCAACCACCTTAAGGTGGGGACATATATAAGGTAAGATGTGTTGAAACTAGGGTAGACAACTGAGAGGGGGGGTGAATCAGTTGTCTCAAAACTTTATCTTTTGCTGCACTTAATCTTCTTTATGACTTTTTAACAGATTAATGATATAACCACAAAAGCATGAATCAACAACACATGAGCAAAAACACAATTAACACACATAAACCAAGATTTTTATGTAGAAACTCGATTAAGGGAAAACCATGGTGGGGGTTAACCCACAAGATTTATTCTCTATTAAAAGAATAGAAAAATGGGAAGGCACTTGCCTTTGGGCAGACTGCCCAAAGCTCACTACTCCAAGAGACTCACTGTCTACAAAATATTTTGATAGTTATCACTGAAAGGATGAACTAAGAAACAACATCTTCACCATGCTAGGGTTTAGTTCCATTGAAACTCACAATAGTTCTATTATGCCCCCAAACACTTCTTCGCTACCTTCACATCTTCACACTTTTCCTCTTCTACTCTTCTTTTCTCTACTCTGTCTTTTCTTAGAATATTGTCATTTTTTCTCAAAGACACCTTTTCCATGACTCAACTACAAGTATTTATACACGACATCAACCTTGGAATGAACATCAAGGTTGGCATTACAGTCATCAACCATTGGAATGATTATCCAAGGTCGGCATTACAAACATTTACAAAAAAACCTTGACTTAATGTAAAATGATACATGTGAACCACTACACTATCAGCCAAACGTAGCTGGGACTGAAATCTTCCTTGAACAACACATCACACTCCATAGAACTTCTATTAGATCATCCGCAACATGCATGAAGCATCTGATCAACCAAGACTGGGAAGAACAACAACGCCCAAGGAGAAATCTTCAACTACGAGCTCAATCCACAATGCAGACCACCAATACAATAGGCAAATGATCCAAAGACCTCCACAAGCATAATGAAATCAACAAGAACAAACGCACCACCTCAAATCACCAAAATCACTTGCATCATCATACAGGAACTTAAGAACACTAACTGTCATGACTGTCACATTAGAAATATTACTTGTAGACCTCCAAACCATGAACCACTTGAGTTGAGGATACTCACCAACATCCTAAACATACCTCTAGAACCGCAGACCATAATATTCCAATACAAAGCAATCTGGACCAAACTCCTATCACCATGTTACCTTTGAATAACTTCAAAACTTGGTTCTACAAAGATGGCCATAACTTCACCAATCCTTCATGTGGACATCTCAAATCTTAACTAGAGCAACTTCAAACAATCCTCTACAAAACCCTTTGGTTTGCAAACTCTGATCTTCATCTCACTGGGAATGCAGAGCAATCTACTTTACTGAACTACACTATCTTCACTGCCTCTAACAAAGAGATATGTTGGCATCAATGACAACATAGCATAGGCACATATTTGCAACAATCTCCCTCTTTGTAATTGATGGCAACATATGATGTGAAAAAATGATTCAACCATCAAGACAAGGACTTCTGCCCCTTTCTCTTATCACACCTACAACCACTTTCTTCACTACTCCCGATAACTACTTACTTCTAAGTTTTTCACATGACTTCTCTCCCCCTTTGACATCAATGGCAAAGGGCACATATTTGTAATCATCTCTTCCCCTTTTTGTTTCTTAGATAAGACCAAATTAAACTCTAGAATTAACATACTGACTACTCCCCCTGAGTAGTATCCCCTTTGATACCACCCCTTAGCATCAATCCAGATCACAAGATATGACTATGAGTTCCACCGGATTGATGCACACTAGTGCACCTTAGTTTTGAATAGGAGGGGTAATAACACCTAGCTTCACTTTGAGATACTCAAAAGTGTCCTTAGGTAGAGGCTTAGTGAAGGTATCCGCAATCTGATCCTTTGAAGAAACAAAATCCAATTTGACTTCATTCTCATTTACCTTCTCTCTCAAAAAGTGAAACTTTATGGATATGTGCTTTGTCTTTGAATGTAACACCAGATTCTTTGAGATGTTTATTGCACTTGAATTATCACAAAAGATAGTAATAGGCTCTTCAAACACAATTCTGATATCCTTCAACATTTGCTTCATCCACAGAACTTGAGTACAATTACTTGCTGCTGCTATGTACTCTACCTCTCTAGTAGACAGAGATATTGCCTCCTTCTTTTTTCTCAACTAAGAAACCAATCTTTTTCCCAAGAAAAATGCACCACCACTAGTATTCTTTTTGTCATCCACATCTCCTACCCAATTACCATCTATATATGTATGAAGAGTGAAATCATCATCCTTAGGATACCATAATCCATAATCAGATGTCCCCTTTAGATATCTAAAAATTCTTTTGACTACTACAACATGAGATTCTCTAGGATCATCTTGAAATCTAGCAACAAGGCCAATTGCATTCATAATATTAGGTCTGGTCTGAGTCAGATAAAGCAGTCCTCCAATCATTGATCTATACCTTTTCTAATCTGCCTTAGGGGAATCATCATCTTTACTCAACTTGCATCTAGTTATCATAGGAGTACTCATTGGTTTTGAATCCTCCATTCTAAACTTTTTCAACAATTCTTTCACATACTTAGACTGAGATATGAAGATGCCCTTATCTGACTGAATGATTTGTAGACCTAAGAAGAAATTCATTTCACCAAACATGAACATCTCAAATTCACTTTGCATCTGATCAACAATTTTTTTACACATGCTCTCACTTCCACCAAATATAATATCATCAACAAATACTTCAACAATCAAGATGTGTTCATGATCAATTTTGAAATAAAGATTACTGTCAGTTGTGCCTTTGCTAAATCCTAACTTTAGCAGATACTTATCTAATCTTGCATACCAAGCTCTTGGGACTTGTTTAGTCCATACAATGCTTTCCTCAATCTGTAGACCATATCTCCTTGATCAGACAACTAGAATCCTTCTGCTTGCTCAATGTAGACTTCTTCTTTCAACTCTCCATTTAGGAATGCTGACTTGACATCCATCTAGTAAACTTTGAAATCTTTGTGAGCAGCAAAGGCAAGAAATAATCTGACTGCTTCTATTCTTTCCACCAAAGTAAAAGTTTCTTCAAAGTCAATGCCCTCAACCTAAGAATATCCTTTGCACACCAATCTTTCTTTGTTTCTCACAACTTCATCATCTTAATTCAATTTATTCCGAAAGACCGATTTAGTTCCAATTACATTTTTTTCAGGTCTAGGAACAAGATCCCAAGTATGATTCTTTCTAATTTGCATTAATTCTTCTTCCATTGATTTTACCCAACTTTCATCATTACAAGCTTCATTCACTGACTTTGGTTCAATCTTTTAAATCAAACAATACTCCACTTGTTCTTTGACAATTTTTCTTCTAGTTTAAACACCTTTATTTTTATCTCCTATGTTTTAATCTTTTTAATAATTCAACCTTACATTCCTAGGAGTTTTGGGATTTTCTTGAACTTCTGATTCTTGAACTTGTTCCTCAACATTTGCACTAGCTTCTTGAGTCATTGGATTCTCTGGAGCAATCTGAATCTGAGTCTATGTTTGAACTTGCTTCCCTTTATTAGGACTTTCATTTTGATCATCTGATTCATATCCATTTGATTTTGGCACGGTCAAATGGATTGGAGTTGACCAAAACTGAGAGAGGTTATTGTGGATGGACCCCACATGCACCTATAGGTCCAAACAAAATGTTCCCAACTACCACGAATTTCAAGAATTGCTCCGTCAAAGTTTGGCAATTTTTGCATCTTAGGGATCTTAAGGGACTTTGTTGGTAGCTTGCTACCCTGAACAATTAGGGCACTTGGCACACTAAATGAGAACTCTCGTGGCATTTACCCACCCACCCTAATGTGTTGGTGCAGTCTGTTAGGCCCCACGAGCTATGGAATGTAAAATGTTTCTCTATGTTTAGAAGTCCTAGAATGAAGAGTTGAAGCTTAGGGATTGTAACTCATATTGTTGCCTTGTTGTTTAGTTAGTTTGTGACCCATGCACCTGTTGGAGGATTGAAACTCATATTTCACTTTTTGACCCCTCTTGGAGGCATGACAACCTAGGTGCCCCTACACCATAAGGACATTGAAGTTGATAAATTTTTCCTATTAAGAAAAAGAGCTTCCCTTAGCTTTGAGAAATATAAATATTCTATACTGACAAGGCCAACCACCTGAAGGTGGAAGCTCATGTGGCCTCACTTAAGACCTAAGACACATGTATTCTAGTGGACGTATGACACCTAAGACACCTAGTCCTTATACCTTATCATAGTCTAGACCTAAGTCACCTAGACACATAGATTATAGTTCTACCTAAGACATCTATTATGGTAGACCTAGTTGACATATAGTACCTACCTAAGATACCTACATTAAATTATACCTTATCCTAGTCTCTCAACAAGTATTTGATATATAGTATCTACCTAGAAGACACCTAGATCATTCTAGATTATACCTTATTCTAGTCTCTAGATAGGTCGATATATAGTATCTACCTAAGACACCTAGATTAGATTAAATACCTTTTTTCTAGTCTCTATCTACCTAGTTGACATATAGTATATACCTAAGACACAAGTAGAAACCAAGACACCTAGAGACACCTATATTTTATACATTGCTCTCAGGATAAACTTCATCCATCACTTAGGTCTAACCTCGCGAAGCATACAATGATGATGTAAAAATGTGTATATGTGTAAAAATGCAACATCAAATAAAAAAGACAAACCTATGTAAACTTACAAATTAATGTGCATACTTACAACTCAATGTAACATGAATTTACAAAATCAATGTGAATACTTACAAATTAATCCAACGAACCATCTGAGTCTTCTCTACTCTTTATAATGTCAAGTATTGCCTCATGGTCAAACTCACACACCTTCCACAAGGTCTTGTTCAAATGTCTACCTTGATATTGTATCAAATAAAAATTGGTTGCCACGACAAGGTTTAAGTAATGAAGAATATTTTGATGCATGTCAAAGTCCTCAAACAACCAAACATTAATACTCTTATGTGGGTACCTTCTAAGCCATGTTCCAGTAACAACCACTGAGCCTGTAGAGTATTCGATGTTTTCTCTATCTGTAACTAGGGCCTCCAATTTCTTTTTCACCTCAACACAACGACACAAGTAATAATCTATTCCCTCTTTGTTATCTTCATCTGTAATAATTGCATAAACAAGCCCTACAATGATATGTGCAGAAAATTAGAAGAAATTAGTCAACATTACAAAAATACTACAAAGTTTAAGATAACATTAGGAATTTCAAAAACTATGCAAGTAGATATATTACTTGGTTGAACTAGATCTGATATGTGGTCAAAGTCAACTGATGATTCCATCTCTATCAATTCCAATGTCATCGGGGGTTGATACATCTCAAGTGGGCTAAGATAACTTAACTTCCATTTGTCAACCCACTCCTTTGACTCGCACTCATTCCAAGGTTGAATTGCACATGAAGAATAAAATCACGCCATCTTTCACGTATGTATACTCCATGAACTTGCAATTGAGCTTCTGATAGAGTGTAGCTAACTTGATCATGTCAGTGTACAACAGTCCTCATATGGTGCAATGTTAGTATCATCTATCAACCAAAAAAATCTACAAAATAAAGACTTACCTTCAGTACTTGGACCCATCGAAGCATTACACCACTCGACAATTGATTTTGCATCTGTCAACTTTGCATTGTCTTTATACTTGAACTCTTCTCATGCTATGGCTCTTTTGATACATGCTCCTGTATCATCATGATCCCCCTTTCCATGCTTGACCTCACAAAAGTTCCACATATGTTGAACACCTATAATATTATGCCTCTTTCTCAGCCAATAGAAATTCCATGAGTTCTTGAATTGTGATGCACAGTTATCTGACCATATGATATGCTGACTAAATGATATGTCCCTTCTAGATAGATCATTGTAGAACACCTGAAAACAACCTTGCACAAACTCTGCAGAATGCATGTGATCATCACTTATATAAAAATGATACTTCCTTATGATCTTTTTGTCATCCTCTGTACTATCATTTGCATGATTGAATGTGATGTGCACATTATAGAAACCTGTGTCGAGTTATAATATTGCGATTGCACCTCACACTATGGCTATAGACTATAGTTCTCTACAAATTTGATGAATGAAATAATACTACCAACTAGAAATGTGTCCTTGCATAACTTGAATTGCAAGTCCAACCATCGAGCTCTATGGGCATGTCTTATATATTCATACACTATACTGTCATGAAATATAGACATAAACTGATACACTAGAATCTTTTGAATAATATATTCACACCTCTTTGCTTCTTTGCCATCTCTTTTATTATATGCCACTATTTTATACTTGCTGAACTCTAATAGTTTGTTTCCAACTGCATGTGTTATTTCCATATGTTCACATATTAGCATACGTTGCAAGCCACCGCAATGCTGACATGTGCCATCCAAGCATAATTTCCTGTAGAATATTTGACCTTCCTCTCTATCACATAAAATTATTGATATGAAGTCTCTTGGGGTAGTTGGTGGGGTACATATGCTACAATCCTACAAAACATTGTTAGTATGGAAATCTAAACATGTAGACCGATAAACATCAAAATGGTTAGAAGAATTCAATATGTAATCTACAACAACAAGTACTGCATGTGTGACTTATTTTGACAAAGAAAGGTTTTGGCATTTCAAAATATCTTTGAGAAATTTTAATTTGAGGATACATCTCTAGAAATCTACCAAAAAACTATGTTTGAGTCATATCCAAAAAATTCTTTGGATGTGGCTCATGGTTTCGACTACCAATTCTCCTTCTTACCACATCCCTTTGATTTGGAGATACCCTTGTGTTATTCTTCCAAAAGTCTTGAATTAGTGATCTCAAATCTTTGACAACAACTTTGTCTTTCTGTAGGAGTCTCCCAAAGAATGTCCACCATTCATTAGTGTTGTTGGTGCCTAAATTCACTGTCAGTTAATTTAGCAATTTTCATGCAGGCACCTTCCCAAAAAATCCAAAAAAGTTTAAGTTTTGGCACCCCTTCAGTGTTTTTCAGCGTCTGCATCTTAGTTCAACGGAGGTGGTCTTCGTCTTTTCTCCATCGGCATGGGTTCGTTTTTGTGTCTTCGACATTTCGGTTTGAACTTGAACCATTTTTCTCTAAGTTCAAGGGTTCAGCGGCTCATGGTTCATTTTTCTTCTAGCGGTTCATATTATGCATTTGCCTTGCTCAAATATTGTATCGTTGAACCTCCCGCTTGAACCCTTTGCTCAACGGTTCAAGGTTCAATAGGTCCATGCTTCAATTTTTTTGGTCTTATCAGAGTGATCGGCTTCATCGGCGAAAGACTTTTTGGCTGCTTCGATTGTTTTGGTCTGGCCGATGGATGTCCATCGGCGTGTGTTTGGCTATCGGCGAAGCAAATTTGTGGCCCGCCGATGTAAGGAGTTTGGCCGATGGAGGAACAGTGTGTGGCTAGCGAAGATGTCGTCGGCGTGACCTTTGAGATCAGCAGGAAGCTTTTTGGATGCTCCGATGGTGTGTGTTACACCGACGGAAGGGGAAGAACTAGGGTCTATCGGCATGAGTTGTATTGTCAGGTGAACAGTGAAATGGTTGGCCGATAGACTAATCTCTGGCCGATGAAGGGAAGTGTTGTGTATGGTCTTCGGTGTGACTTTTGTTGTCGGTGAGTGTTGCTTTTGGGTTGGCCGATGGTTTTTGTCTTGGCGACGGGTGTTTTTTGCTTGGCCTTTGGTGAGACTTGTTTTATCGGCCTAGTCGATGGAAGTTGGCCTGATGGTCTATCTCTGGCCAATGATGGGAAATATGGAGTTTGTGATGGCGTCGGCGAGACCGTTGAGATCGGAAGGAGAATTCTAGGGTGTGCAAATGGCTTGGGTTTTGGCGATGGGCTTTTGGAGAAGGCTTATGCGTCGAGCGCGGCAAAAAGTGCTCGACAGCTATTATGCTCGCGACCATGTTTTTAAAGTATTGAAGGAGTCTCCGTGCCACCAATGTGGGACTATTCTTCCTGCACATTTGAAACTTCAGTAAAATGCATTTTGGCGGGAACTTCTGCTTGAACGCAGCGACGGTTTCCAGGTAGGCTGCGGGTGGTTGAGGCCTTTAATGGCGACTATAGCAGAGATATGGGCAATAGTACGCATGATCAGGTTGCCCGATTTTTGAGTGGAGACTTCCAGATGGCTGCATAGGGCTCGAGGCCACCATTGTCTACTTTCTGTCTCTGCAGCAATAAATTCTGAGCGCCATTCCTTTGAAGGATCTGTATCTAGCAGATTTTTGTAAAAGCCTTGTAATTAATTGTTGTGGGTACACTTTCTGGCCGATATAGGCAGACTGTGTTACCATTGTTTTGGTTGTTGAAAACTGGACATTTTGGCTCTGTAATAAGATACAACTGGTTTTGGTTGCTCTGTGCAGCAAAACTTGCGAGTTTATGTATCTCCTGTTGTACGTTTGTGCATGAATCCACAGATTTCATGGTTAATTTTATATGAATAATGCTATGTTTGCATGTGTTATGCTAATTCTGTCTCTAGTTTTGCATGTATCTTTCTTCTGAGTCCAGGCATTCAAGGAATGTCTGAGATTCTAGAACATAGAATTCCTGTGTTGAATGTTTAATCTTTTAACTTCTGCTCAAGGGGTAGATTAAACTGTTTTCAGATTGAATATTGGGAAGGGTATACTGCAATAGAGATGCCATAAGTATAGACAGCTTAACACTCTATATTGGGAGATATCTGTAAGGCAGATATCATGTATATCCCCCTAAAATCTAGTTTTAGTTGTTCATGTTGATCATTCACAGGTGTATGTCTATCGACTCCAAGCCCTAGATAGGCACCAATCTAGCTCTGTGTTGAGGTTATATACCATGTCCAGCTTTGCATCCAAAAATCAAATTAAACCATTTCATCCTTCCATCTGTTAGTTGTAGGATTAGAAGTAGGAAACCCCTGCATGCTCTCATACTTAACCAGACAGTATGTCCAAGAATGTTGCCAACCTTGTGATTTGTTACACAAATCTTGGTCCTTACATGAGAGTATTCTGCCTGTTGCTGTCAAATTATATCTTTCTGTCATTGAGCTAGTCAAGGTCATATTTTTATCAAATAGGGACACCCCCCTTGGTGCGGCAGAACCAGAAGTGAAGGGGAGGAGCTCACGCAACCTCCTGTATTCAGTTGGCTGAATCTACCTGTGCATTAGAACTGGCAAACCCTAATGCTGATTCAGAAGAAAAACCAACAAAGTGGTGACTCCGTTGGGGAGAATTGATACAAACTGAAATATTTTTGTGGCCCATCCAAGTCACTAACAAAATGGCGATTCTGCTGGGGAGTCTTTCATGTGAATGATGATGCTCTACTGGTGGTATGAATTCAGAAAAATATGTGTTGAGCTTTCAGCTGCTGTAAATTTTGTCCTCTCTGGAGAGGTGGCGACTCTGCAAAAAAGATCTGAATGCACATGAAAGATGGATGTATGTGATGTGACAAAAATGTGTTGTTCATTTTTCTGCATCTGTATGAGAAAAGGTACCTTGTTCCTTCCCCTTTATATTTGCTGTTTTACTGCATAAGTTAGATGCCAGGGGAAGCCTTAGGTCTTAGGCAGACAAAGGATGTCTAAGAGTAAGATTTTTATGAATCCAAGTATGAATTATCCCATACTCAGTGGTGAAATGTTGGATAAAAGAATAGAAGAGATAAGAAATAGGTTGATATTCTTAGAGGCTGAGCAGGCCTAGTTAAAAAGCAGTAACCCTGTTGTGTCTGCTAGTCAGAAGGATAAACCTCTTCTCAGCCCTTTTGATCCTTTGTATGACCAACTGGATTTGTCATGGGTTGATTATAAAGTAGAAAATATGCCTGCTAGGATATACCGTCAGATGCCTAGATTAAGTGGTCACAGTGTGTGTGATGGGAAAGCACATATCCAAAATTTTCATGAGTTCATGGGAAAACATTCATTCAGAGATGAGGATATGTGGATGAGGTTTTTTGTTAGGTCCTTTGATGCAAAAGCAAAAGACTGGTATTTGAGCTTTTCAAAAAGATCCTTTGCCTGTTGGGATGAGCTTGCTAACTATTTCAAAGAAGAATTTGCAAAAGAACCGGCTGATCTTGTTGTAGAATTGATGAAAATCAGAAAACAAGATAAAGAGCTATGTATTAATTTCAGTCATAGGTTTGCAGTAGCCCTTTCACAGATCCCAGAAGTCTTCAAACCTGACACTTCAGCCTATGTTGGCATATTCTTTGAGGCTTTTGAGGAGGGCTCTAGTGCATTACTAAGGGATTAAAGGTGACAAGTATGCAGATGGCATACAAGTTCGTAGAAAATATAGAAAAATTTAGAAATGAGCACCTGCTAAAATCCCTATCTCCAGGCCTTGGTGTGAGAAATGGTTGTGAAGCTGCAAATGACCAAATAATTAAGACATCATGTGCAGATAAAAATGAAAATGAAAGCATAGAGGTTGAGACTACTGTATTTGAACATAATGCTAACAATACTGCTCAACTGGATTGTTCACCAGTTGAGGATGCCAGTGAAAGGACTAGTGAGGATTCCCACTGCAATGATGAGGCATATGACCATGAAAACAATAACGAGGTTGTGGACAACAATGAGCAACTTTTGGAATGGACCTGTGGAGACAATTGTGAGTATTGTACTCAAGACAGAGAAGATATAAGCAAACAGAGAAGCAGTCCCATGTGTGACCCATTGCCTTCCTTTCAAACACATGGAGATCATGAAGAGCAGTCAGGGATTGAAACAAGTGTTAGTTCAGAGCATGATTGTTTTTCATTTGATGGCTGTTTTGCTTATGACACACAGGTTGATACTCCTCCACAAAGGGAATCCATTGGTGATGAAGATGCGTGCTCTGCTGCCCATGAACAAATGGCATATTATGATCAAGCTTATGTACCTGGATCACCCATTTTTGACACATATGATGATGAGGATCTATCTGAGTATGGTGAGGATTTAGACACTGTTATTGACTTGGATTCTAGTTCTCATCCTGATGAAAGAGGAAACAACATACATCAGGTAAGTGACTGTGAAAATGTGCCTAATTTTAAAGAGATGCTAGAGCCTGATCTTTTCCAGTTTGGTGTTGCTATTGGTTGTGTGCATGATGTGCACAATTGTGAATTTGAAAGCTTTTCTTTTGGGAGGCCAGCATATAAAGAGAGCTTTGTTTTTCCTAGTTGTGTGGCGGACTTCGAGTGTTTTCAATTTTCAGTCCAGCTAGGAAATCATTTTGCGATGCATAATGATGATAACCTGTGTTCTATGCCATATGAATATGCATTGCTTGATACATTCTACACCCACATGTCACATGATACTGAAGGTTGTCTACATAGGGGTGACAATGACAAGCCAAATCAGAGGGTTGAGTATGCAGATGACAAGGTTTGTTTGTGGGTGGATCTCTGCAGTATCTCCAAGCTTGACCCAGTGCATACAAATGAAAACAAGATATTTGACAAAGGGAGATACAGGTTTTTCTTTTCTTGGTGGCCTTAGGCCATCAAGTGTGTTGGGTGATGCAGATTGGTGCAATATTTGACTCTGTTGCCCAATGGATAGGGTACTGGTCTACATCCCAGAGATCTGGGGTTCTCGCTGCAGTCTTGCACCTGCACGTCCCTAATCAGAGCCACTGTTGGTGCCTGAATTCACTGTCAGTTAATTTAGCAATTTTCATGCAGGCACCTTCCCAAAAAATCCAAAAAAGTTTAAGTTTTGGCACCCCTTCAGTGTTTTTCAGCGTTTGCATCTTAGTTCAACAGAGGTGGTCTTCGTCTTTTCTCCATCAGCATGGGTTTGTTTTTGTGTCTTCAACATTTCAGTTTGAACTTGAACCCTTTTTCTCTAAGTTCAATGGTTCAGCGGCTCATGGTTCATTTTTCTTCTAGCAGTTCATATTATGCATTTGCCTTGCGCAAATATTGTATCATTGAACCTCCCGCTTGAACCCTTTGCTCAACGGTTCAAGGTTCAATAGTTCCATGCTTCGAGTTTTTTGGTCTTATCGGAGTGATCGGCTTCATCGACGAAAGACTTTTTGGCTGCTTAGATTGTTTTGGTCTGGCCGATGGATGTCCATCGACATGTGTTTGGCTATCAGCGAAGCAAATTTGTGGCCCGCCGATGTAAGGAGTTTGGCCGATGGAGGAGCAGTGTGTGGCTGGCGAAGATGTCGTCGGCGTGACCTTTGAGATCGGCAGGAAGCTTTTTGGATGCTCCGATGGTGTGTGTTACACCGACGGAAGGGGAAGAGCCAGGGTCTATCGGCATGAGTTGTATTTTCAGGTTAATGGTGAAATGGTTGGCCGATAGACTAATCTCTGGCCGATGAAGGGAAGTGTTGTGTATGGTCTTTGGCGTGACTTTTGTTGTCGGCGAGCGTTGCTTTTGGGTTGGCCGATGGTTTTTGTCTTGGCGACGGGTGTTTTTTGCTTGGCCTTCGGTGAGACTTGTTTTATCGGCCTAGTTGATGGAAGTTGGCCCGATGGTCTATCTCTGGCCGATGATGGGAAATATGGAGTTTGTGATGGCGTCGGCGAGACCGTTGAGATCGGAAGGAGAATTCTGAGGTGTGCCGATGGCTTGGGTTTTGGCGATGGGCTTTTGGAGAAGGCTTATGCGTCGAGCGTGGCAAAAAGCACTCGACAACTATTATGCTCGCGACCATGTTTTTAAAGTATTGAAAGAGTCTCTGCGGCACCAATGTGGGACTATTCTTCCTGCACATTTGAAACTTCAGTAAAATGCATTTTGGCAGGAACTTCTGCTTGAATGCAGCGACAGTTTCCAGGTAGGCCGCGGGTGGTTGAGGCCTTTAATGGTGACTGTAGTAGAGATATGGGCAATAGTACGCATGATCAGGTTGCCCAATTTTTGAGTGGAGACTTCCAGATGGCTGCACAGGGCTCGAGGCCACCATTGTCTACTTTTTGTCTCTGCAGCAATAAATTCTGAGTGCCATTCCTTTGAAGGATCTGTATCTGGCAGATTTTTGTAAAAGCCTTGTAATTAATTGCTGTGGGTACACTTTCTGGCCGATATAGGCAGATTGTGTTACCATTGTTTTGGTTGTTGAAAACTGGACATTTTGGCTCTATAATAAGATACAACTGGTTTTGGTTGCTCTGTGCAGCAAAACTTGCGAGTTTATGTATCTCCTGTTGTACGTTTGTGCATGAATCCACAGATTTCATGGTCAATTTTATATGAATAATGCTATGTTTGCATGTGTTATGCTGATTCTGTCTCCAGTTTTGCATGTATCTTTCTTCTGAGTCCAGGCATTCAAGGAATGTCTGAGATTCTAGAACATAGAATTCCTGTGTTGAATGTTTAATCTTTTAACTTCTGCTCAGGGGGTAGATTAAACTATTTTTATATTGAATATTGGGAAGGGTATACTGCAATAGGGATGCCATAAGTATAGACAGCTTAACACTCTCTATTGGGAGATATCTGTAAGGCAGATATCATGTATATCCCCCTGAAATCCAGTTTTAGTTGTTCATGCTGATCATTCACAGGTGTATGTCTACCGACTCCAAGCCCTGGATAGGCACCAATCTAGCTCTATGTTGAGGTTATATACCATGTCCAGCTTTGCATCCAAAAATCAAATCAAACCATTTCATCCTTCCATCTGTTAGTTGTAGGATTAGAAGTAGGAAACCCCTACATGCTCTCATACTTAACCAAACAGTATGTCCAAGAATGTTGCCAACCTTGTGATTTGTTACACAAATCTTGGTCCTTACATGAGAGTATTCTGCCTGTTGCTGTCAAGTTATATCTTTCTATCATTGAGCTAGTCAAGGTCATATTTTTATCAAATAGGGACACCCCCCTTGGTGCGGCAGAACCAGAAGTGAAGGGGAGGAGCTCACGCAACCTCCTGTATTCAGTTGGCTGAATCTGCCTGTGCATTAGAACTGGCAAACCCTAATGCTGATTCAGAAGAAAAACCAACAAGTGTTTGGATCCTCAACTCTTTGACGTCTTCCAATGACTCTCATTAGAGTTTTTCTATTTATTTTCAATGCTTGACTTGTCTTTCTAATGAGGTGAGCTTTTTTGTTTGTTGGCTTACAATTGTTGATGTAATGACATGTCATGTAACATTACTATCCTTGGTGAATGAGGTGGAACCCACACTCTCATACGTACTCATTAGGTTCTTGACAATTGATTTTTCACTTGAGGCATTCAATGTTCTTAGGCCAAGAATCTTCATAGTGGGCCTATTTTCTGATTTCTCATCAGTTCAACAAAGAGTTGACATCTTTCAGTTTCATTTAAATTCTCAAAGAATAATTTCCATATCTTATTCGCATATCTTTGGCAAGTACACATGGGAATCTTATCTTGCATGGGCTCCAATACATTCACATCAATATCAATTAGAAACTTAGGCCTCTTGTGCAAAATTCTAGGAGGCATTTTATTTGGTAAAGTAGACTAAACATTAGGAATTTCTTCAATATTTACTTGAGATGGGATAGATGACGTACATTCAATTGGAGGTGAAAAGGTTGAAAATGATGTACCTTCAACTTGAGGCGTGAATGATGGCATGTCACCAACTTGAGAAGAAAATGCAGATGTGCCTTCTACTTCACCTATGAAAGATGGAGTGTCTCCAATTAGAGAAGATAATGATGGTGTTCCTTCAACTTGACCTATGGATGATGGAGTGCCTCCAACTTGGAGATTCACTTTCCTCATTACACAGAGGTTTTACATTCATTCCCTTTGTGCCGACAATTCCATCTCTCTCTTAGATGCGTTAGACGTGTCACGTTCCTCTTCAATTGGCAATGGTGGACTGTCTTCTTGTATGGTTGATAATTTCCTACATTCCCAAATTTGCCTCATTCTTTCTCTTTTCCTCTCATTCTCAGCTTCACGCTCTTCTGCTGTTAGAGTCTTTGCTTGTTTCCTTGGCATGATGATGATTTCTACAAGCATGAAGAATAAGACAATGATAATTAGAAGTTTTATAGTGACAATGAATAGCACAGTTAGAACGAACAACAAGGTTTTACAAACTTCTGAATAAGACACCTCATATCAAGATAACTTGAACATACATAAGTCATGGAGTATGCATTTGAACACACATATAAGTCATGTAGTATACACTTGAACATACAAAGTCATAAATGATGCACAAACAATACTTTTAGTCTTAGATTTGATGAACTTCTAATTGTTGCCCCAACAGTGTCATGCATAATCATTTAGGACAATCATCACACTTTGTCAAATAATGGCCAAGAAAGCTTCAAAACTCCTTGAGTCAGTTTGAAAGACCTTCATATATGTTCTTCACACCTTTTTCCCAATCACAAAATGCACCAAGTATAAAATGAAATACACAAAGTCATGGAGTATACACTTGAACATATAAAGTCATGGACTATACACTGAAATACACAAAGTCATAAATGATGCAAAGGAAGGGTGGAGTTCATTAAAATAGACCTACAACACAATTCAAAGGAGGCATATTTCACAACAATGGGCTCATGACCGGCTCCATGACTCAATGGCAACATGCCAAACATACCATCAAATGAAGAACCAACAACTTATTGCTTTGTTTATCACTTGGAAGACCTTTTCCAAGTTAATGTAGACTAATTCAATGTATCAAAACCCCTCATGCAACTTAAATGCTTCTACAATAGGTCCTTTCTGTTGGAAACAATGCAGATAACTAAGAGGGGGGGTGAATAAGTTATCTTATAACTTTTCTTATTTTTTACTTTCTTTTCTTATCTTAACATTTAGTGCTATATCAAAACATGAAAGCAAAGGCAACCATGAGAACTAAAAATGGAATTAACACATAACACAAGGATTTTTACATGGAAACCTTGCTAAGGGAAAAACCACGGGGTGACTAACCCAAGATTGTATTCTCTATTAAAAGAATAAAGAGTACAAATTTGGCACTTGCCAATTAGGGCTCACTGCCCAAGCACACCACTCACAAGAGGCCCACTTCCTACAAGAGACTCACTATCTACAAATGCTTACAGATGATACCAAGGTGTTTGAATTGATGAACAACATCTATACATGCAAGAATTCAGTTCTGGTTAGGCACAGTATACTGATCTAGCACATTTCATTCTTCCTCTGCTCAATATCACTCTTTAGTCATATTCCAGATTCAAATCTTTGTTTTTTCACTTCTTCCTCTATTTTCTTCAACATCTACATGCACATCTATATCCCACAAGCTTGAGTCCATCGAGTATATATATCTGCATCAAGGATTTCCAATAACTTCATAGTTGGCAACAAGAATACTTGAGATATTTGCAAGTTCTTGTTCTGTCAGTTGAATCCTTGCTTGGTTGATGATGTGCATCAAAAAATTAGACATAGAAATCATTAATCATGTTGGCCAATAATGTATAATGCCACAAATTACTTGATCAATACCTTTTATACATCCGGATTGAAGTCTGGTACTCTGTCTAGCTGGAACCCAACACACAGAAGCTCATATCTTTTTCATACTTTATCACTGAAGGCTAAATCTCTGGAATAAAATAGTCATCATACCCTTCTTGACTTGTCCAAGTCCACAACTTACTGTGTTACACCATCTGAGAGATCCGGACCTGATTGTCAGACCATGTTGCATACTCTATTTTTGTCCACCAGACCAAAACAATCTTCACTTTGACTTCTGGTATAGGCATATTATGTACTGTGGATGTGTATAATAGACTTTGTTGCCATCAATGACAACACTTATGAAGCCACATAGTGCCTCTTGCCAACAATCTCCCCCTTTGGCATTGATGGCAACACTTAGTGAAAAATGACTGTCACAGTAACTCTCCCTTTGCTTGTGCTTTGTTTCTTTCCACTGCTTTACCAGAGCTCCCCCTTTTCTAAATTCCTCATTTTTCACTACTCTTCACTCCCCCTTTGACATCAATGGCAAAGGGTGGAATCTGCATACCAAAATTGTGCAAAAATTATTATATACATGGCCGCATATATATACAAATCATACATTATACTTACATATACTTAAATATATCTGCAAAGGTTGTCTTCAACTGTACAATTTATGTGGCCCAACTCCTCTTCATTCTATCCAAAATGGAGATGTGTCCACTTAAAAAAAATGCATATGCTTTTGCCCTCTTCAAATTTTTTAGATTACTGGTTTGGGATGTACTTTGAGCATCTGTTAAAGCATCACGCAATACTTCTAACTTGGGAAGGATTATTCCCCTAAGTTCACCCATTCTGTCCATCAGATGCCTCTTCTCCTTAGCTAGTTTCTTTATCTCATTTATGATAACAACTACTTGGCATTCTTGATTTACCAGAGAGATGGTAAGAGGATCAAAATTCTAAGACAAGCTTAGAAACTTTTCTTCTTGTTCTTTCATCTTCTTTTTGATGTCCTTTGAAACTTCGGGCCAAGATAAAAAAATTTTTATATGTATCTCCTCCATCCTTAAGATCATTTTCAAAGCTCTTTATTCCAATTTCTAAGGTTCTTCTGTCATTGTTAATTAGTCCTTGTAGCTCACTAAACCTTTTTTCAAAGAACTCTTTCCAGACCTTAGTTTCTGCCATTTTTTCAAGAGATTCAAAGTGAGAATTAACAAAATTAACCAAGTTTTTCAAGTTACCAGATGGAGAGGTAGATGCATCCTTTTGATATGTAGGCATGATCTTCTCTAGTACACCGGATGCAATATTCAATAGTTCACTGTCCTCCATGTGTGATTTTAGAATTTTCTCTCTTGCTTTGGCCTAAGAAAAAGATGCTACTTTCATTATCTGAATTGGAGAGAGAGAGTCAAAATTCAGTGGCCCTTTAATCAACTCAGGTTCATCCAGCTCCATCATTTCTTTGTTAGGAAATTCTATACTATTTCTGCAGTGTCTCTTGTTGGTGATTTAGACTTCTTTCCTTTGGAGATATTAAGACTGATTGGTTTGGATAAGTCATCACCAACCTTTTATTCTTGTTCTTCTTCTTTTACCTTATCCTCTTTCTCTTTAATCTCCTTCTCTTCTCTTCTTCCTTCCCCTTCTTCTTTAGTGCCAAGACGATTTGTCTTGGCAATTGTGGAATCTGGAGGAGTGACATTACTAGAGTTTACTGCTTTGTGAACTTCCTCTTCTAGAACAGAGGAGTCTAAGTTCTCAGATTTCTCTTCATCTATTTTCTTTAATCCTTCGACATCCTTGTCAGAGAATTCTTCATTGATTAGTTTTAATCCTTCAACATCCATGGTAGAAGGCTCTTCATATGTTTCCTCTACAATAGGAAGATTAAATCTCTTCAAGGCATTTCAGAGAATTTCTTTTGTTTCATTTTCTATTTGATCAGTTTCTCCAAGCATGAGCTTATTCATTCTTGCTCTGCTCTGGAACTCATCTTTACTATCCTTAAAAACCATGTTCATTTTCTTTGGAGTGATAGAAGGACATAGATGTATCACAATCTGCTCCTAGATCTCCAAGTCTTTTGCCTTGGCATTCTCTTTTCTCAGGTCTAGTACTTCTTCTAGGCTCTTAGGAATTAATGAAATTATTTCAATGAAGGCTTTGTTGTAGATGTTCAAATACCTCATAGTTGCCTCTTCAATAATTCTCTTAACTGCATCATTGTATTCATCATAAAATTCTGTCACCGGTTGCATGTTGCCGTCTACAGTGATGGCTTTGATGGTGTCTTCAATTGATAGAGTGGGTTTTTCAACAAATTCCTCTATTTTCTCTTCCTCATTTCTGCTATCAGAGGACTTCTCAGATGTCCTTTTCTTCTTCATTTTCCTGATTTCCTCATCTGATTTTGTCTCTTCATCATCCTTTTCGCTTATATATGTCCTTGTGGCTTTGGTCTTCATTATGTTTTCTCCTTTCCTAGATGGTTTGGCTTCTGGTTTGGTAGTCTTTGAGCTTTTAGGAGTGACAGGAACAAAACTTTTGGAAGATCTAGTCCAAGAGGAGGCTTGCACCAGAATGCTTTCTTTCTTTGCTTCTTGTCTTTCTTTTTTTGCCTTCTCTATTTTCTCTGTGTTGGCATTTACTGCCTCCTTTGATATGCCAAATCTTTTGGCAAGTTCTTCAAATTCCTTTCTTACTTTTCTCTTTATCTCAAGCTACCTTAATTCAACATGTATTTTTATGCTTAGCTCCTCAAAGGTGCCAAACCTTTCTACTTCAATGTCTTTAGGTTGGCTCAACAAGTATTGAACATGTACCTCCAAAATGTTTTCACCGACCTCATATATCATGGGCATTATCCACACAGTTCTTGGCTCAACTGCCTCCATTAGGCATTGATCAGTGCCAACCATGAAGCAGACTGTGTCTTTGTATTTCTCAATTTATTGATTGTGGTATTCTCTCTTTGGCATGCATCATGCTTTGGAAATTCTTGAAGTAACCCTAGAGGGCTAAGTTTTGGGCTTGAGCATCACCAAGTCCATACATGTAATCTCTGATTTGAATTACAACAGGTTTATCATTTTTCCAGACCCAACTCTTTGATCCAGGCATCTCATTCATATAGTAGAAAAATAGACACAGTATAAGACTGCCATATTTGAAAGAGTTTTTCTTATCTTTCTTGATCTTCTATAAGTTTTCCATCAGTTGACTCAGTAGAAGCTCACATAGATCATAATCTGCATCTTCCTTCAACATTTGACATGCAACATAGATTGTTGTACTGGACACAAAATTTTCCCTGCTTGAGTGGTAGATTTTGTAGACAATTATCATAGAAGCAAACTTGACATCCGGATCCATGATGTCATCTATAATCATTGCTCTTTTGTCAAATTTTGATCTGGTGGCTTTAGTTACCATTTGGTTCTTCACGGATTTGAGTGTGAGTAACCCGCCATTTGTATGCATTCCGGTCACAGCCCTGATGGCATCTTTGGTTATCTTGAATTGTCTCATTAGCCACATAAAATTATCATGCATCCTACTTAGAACATACCAGACCTAATCATCTTCTGCAAAAGATGGAAAATGTATGCAATGTTCGAAGTGTTTGTCCCCTAGGTTCTTGAATTCAAGTCTAAGTTTAAAATTCTCATCTATTAACTATTTTTAATAGATGTTGATCAATTTTGAGTCTCAAAAATCTTTGATGTTTACATGGATATAAACCCTGATATCTTCTACATGCAAGACACCATGCGGAATACTGGAAAACACACCCAAGGGATCAACTTCTAGTGACTTGTAAGGGTGTTTCTTGAATTTTGGTCTCGGCCTTTTAGAGATATTAACAACCATTACAGTAGCCATTCTAACAAAGAAATCCAGAGAGAATTTGTAGAAGGGAAGTACCTTTTCACGCCTTAGGGTTTGAAGCAGATGTCGGAGTGATTTTTTGTTTGAATTTGATCTTCAGCTTGAACTTGAGTAAACTGTATGATCTTCTTCTCAGAGCTCTTCTTTCTTCTTCATGAGTGCAAGTGTGTAAATAATGAGTGAAAGAACCCTTTATCTTTGCACAAAACCTAATTCCCTTTTGTAATAAATACACAAGCTTTTAAGACATCCAGTTACCCTGCTTCTCAAGTGAGCTTTTCTTGAATCATCTTGCGGATCTTCAAACTAGTACCTTAGTGTGTTGGTAACACCCAGGTGCCTTGAAGACTTTCCTCTATATTCACAGATCAGAGTATTGTATTTGCAGATCATACTGGATCAATTTGTATTTCTCTGTTAATATTGGATGGTTGCCAAAACTAGATCTACTCAAGTGGTCATAAACCTTGTGAAACTTCATGCTGACCTCTCACATTCTGACTGAAAGTTCTTTGGGGGATTTTATAGGAACCCTTTAATCTGCAACATCAGATGTTTACTCAATGTGTCAAATTCAGGCACTTACCGACTGGCTGGGGCAAATGATTTTCTCTGTAGTTCCCCCTGAGCCAGAGCTCACTTTTTAGTTTCTAGAAGGATTATCAGCACTAGATTCCAGTTCGGATCCATCTCCAGTACTCATTGTACTCTTCTTTACCCAAATCTTGCTCATCTCCTTTTGAACTTCATCCGCATTTACTTTACCTTTGCCTTTATCTTGTTTCTGATCATGTTCCACCAGATTGTTTCTATTTTGATTTCTGCTTCTACATAATCTGGCTATATGACCGGATCCATTGCAATTGTAACACACAACATTTCTTTTCTTATTTGAATGATATCCTCTTGATCTACACTCATTAGCCATATGTCTAATTCTATTGCATACAAAGCATCTACCATTGAAAGAATTGTTCATTTGCATATTTCTGCATTCATGAGATTTGTGACCATACCTTTTGCAACTGAAACATTGACCAGAGAAGGATGGATTAATTTGATTCATTCTGTTTCTGCACTGGATTGCTTTATGACCAAATTTGTTGCAATTGAAGCAGTATCCATTGAAAGATGGATATCTTTGAGCATTTGGTTGCCTTATTGGAGGTCTTCTAGGCCTATTTCTTTGATTTCCTGATCCAAAGTTCTTTTGATCAAATCCAAAGCTTTCACCTTTCTCATATCCCAAGCCATGCTTATCATCTACCCTCTTTTGACTTTCAAGAAGAACTTCAAGTTGGGGTAAGCTTATCTTGAATTTTTCTTTGTATTCATTTGCAAATTAAAGATCTTGTTTAAGAGTGTCTATCTGGTTCTCAAGTTGTTCTTCATTGTCTCTGGCTTCTTCAAGATCATATTCAAGGTGCCTATTTATTCTATCCATTTTGTGGTAGTCCTCTGTTTTCTCCTTGAGGGATTGTTTTAGGTTATCTTCAATCTTTCTCTTTTCTTCATTTTCTTGGGTGAATTTTATAACCCCTGATTCCATTTGATGTCTTATCATAATGACTTCTTTTGACAGCTTCTCACATAGCTTATTTTTCTTAATCAGATCCTCATCAGTATTTTTGTCTTCATTCTAATTTTCTAATTTTTGGAGTAGTTCCTTTCTCTTTTTCATAGGATTACTCAGTTTTTCTTTCATCTCATTTATGAAATCATCAACTTCCTTGAGTCTTTCTATCAAATTATTGACCTCAGAGTGGGATTTTTCAAGATCATCTAGGGCAAATTGAAGTTGTTCTTTCATACCATATGCATCCATTCAGATTCCCAGGTCTTCCTCAAGCTATTAGGCTTATTTAGAGGAACTTGGCTCCGATACCAATTGTTGGAATCAATGCAAATAACTGAGAGGGGGGGTGAATCAGTTATCTTATAATTTTTCTTATTTTTACTTTCTTTTCTTATCTTAACATTTAGTGCTATATCAAAACATGAAAGCAAAGGCAACCATAAGAACTGAAAATGGAATTAACACATAACACAAGGATTTTTACATGGAAACCCTGCTAAGGGAAAAACCATGAGGTGACTAACCCAAGATTGTATTCTCTATTAAAAGAATAAAGAATACAAATTTGGCACTTGTCAATTAGGGCTCACTACTCGAGCACACTACTCACAAGAGGCCCACTACCTACAAGAGACTCACTGTCTACAAATGCTTACAGATGATACCAAGGTGTTTGAATTGATGAACAACATCTATACATGCAAGAATTCAGTTCTGGTTAGGCACAGTATCCTGATCTGGCACATTTCATTCTTCCTCTACTCAATATAACTCTTCAGTCATATTTCATATTCAGATCTTTGTTTTCGCACTTCTTCCTCTATTTTCTTCAACATCTACATGCACATCTATATGGCTTGAGTTCAACAAGAATAATTGAGATATTTGCAAGTTCTTGTTCTGCCGGTTGAATCCTTGCTTGGTTGATGATACTTAGACATAGAAATCATTAATCATGTCAGCTAATAATGTATAATGCCACAAATTGCTTGATCAATACCTTTTATACTTTCGGATTGAAGTCTGGTACTCTGTCTATCAGTTCTTCCTCTGTCTGCTCTGTCTGACTGGAACCCAACACACAAAAGCTCATATCTTTTTCATGCTTTATCACCGGAGGCTAAATCTTTGGAATACAATAGTCATGATACCCTTCTTGACTTGTCCAAGTCCGCAACTTACTGAGTTACACCATCTAAGAGATCCGGACCTGATTGTCAGACCATGTTGCATACTCTATTTTTGTCCACCGGACCAAAAAAATCTTCACTCTGACTTCCAGTATAGGCATATTATGTATTGTGGATGTGTAGAATAGACTTTTTTTCCATCAATAACAACACTTATGAAGCCACATAGTGTCTCTTGCCAAAACTTTCTTTGACTATCCTAATGCTAGTAGCCCTCCAAAATGGACTGTCAGAACGTTTCTCTCAGGGTAGGCACTGAAGCCCAAAACTATTCACACTTTTGGATACCCTTTAAGCTCATCTAAAATATTTACTAAAATGGATATAGGTCATTTTGCAACACAAGCCCCAAACACTGACTTTTTCATTTCCTAGAAAGGGGCAATTAGCCATGTTTTCCAAAGCAACTCCACAAAATCCTTCTACCAAACTTCCAAACTAAATTGCAATGTTCAATACAGACCTCAAATGGTCCAAATCCACCACTTTTGTCAATGGGAAACACTACAAAACCCTTGTTAATGACAATTCCATGCTTGTATCATGAGGGTTTATAGAAAGTCTATGTTCCCAAGCCTATTTTTCTTTGATGGTGCCTCAAACACATCCAATTATTTCTATACATGCTTAATCAATCACTTGGAATGATCCTCTAATTGTTTTTTCCATCAAACCTTATCTCTATACCTCTAATTTGCTCAAAACAATAGCTTTGCTAGCCTAGGGTATCATCACACATACAACAAATTCACACCCCTACATTCTACAAACATGTAAATAAGAAATACATCCTTTCTAAATCCAATCCATAGATTGTCAAGTGTTCACATTGGTGGAAAAGAGTCACAAACCACTTTCTTGCATTTAAACCACATTGCAGTATTTTAACTTTTACAATTGAAAAATGAACCTCAAATAACCTCCTAGGACCTAAAACATGTTCAAAATGGTCTCTTAGACCTTATTATAAAATCAAAACATGCCTTGACACTTCAAAACACAACTTGACACATATTTACAAGACCTAGACAAATTCAAATTGATAAATTGACAAATCGTTCTTGCATGTTCTCTATTGTTTGGGATGCTTTAAAAAACCTCAATACAAAATTGGGAGCCTATTTCAAACATTCTAAAGGTGATTCTAATAGGTATTAAACACCTAGACTCAAAATAAAACCCTAACTTGCTTGGGTGCCAACACTTACTCAATGATTATAAAACTAGTCCTCTTGGGACAGTCATAATAAAACTTGTCTAACCCTTGAAAAAAGCTCTATAATCCTTTGTTCAGGTCTGTAGGACCTTCTAAGACCCCTTCCCAACAAGGAATATGCACAACCAACACTTTTAGACTTAGATTTGATGAACTTCCAATTGCTCTCCCAACACTGTCATGCACAATCATTTAGGACAGTCATCACGCCTGAATGGAAAGAGGACATTTAGGGCAGAAATTTAATACACTTGAATTATGGACTATGAATCTTATGAAGGAGAAAGTTAGGAAGGTTTCCAAAAGAATCTAATACTATGATAGTCATAGTGGACTAATGTAAATAAACAGTTTTGTTCCTTCAAGACTATCATGAGTATTTCCATAAAGGAAAATAGGGCTGCCAATAGACTTCAAAACTATTTGAAACCATAAGGTGTTGACAGATTACTATGTAAAGGTATATCTCTAATACTAAGCCTCCCTTTGACCCTATCAACTCTTAAGAACATCACCTTGACTGCTCTTGACTGTCTTGCCCCTTGAAGGCCATTATTTGGACTCTTATATGAGTATTAAATCATTATTTTAGGTTTGGAAATCATGAATTGTATGGTTAATTTTTTACATATATGATTTGTATGGAGGTGATTTTGAAGGATGACAAAATGAATGCAATAAAAGGGGAACCAGTCCAAAAACTTTATGATAGTCAAAAGAACATTAACCCTTGAAGATAACCTTCTAGATACTCGTGACAAAAGATCAAAGACATCTTAAGTAATGTATAAATTAAAAACATCTTCATGATGGTCATGACTATGATAGTGGACTGTTATATAGACTTACATGACTGTCCTAGCTCATGAAAACCTCATCTTTAGTGTTTTATCTCCTTGTAACTCCCTTTGTATCATCTTGTGTCATGATGCTTGTATGTCCATATATTTACATATATAACTCTCTTCTCTAAAATTTTGTTATGTTGATGAAGTAAATACATAATCTCCATCATATTTTTTATGGATTGAGTGGTATCAAAGTGAGTTGTAACAATTTGTCAAATAGGTTGTGGTGCTCATTTCCATCCATTTTTGTAAGAAAACTATCATTTCATGCATGGTTCTATTAAATGAATTGAATTATGCATGTATTAAGGAATAAATCCTTCTATATCATCCCAGGGAAAAAATTAAGAGTCTTCCAAAATTAATTTTGGCTCCATGTATACACTTGAATATGAGTATGATAAACAATTGGTCACTAAAATTATTTTATGAAGTATTTGATAATGTTTTTCTCTTGTATAGCTGAAAATAAGTGAAATGAAGGTATGAAGGGCCAAAACAAGGTGGAAACATGAGGAATTTGGAGTCTCTTTGACTAACTAATATACCTAGACACATATATATCTTAGAACATAAAGAACATAAAAAACATAAAGACATAGAGACATTTAAAGACAAAGAACATAAGAACATATATATGTGAACTAAAATGGACCTAAATTGAACATACCTTAGAATTCGATATTGCAGTTGACCAATTCTCCAAAAGATGGCTTCAAAATCCTCAAATTCTTGTTTTTCTCAAGTTTGATTATGAATTCTATATATGTCTAGAATAGGATTAGTAAAATTTATGGAAAAAATAAATATATATCATCAAATTTAATCTATATATCAATGGTAATTAGCTCTGAAACAAAATCACACATAAAACATGAAACTTTCATTTTAAATTATCAAATTTTCTCCAAAAACATGAAAAATCACTTCTTGTACGTTGAAAAAACAAAAAAAGGTGGTGGATTGATATAAAAATGATTCTCAATTAGTTAAACAACATGAAAAGCATTTTCTTGTCTGATATACTTGTGAAAAGAAGGAATAACAGTCATGTGGGGTCTGAAACACGGATCCCACATGCTTTTTATCATTTTCCATGCTTCCAAAAATGTGATCACGTTATAACATGAGTGTATTCTAGGAAGCATGATAACATAAAGGTAACCTTCTATCTACATGGGAGAGTCTCTCTCTCTCTCTCTTCATTTCTCTATCCTATATATAGAGAGGGATTGGGAGACATGGAGAGATAGAAAGGGACATGGAGATAGAGAGGATAGGTGGAGATAGAGACAAGGAGAGGGAAAGATGGGGATTGAGATAGAGAAAGGGGTCTATAGAAGGAGAAAGATAGAGATACATATATAAAGAGAGGGGAGATATAGGGAGATAGATCTAGCAAGGGAAAGATAGATAGGGAAATATAGAGAGAGAGGTAGAGAGGGGTATATTAAGAGATGGGGTTATGAGGATAGATAGCTTGCTAGGAAAAGAGATCAAGAGATGTCTAGAGACATAGGGAGAGAGATTTCAAGAGGTAGAGGGATGAGGAGGGAGATAAAGAGGATGCGAGAGAGGTAGTGAGGGATAGATTAAGAGATAGGGATCCATATGTCTAGAGAGATAGAGATAGGGATCCCTATTATCCACTCTACCTAAACCATAAACCTAAACCTCTAAACTATAAACCCTAAACCCTAAATAATGCCCCTAAACCCTAACCCCTAACCCCTAAACCCATAAACCCCTAACCCCTAAACCATAAAACCTGGAAGAAACCCTAAACCTTAAACCCTAAACTCAAGCAACCCTAATCCCTAGACCCTAAACCCTAAACTCGAGCATCCCTAAACCACTAAAGCCTAAATAATTCCCCTAAACCCTTACCCAAAACCCTAAACCCTATTTACTTGAGCAACCCTAAACTCATGTAAACCTCAAATAGTGAGGGAGGAAGAGATAGAAAGATAAAGTTGGAGAGAGGGAATCGAAAGAGATATAGAAAGATAGAGAGACAGGGAGAGAGAGAGAGAGATAGAGAGGTAGGTATAGTTAGAGAGGGGGATAGAGGAGATAGAGATATCTCTCCCAGGCTCGGTCTCCTCTATATCTCCCTATTCACCTCTCTACCTAAACCATAAACCTAAACCTCTAAACCTTAAATCCTAACCCCTAAACCAAAATAATGCCCCTAAAACCTAACTCCTAACCCCTAAACCATAAAACCTAGAAGCAACTCTAAACCTCTATCTCCCTATCTCTCCCAATCTCTATTGGTCCCCTCGCTCTATCTCTCTCTAAACCCTAAACCCTAACCCCTAAACTTAATCAACCCTAAACCCCTAACCCCTAAACCCTAACTCCTAGACCCTAAACCCTAAACTTGAGCATCCCTAAACCCCTAAAGCCTAAATAATTCTCCTAAACCCTTACCCAAAACCCTAAACCCTATTTACTTGAGCAACCCTAAACTCATGTAAACCTCAAATAGTGAGGGAGAGAGAGATAGAAAGGTAGAGTTAGAGAGAGGGGATCAAAAGAGATCTAGCAAGAATGAGAGATAGGGAGAGACATATAGAGAGGTAGGTATAGTTAGAGAGAGGGATAGAGGAGACAGAGATATCTCTCCCAGGATTGGTCTCCTCTATATCTCCCTATTCGGCTCTCTACCTAAACCTCTAAATCTTAACCCCTAACCCCTAAACCATAAACCCTAAACCATAAATAATGCCCCTAAACCCTAAACCCTAAAAATGAGCAACCCTAAACCCCTAACCCCTAAACCATAAAACTTGGAAGCAACCCTAAACCTATATCTCCCTATCTCTCCCAATCTCTATTGGTCCCCTTGCTCTAAATCTCTCTAAACCATAAACCCTAAAATCTACACTCAAGCAACCCTAAACCCTAAACCATAAACTCAAGAATCCCTAAACCCCTAAAGCCTAAATAATTCCCCTAAAACCTTACCCTAAACCCTAAACCCTATTTACTTGAGCAACCCTAAACTCATGTAAACCTCAAATAGTGAGGGAGGGAGAGATAGAAAGGTAGAGTTAGAGGGAGGGGATTGAAAGAGATCTAGATAGATAGAGAGATAGGGAAAGAGAGAGAAATAGAGAGGTAGGTATATTTAAAGAGAGGGATAGAGGAGACAAAGATATCTCTCCCAGGCTTGGTCTCCTCTATATCTCCCTATTCACCTCTCTACCTAAACCATAAACCTAAACCTCTAAACCTTAACCCCTAACCCCTAAACCATAAACCCTAAAACATAAATAATTCCCCTAAACCCTAACCCCTAACCCCTAAACCCTAAAAATGAGCAACCCTAAACCCCTAACCCCTAAACCATAAAACCTAGAAGCAACCCTAAACCTCTATCTCCCTATCTCTCCCAATCTCTATAATGTGAAAATATTAAGCTTTCATTCCAACCAAATTCATTCCTAATCAATCCCAAATCATCCCTAATCCATTCAATTTCATCTCTAACCATCCCTAAACCACTTCTAATCAACCCTAAACTGCTTTACACCATCCAAAATCACATCCAAATCGATTTAACTTCATATCCCTAATCATTTTCAAATCAACCTAGATTTCATCTCAAATACCATCCCTAAACTATTCCTAAATCATTCTAATCATTCCCTAATCAGTACTAAACCATTTCAAACCATCCCTAAAACCATTCTAATCATTCCCAAATCATTCCTAATCTAGTCCTTTTCACCTCTCATCATCCCTAAACCAATCTATTTCATCCCAACTCCATCCCAAATCAATCTAAGCTCCATCTCAAATGATCCCAAAAATAATCAAAATCAAACAAAGACCTCACCAGGAGCCATTCAAACATCATAGTGCCAATCTATTAGTCATTTTCACCATTTTATATATTGTATGTGGCAATATGCTCCTTAGTAGCACCTACCTATCAATCACAAACATCATTCTACACCTAGCCAATCACAGGTGTCATTCTACCCTCTGCCAGCCACAGGAGCCATTAGAACATCATAAGTGCTAATATGTTAGTCATTTACACCATTATATACATCATATATACCAACCATAAACCCTAAACCTAATCAACCCTAAACCCTTATCTCCTTGTCTCTATCATCCCTCTACCTCTCAATCTCTCTGCCTACATCTTTGGCCATGTCCATCACCCTCTATCTCCCTATCTCTCCCTCTCTAAACTCCTAACCCCTAAACTCTAAACCTAATGAACCCTAAACCCCTATCTCCTTATCTCTATCATCTCCATACCTCTCAATCTCTCTGGCTATGTCTCTAGCCATGTCCCTCACCCTCTATCTCCATATCTCTCCCTCTCTAAACTCCTAACCCCTAAACCCTAAACCCGATCAGCCCTAAATCTGATCAACCCTAAACCCTATCTCCTTGTCTCTATCATCCCTCTACCTCTCAATCTCTCTGCCTATGTCTCTAGCCATGTCCCTCACCCTCTATCTCTTTATGTCTCCCCTCAGTCTCCTCTATATCTCCCTATCAGTCCTCTCTCTCCAAACCCTAACCTAAACCTCTAAACCTTAACCCCTAACCCCTAAAACATAAACCCTAAGTTACCCTAAATAATGCCCCTAAACCCTAACCCCTAACCCCTAAAACCTAAAACTAAGCAACCCTAAACCCCAAACCTCTAAACCATAAACCCTGGAAGCAACTATAAACCTCTAGCTCCCTATCTCTCCCAATATCTATTGATCCCCTCACACTCTCTCTCTCTAAACCCTAACCCCTAAACCCTAAACTCGAGCAACTCTAAATCCCTAACCCTTAAACCCTAACCCCTAAACTCTAAACCATAAACCTGAGAAATCGTAAACCCCTAAACCCTAAATAATTCCCCTAAACCCTAACCAAAACCCTAAACCCTAAACTTGAGCAACCCTAAACTCATTAACCATAAATAATGCCCCTAAAGGTCTAAGCAACCCTAATCTCATAAACCCTAAATAATGCCCCTAAATCCTAACCCTTAAACCATAAACCATAAACTTGAGTAGCCCTAAACCCCTAAACCCTAAACTTAAGCAACCCTAAACTCATAAACCTGACCCACCCCCCCTCTCTCTCCAAAACAAGAAAACTAGGACTCTCTATCTCTCTCTCTCTCTCCCTATCACCAGGTATCTCTCCCCTTTCTCTCCCCTCCATCTCCATCCTCTCTCCATTTTCCTCCCTCTCGCTCTCCCTTGTCGACAAAGAACATGGAAACAAGAAAAATAGGACATGTAAAGATGGATGAGGATATAAATTGGGATGATGAAATGGAAACAAGATAATTTATGAATTTCATTGGATGGGAAGAATGAGGAGAAGAGGTAGAGAGGGGAGGGAAGTAGAGAGTGAGAGAGAGAATAGGAGGTAGAGACAGGAGGGAAGTACAGAGTGGGAGAGGACCATAGGAGGTAGATAGGGGAAGGAAGAAGAGAGAGAGGGTAGGAGGTAGATAGGGGAGGGAAGTAGAGACTGAGAGAGAGGGTAGGAGGTAGACAGGGGAGGGAAGTAGAAAGTGAGAAAGAGGGTAAGAGGTAGAGAGGAAGGGGGGAGAAGAGAGTGGGAGAGAAGGTAGGAGGTAGAGAGGTGAGGGAAGAAAAGACTCAGAAAGAGGTAGGAGGTAGATAGCGGAGGGAAGTAGAAAATGAGAGAGAGGGTAGAAGGTAGATAGGGGAGGGAAGAAGAGAGTGAGAGAGAAGGTGGGAGGTAGAGATGGGAGGGAAGCAGAGATGCAGAGAAAGGGTAAGACGTAGAGAGGGGAGAGAAATAGAGAGAGAGATGATAGGAAGTGCAACTGGCCTTGTAGACATGTATGTAAAGTGTGGAAGCATAGACAAGGCATGTCAATTGTATGATGTAACACCTCAAAGAGATGTTCTATAATGGAATGCAATGATTGCAAGATATGCAAAAAATGGATTTGTTGAAAAGGATTTAGAAACTTTCAAGCAAATGCAATTGGCATGTGTATTGCCAGTTATGCTTATCATAATGTGAGCGCGTTATAATGCGATCGTGTTATTGATTTCACATAATGTGAGTGCATTATAACGTGCTCACATTATGCTCAGCTTTGTTTGACGTGTTTTTATCAAAATTTGGAGATAATTTGGAGTGTGCTCCCCATCAAGATGGCATTTTTTTCAATGAAAACTCAAAAAAAATACCACTATAATCTTAATCTCTCTGTTAGCTATCTAACCATATAATTTTTTTCACATTTTGAGTACATTTAGTGTTTCATCTTGAATTTCTTTTGTTAGTGTGTCCAATTTTTGTCAAAAACCAGTGTCTAGTATTTTTGACTTTTTTTTAATCGTTCATAAAAAATTGAAATAAGTTAATTTTTTAGAAACTAGACTCCATTCTACATGAATTAAAAAAAAATTCAATTTTCAATTAGTTTTCAAACATTTTAGGGGGAAGCATGCTCAAATTTCTATTTTTCAGGATGTGTCCACTTTAAAAATTACTAAAAAATCAATTATTCATTAACTACATGGTGTTACCTAATTTCTCACCAGAGAAATTATTGAAATACTAAAAAAAAGTTAACATTTTAGGGGGAGCACACCAGACGCTATGTTATGTTTTTTTGAGAAAAACAAGACCAATTTGTGTGCTCCCCTTTTTTGAACCCCTTAATCTCAACCATTTTTGGAAAAAATTAGTAGTTTAGAAACTAGATTTGGAGCACTACAACTCTTGTTTTTGTTCCATCTTCAAATTTTGAGTGTAGTTATCATCAATTTCTCATCCAACATCAATGTTTCATGATTTCAAAAAAAGTGGCAACTTAAGACCCCATTTTGGTCCCTCATCTTTGTGCACTTACCCAACAGATTGGAAACTCTACTAGGGATTTCAAATTATGTCTTATCTTGAGGTCTTAGTTCAATTACTATATCCTTATATTTATTCTTGAGAGTCATAAGTAAAATTGTCATATTCCCTGCAAAAGGGTGGTGACTCTACTATTTTCATTCATTGTTAAATAGAGATAAGCATGCTACATAAGATTTGTGTGTAGGGATGTTTTATATGACTCTACTATGGGAGAGGATTCAGAACAAAATTTGTTTTTAAAGGAGCATTTTGCTTTCAATGTTTATTCCTCTTTATGCAGAGGTGGTGTATCTATGAAGAAGGAACTTGGTAAAAGCATTTTGATATTCTTGATTTTCATGATCAAGACAAGGTTTACATCACTAACAAGATCTTTTCAGGTATTTTACAAAGCTTGAAGGACTTTCTAAATATTTCAATAAATGTAAAAAATGGATAAAATAAAAGGGTTGCATATTTTCTGTATATTTCTATAAGAATCCAGTGGTTTAAAATGTGTGCTATTCAACCACATTTGTGTTATTAGAGGGGGTTTGTCATGGAAAGGTATAAAGCTATAGATTTCAGTAATATTTGTGGTTTTCCAAACCATATTCTAGATAAAATTAGAGATCAGATACCAAAGTTCAATAATGACAAATCTAAAACAACTAGCAGCCATCTACAAGATTTTTGTGACTTAATGGGAGACTATGAGATAGATCTTGAGGCTCTAGTCATTAAACTATTTGTTTAAACCCTAAAAGAAGAAGCTAGAGACTGGTTTGTATATTTACCCAATCATTTTATTTCTTCCTAGAAAGATCTAAAAGGAGCTTTCATGGAGCAATTTGGTGAAAGGATAGATGTCAGTTTATTGATCAAAAGACTTATTCAGGTTGAAAAGGAAAAGGAATCAATCCTAGCTTTCAATTTGAGGTTTGCCAAAGTAGTAAGGGATATCCCTGAACAAACTTGGCCAAATAAGGCTATGTGCTTAATCATATATCTAGGTGCATTCAATGAAGAAGATAGTTATCTTTTAAGAGACTGAAACCCTACCACTATGAGAAAAGCATATTCTTTGTCCATGGATATAGAGAACAATCTAAAACATATGAGGATAAAAGATTATGAGTCCATAGGAAATAACTTTGTTTAGGGAAATGAATCCAATTGTGTTCTCATTTGCCAAAAGGGAAACAAACAGGATAGTTCAAATAAGCCCTTATTGGATCCATCAATACAGGAAACTCAATATTTGAAAAATACTAGGAATGGTAGAGTTTATGATTAGAATGATGGAATTCAAAGTTTATGTAAATCCATCACTCATTTTGCCCCCTAGTCAAGATGGATGGATATGCCCAAAATCCTATCCAAATAAGGAAACTCATGAGATAAATAGTATTCAGACACCTAGGCAAACAATAAATGAGGAAATAGATCACATCCTTGTAAAAGATGATTCTATTGAAAGATGTATAGGTGATGAAGAAATTGCTCTGTCTTATGAATGTATGGCAAAATCTAAAGATAATTCCCCTGTTTATGAGGAGATATATCTATTATCAAATAATAGGGTTTCATCTCCTAGGGAGTTATCTAGTTTTGAACCTGGATATCAGGTGAAATTAGATTTTTCAGAAATAAGAAGTGTTGAACCTTGTGCATACAAAGATAATCCACTATTTGAAGAAGAATCCTTAGAGGTTAACAAACAGGAGAACAAAATTATTGACCTTTTTAATAACCCACTAGAACAGGTAGAGCATAAAATGATATTGGCTTAGAATGCAAAGATATTTGAGGATATATGCTCCTCATTAATGGATCAAAATTTAGATGTTTGTTCTATCAGTGCCTCCCAGTTCTCTACTTTTCATTAGATTGAATTGTCAGATGTAGTGCTAGAAAGTAAGTTTAGAGTATTGGATCCTCAAGAGAAGGTTGAGTATGGCTATTTTAGGTTTGAAACTAACTCAACCAATAATGAGGATGTTATTAGTACAAATTATCAAGTGGAATATGAATGCTTTCATTTTTCATATATATGTGGTAAATTTAAAGAAGACCAACAACCAGGAAATGATCATTATTTCAGTCAACTGCATATGATTGAACCATGTGTTAGCCCTTTGTTGAATGAAAATGCATTTCAGTCATCATTTGATCAGAGGAGCTGGGGAGATCTTGAAGAAAGTGGTTTAATTATCCTATGAGGTATTTAAATATCCATATCAGTAGCAAGATGGATTGTAATGAAGGTTTTAGAAATCGCCTGATGAAGTCATTGGGAAATAGAATATTTGATAGAGATAGGTCTTGTTTCTCCCTTGCATGGTGGCCTGGGGATATTATTGTTATCACTGGGAATTGCACCCGTATACAAAGCTGGTTAAAGCACTGCAATTCCGTGTAACTTGAGACTAATCTTAGGTTGTGGGTGCCCTATGACGAGATTAGACCTCCAGATTGTGGGCTAGTTCCCTTCAAATGTTCTATTGAGATGTATGCTTTTACTTTTTGGGAAAAGGGAAGAAAGAAACTAAATAAACTCTAAGTGTAAAATGGTGATGCACCTGATATAGATAAAAATAATGCAATCTGATTCATAATGCTTTCTTAGAAATCTGACTTCTACACAATCTAGACTTGGCATAAATATCACAAAAATGATTCTAAGGAAGGTTTGAAAATAGGTTTTTATGAAGGAAAATGGTTTTTCACAGCATAAAAAGACTATTTCTAGTTAACACAACCTAAGACCTTGTTAGTAAACAGATTTTGTCACCGCCAAATAACGTTTGAAAATGACTCGTTGCCCTTAGATTGGTGACTAAATAGTCCCAACAGTTGGAGAAGTTGTTACTGGACTAACAACTTTCCTCTGCGTTCGAGAGGGGCAGCTCCCTCGTATGATAGGGGTATTTGTAGTTTTTGTGTACTTTTAACCCGAAAGTACAAAAAGGAGAAAAAGAAAGACTAACAATAAAGATGATTAATAGAAACCCTAGTAGTAGACATACGAATACTAGTTTGGATTTCATAAAGTTGAAGCAAGGTATGAGGGGATTTCACCACAAGAGCTAGAAACTATGTTCCTGAACAAATTTGATGAACTTCACAGCTGATGTCTTAACATGCAACAATGATGAAAGAAGATAACACATAGGTCTCAACATACGAAGAGATAGGTTACCTAAACACATTCATATCAAGATACCAAGAAACGAGTGTGATTCATTACATCAATTGCACAGTTAAAATGTTTCAATAAACGACCTATGATCAACACAATGTCACAGAAGTATTACCAATATAACATACGAAAAATTAGTAACAATAATGCAGAAGTAACATTGGAACACACAAACCAAATACATTCTTTATTATTCTTTGATGAAATCATACAATTTCAGAAAGCCTTCATGTATAAAGTATTGCATCAAAAGTCTTTGAAAAACTTCTCCATAAGTTCCCCTCAAAAAGTTTTTTATTTTTGAAAAAGTCCCCCCCCCACTTACATATGAAATAGCCTTGTATTTATAGGCTTGTTCTCAATAACTACTTAGTAACCACTTTGTAACTACCTTTTTGGAAAAATAATAAACCTTATTTTTAGTTACTTTTTACATCACTTTTCTGAGAATAAGGTTCATTTTCTAACTTGTGAATTACAAAAAGTGACAAAAGTCACTTTTCCAAAAAGGTAACCTAACACTCACAAATTGTGAGTTGTGAATTTCACTAAGTCCTTTCCATCTTCATTCCCTCCATTATTTCTTGTGTAGAGGCCATTCCCTGTTCTTTCTATACAACTATTTTTCATCTCTCCAGTATTTTTAAAGGTTGAACTTTTGATTTTCATCCTTGTATAAGTGGAACCACTTGATATAAGTATTCCAAACCCATTTTAAAATCTCTCATGTAGACACAAACTGGGAAGATGTTTTACAAAGGTCGTGGAGTTTGTCTTTATGATGGCCCGAGTTGAAGATACATGTCATAATTCTTTTCAAAAAGAGAGGTCCTTTCAGCCTTGAAACAGAAATGGAAGGATAATTGAAGTTGTATATTGCTTCTTTGTGTTGTGGACAAGAAAATGTTTTTCTTGTTACAATCTTTAGTTGAGTAGAATTATAGCCCAAACTACACAAGATTGAGTTATAGTCCCGTTCTGATGCATCATAAACTAGGCCAAGATTTGAAGCCATATTTGAATTAAGATGACCTCCACCATAGTCAAAAGGACCTGCTATTTGGTTTGATAATTTCTTAATTTCCTTCTTACTATTGTCCAATCTAAAAGTTGTAGTCATAATCGCTGACTTTATGGCTACAGGGCTCTAATGAGGATATGTCGCTTTTAGTAAATCTACAACACCTGAAACATGGGGGCATGACATAGATGTGCCTGAAATTATGTTGAAGAGAATATGTTCTTTATCAGAAGGACCGCCAGTAGGAGTTGTCGCTGCTGACCATGCTGTAAGGATGTTCACCCCTGGAGCTGTAATATTAGGCTTGAGTATGTCTAAAGCATAAGTATTTGGACCTATAGAGGAGAAGGGTGCCATAACTGGATTTTAGTTTTACATTCAATACAGTTTTTGGAGGAGAAATGTAAGCAACAGGGAACTTGGTATTGTTGATATAATTAACAACTTCTGCCCCATCAATTGCATTTAGAATAACTACAAGAAGAACATGAGGGTCTGCAACAAGATCATTGCCATATTTAGGTGTATTGTAGAGAATCATACCTACTCCTCCTGCCATATGAACTACCTTTCCTTTACCAAGTCTAGCAATGGAACCACGAAGGCAGGCAACAATCTTGCTTTTGACTTTATTGGGATCTAGAGCTCCCAAGATGCAAAGTCGTCCTTCAGTTTCATTTGCACTTGAGGCTTTGACATCCACTGATGATACTAGAGGATACAATTTCTTCTTTGGTAAGGAGATCTGGGACGTGCTCTGAGGGATGTCCATACGCTATCGTAGATCTTCAATTTTAGCACAGGCTAGAAGGATACTCACAAATGTTGCGGATATTGGCTTTACACCTTGAAAAATGTATTTCAATGAAGTTTCCAAAAACATTTGCAATGAATTCATTTTGCAAATATCTTGCAACCATTACAAACATTGCATAACATGAGATGATGTCTCTTTTGTCGTGTCTTGTCTGTGCATTTACATTTTGTAGACATGTCTATCATGGCACTTCAAAATAGCTGACAAAATTTTCTATTTTCATCGCTGTCTATTGATGTTCTAAAGCTCCCATTTTAGTACGACTCAAGAGGAAGCTCATTGTTATGGGATTCGAATCAGCATCTGCCAAGTGCATTCGTTTGAGAGTTTTTAGAACCTCTTTAAAACGTCAATTTGTAACTGCTATATAATAGCACCTTACGTCATCATCCATGTTTTGTCGGCATGCCTATCGGGATGGTTACAACATTTAATAACAAAACCATAAGTTTTTACTCCCTTTTCCATAAAACTATTATGTGTATATCATGCAATCATTTCATTCACTGAGCTGGGAGAATGGGAGGATGCTGGTAAAGTTGTGTAGTCTAGTTTTAAACTTGCAAACGAACTTTCTTTAAAATTTCCTGCCAGCTTTTTCAACAAATCCATTTTGTGTGTAATATGCAATTCGTGCATTCCATGAGACGACATCTGATTGAGACATTCTGTCAAACAGTTCAACTACGTTGTATTTGATTCTACATTTTGCATACATGTCTACCGGTGTAGTTCCAACCAGCACTTGCACCCATAGGAGATTCAAGAATGCATCGATAGGGACAACCAATAGGTTTAGAAAACTTGGTGGCGTGAGACAATCCTCCAAGCACGGTAATGCTCATATATAAATAATGTCAACTAACTATCTTTGCAGCATTTTGTCAAACTGTTCGCATACTTTGTCTAGTTTTGCAATGTTTCCTTCTACGTTCTGCATGCGTGCCAACCAAATCATTTCAAACTATCATATCTAACTAAAAATCCATTTTCCATTATGCTTTGATGCATGTCCATACCCTCTTCCAAAGTTTTCTTTTATGTGCAAGTAGTGAGGAGACTGGTAAAGGTTGCGGAATTTGGCTTTGCTCCTACAAATAGCATTTGCTTGAAAGTTTGTAATGCCTTTTCAACATGCCCATTCTGTGTATTTCTTACCGCCATTGTAGTCCACGAAAATGCATTGGTTTGAGACTGCCCATCAAATAGTTCAGGCACCATGTCTGTGCTTCTACACTTTGCATGCCCATCTACCAGAGTATTTACATCTGACCACGAGGACCTTTGTAACTTTTATATGCTATCAATTTTAAAGCTTCTGCAACAAACCCATTTTGTGAGTATCCCGTCGTCCTTGTATTGCATGAAAACACATTTCTTTGAGGCTAACTTCATATTGAATTCAAAAGCATCTATTTCTGGTTTAGGCTGAGAGGATGGTGGCAAAGGTGGTGGAGTTTTGGCTTCATACTAGACAAGTGCATTTTGTTGCATGTTTGACAAAGATCTCCATATGGCATCAATGAAAGTTAATGATTCTGTAGACCAGACCATGACAGCTCCACAATGGCGGCCATACCTATAACCATTCAAACATAGATCATCCAGAAATGAAATAGCAAAATCTTTAGCCAACTGAGAGTTGGCACCTTTTTGTAAGCAGTGTTCCCACGCTAAGCACACAGGTTTTCACACCAAGCCAGGGGAATGCCATATGTAATATAGAGGATAGTTTGTGGGACTGCCCACACAGGCTGTCAATGCCTTTGATGAGACCAAACATCGTTCTGCCACCGAACACAAATGAGGCTAGGAGGTTGATGGCTGAGGTCATGGATGTCTTTATACTAAAGATTCAACAAATCCATTTGATACATATCGTGCAATGATGGTGGCCAAAAACCTGCAATGATTATATTTTGATGGTCTTTTGTATAGATACGGCCAGTTTAGTGACAAATACATCTAACAAACCCTCTTCCATTTGCATAGGCAAGGATGAAGCTGCGAATATTTTCTTATAAAACATTCCAAAATCTTTTCAGTGAATCAGTTTTGCAAGAATTGTAAGTTATTTGAGTAGTTATAATAACTACTTTTCATCATCTCTTTGAGAAGTTTTCATAACTTAGTTACAACTTGTCACTTGCGCTTTTGCCAAAATTTTGTGAAATAACTAACAATTCAAAAGTTTTGAATTTTCAAAACCTCATGTTGTATCAAGTTAGTGCAAACTGAAAGTACATCCCCACTTTGCCAAAAGTGAAAGTAGAAGTTCACTTAATCGAATTTGAAAGCCGACGCCAACTTAGCAGAATTTAAAAGTTCACGCGAGGTTTTGGCAAAAGTACAAGTTAACGTGATATCTTTTCAACTTAGGCGAATTTGTAACTTGCGAACTGTGCAGGCGCGAGAAATGGTGAAAAGTGCATAACTTTCAACTAGAAAGTCAGATCGTCATGAAATCTTGCCAAGTTGTCTGTATTAACATTATAAATCTCCGTGCCAAACAATTTTGATCTAGCCCTTACAGAAACCACAATTTTATTGTTTATGCCAACCGTCTGCCGAAAAATTGAAAGTTTAAAATCTCTCAAACCATAAGCCGCCATGACATAAAAAGTTACCACATTAGGCAAAATAGCCATATAAACTTTCCTGTAAAATGATTTCTTTCCACCTTTGTAGATTTTGAAATTTAATTATTTTTGTGATTTCTGACATAATAGAACTGCTTCCAGGATTTTAGTTGAAACAAGCAAACAATTCCCCCTTCAAACTAGAAATCAACTTGACACTTTAGGAGAATTTGTGACTAGGTGTGACTGAACATAAGGATTTAACGTAAAAGTTTAAAATTTGGCAGGTTGAGAATGAAGCCAACAACTGGCTCTAACTGGGGACAAGGACTGTAAAGGACGTAGACAAACCTGGAATCTCTGGTTATGAATAGTGCCTTATCCATTGAGCGGGTAGAGTCAGAGGATAACATGATGTACAAGGGGAAGCAAGGGGACAAAGACACATAGAGACGAGGCAAACAATGAAAACAATAAGAACCGAAACAAGATAGACACAAATAAAATACCTAGTTAACCTATGTACATGGTAGGTGACTCCTACCTCAAACTGCTTCAAGATGATCGGGTGAAGCCATTAACAGGTTGAGAAAAATATGCACTTGTACGGAAAAGAGACGAGAATGGATAAGGTGCATGTGAACTCAGTAACCATTCCAAAGTGACGAGAAAAATAAGCTGCATGAAAAATGAATACTCCTTTAATAGCAACCCAAACAACCATTTCTCATCATAAACTTCTGAGTCCTTTTGAATCATATTGGTATTGCCCTATGTATTATTGATCATATCTTCTGGCATCATGTCGAGCATATGAATATCCTCTATCTAAAAATTCTTCTGATAGCCTAAATCAAAGAAAATTGGATCACAAAACAGACACCTTTCATGTGAACCAATTAGTGAAGAAAACTCAATACTCTGTGACTGATCCTTCTCATGAACAATGTCTTCCTTTATCATTGAATCATCACATGCAAAAGAAAAATCCCCTTTCTTTAGCATTACCAACTCAAGATATGTTTTATCAGAGGATTGCATATGCATATGAGGATGAGAAAACAATGAATTTGCATTATGCACCTTTCCACCTTGAAAAGTCCCATCTATAGTTGGTGAAGAGGAAATAACATGTAGCTTCACATCAATCTTTTGAACACTTCCAATTTCATCTATGTTCCAACAAACATTAGGAATCTGATGTCCTTTATTACTATCATAAGCATTACTCATACTACCTTCTCCAACATTATTGTATGCAGATGATGGACTAGAACGTGCAATGAAATTACTCAAATAAGGATATTCAAGAATAAGTTCATTTGTATCCTCTTTTCATACAGATTCACACCCAATATCCTCATGATCTTGTTGCATATTTGGAGTGGGAGTACGCAATGCTTCATCTTGAGTGATACATTTAATTTCTATAGTCGAGTATTCTTCTTCAAAAGATGATAAAGGAGAAAGGATGAAATCTTCTTCATAGAGAAAAACATCTTCAGGAGTCTTGAGACACGAGTTTGTGATGGAAACTTCATGAGAAAGATCTTGCGGTATTATTTCATCATCATTCTCCTCTTGTTCAGATTACATCCATGTCGAGAGAACACCTTGCAACTTGTCTTCGTGATCTTTGTTTGCACTTTGGTCCAAAATTTCTTCTGCATTCCCTCGATCATTAACCATGTCACATAAATTTTTCTTGAAAGATATAGTTGTCGAACCAGAGTAAGTTGTCACAAGAGGAGTGACATTCTTCAAAGAAACTAAGAAAATGTAATCATTTGGACAGGTTTCTTCTTCATCATTATCATCTTGCTCATGTGGAATGCATGTTAGGATAGCATTGGGTGGCTCTTCTTCACATTTTCTATTTTCAGTCTGATCTAAAATTTCTTCTACACTGCTTTGTTCATTACCCGCATCATGAAAATTTTCTTCACCAGCTATACTTGTGAGACTAGAGCAAGAAATTAAGAATGCATTGTTATTTGGAAAGATTCTTTCTTCAATATAGCGTTCTTTTTCAATCTCCAACACTTGTTCTTTCTCATTTTCCTTAAGTGGATGTTTCTTATCAGATGCAATAAGTTTTCCTTCTTCGGTACATGCGCATTCCGGTGAACCTCTCTCAGTCATTTGATGAGAAGAAGGTGTATTCAATATAGGTTCATTTGCAAGAAAAACCTCTGCCTCTTCATTAATGTCCTCATCATGCGAATGATATATTTCAGCATAATTTAATTTATCTTTTGGTGCATGAGTCTCCTCTGATAGGGAATTGTGATCACGAGAAAGAAAATGAGTCTCCTTCCCATCTTTTTCTTCAATCTTCTGCAATGTTTGAAACAAGGAAGGATGAACCTGGTTAGATGCAAATTGCATGCCACCATAGAAACTCTTCAGGAACTCCACTTGCTTGGGTTCATCAAGAACTTGATTTTGTTGAGATGCAGAAAAAGAATAATCTTCATCATCACTGTCACTGTCTGATTCAGGGAGTTGTAAGTTATGCATTTGGGTTCTTCGATACCAAACCATTTTTCAGGATTCTTCTTTCAGATAGAGTCGCCAATCTTCTTTTCTAGGAAGATACTTGTATATTTGTGAGCAATAAAAAGGCACCCACGCTTCAGCTCATGTCCCCAGTAGAGTCACCAAAAATTTGTTGGTAAACAAATTTTGTCACCGCGAAATAACGTTTGAAAATGACTCGTTGCCCTTAGAGTGGTGACTAAATAGTCCCAACAGTTGGAGAAGTTGTTACTGGACTAACAACTTTCCTCTGCGTTTGAGAGGGGCAGCTCCCTCGTATGATAGGGGTATTTGTGGTTTTTGTGTACTTTTAATCTGAAAGTACAAAAAGGAGAAAAAGAAAGACTAACAATAAAAATGATTAAAAGAAACCCTAGTAGTAGACATACGAATACTAGTTCGGATTTCATAAAGTCAAAGAAAGGTATGAGGGGATTTCACCACAAGAGATAGAAACTACATTCCTAAAAAAATATGATGAACTTCACAGCTGATGTCTTAACATGCAACAATGATGAAAGAAAGATAACACGTAGGTCTCAACATACGAAGAGATAGGTTACCTAAACACATTCATATCAAGATACCAAGAAACGAGTGTGATTCATTACATCAATTGCATAGTTAAAATGTTTCAATAAACGACCTATGATCAACACAATGTCACAGAAGTATTACCAATATAACATACGAACAATTAGTAACAATAATGTAGAAGTAACATTGGAACAAACGAACCAAATGCATTATTTATTATTCTTTCATGAAATCATACAATTTCAGAAAGCCTTCATGTATAAAGTATTGCATCAAAAGTCTCTGAAAAACTTCTCCATAAGTTCCCCTCAAAAAGTTTTTTTTTTTTTTGAAAAAGTTGCCCCCCCCACTTACATATGAAATAGCCTTGTATTTATAAGCTTGTTCTCAATAACTACTTAGTAACCACTTTGTAACTACCTGACAACTACTTCATAACTACCTTTTTGGAAAAATAATAAACCTTATTTTTAGTTACTTTTTACATCACTTTTCTAAGAATAAGGTTCATTTTCTAACTTGTGAATTACAATAAGTGACAAAAGTCACTTTTCCAAAAAGGTAACCTAACACTCATAAATTATGAGTTGTGATTTTCACTAAGTCCTTTCCATCTTCATTCACTCCTTCATTATTGCATGTGTAGAGGCCATTCCCTGTTCTTTTTGTAAAACTATTTTTCATCTCTCTAGTATTTTTAAAGGTTGAACTTTTGATTTTCATCCTTGTATAAGTGGCACCACTTGATATAAGTATTTCAAACCCATTTTAAAATCTCTCATGTAGACACAAACTAGGAAGATGTTTTACAAAGGTCGTGGAGTTTGTCTTTATGATGGCCCGAGTTGAAGATACATATGTCATAATTCTTTTCACAAAGAGAGGTCCTTTCAGCCTTGAAACAGAAATGGAAGGATAATTGAAGTTGTATATTGCTTCTTTGTGTTGTGGACAAGAAAATGTTTTTCTTGTTACAATCTTTAGTTGAGTAGAATTATAGCCCAAACTACACAAGAATGAGTTCTAGTCCTGTTCTGATGCATCATAAACTAGGCCAGGATTTGAAGCCATATTTGAATTAAGATGACCTCCACCATAGTCAAAAGGACCTACTGTTTGGTTTGATAATTTCTTAATTTCCCCCTTACTGTTGTCCAATCTAAAAGTTGTAGTCATAATTGCTGACTTTATGGCTACAGGGCTCCAATGAGGATATGCCACTTTTAGTAAAGCTACAACACCCGAAACATGGGGCATGACATAGATGTGCCTGAAATTATGTTGAAGAGAATATGTTCTTTATCGGAAGGACCGCCAGTAGGGGTTGTCGCTCCTGACCATGCTGTAAGGATGTTCACCCCCGGAGCTGTAATATCAGGCTTGAGTATGTCTGAAGCATAAGTATTTGGACCTATAGAGGAGAAGGGTGCCATAACTGGATTTTGGTTTTACATTCAATACAATTTTTGGAGGAGAAATGTAAGCAACAGGGAACTTGGTATTGTTGATATAATTAACAACTTCTGTCCCATCAATTACATTTAGAATAACTACAGGAAGAACATGAGGGTCTGCAACAAGATCATTGCCATATTTAGGTGTATTGTAGAGAATCATGCCCGCTCCTCCTGCCATATGAACTACCTTTCCTTTACCAAGTCTAGCAATGGAACCACGAAGGCAGGCAACAATCTTGCCTTTGACTTTATTGGGATCTAGAGCTCCCAAGAAGCAAAGTCGTCCTTCAGTTTCATTTGCACTTGAGGTTTTGACATCCACTGATGATACTAGAGGATACAATTTCTTCTTTGGTAAGGAGATCTGGGACGTGCTCTGAGGGATGTCCATAATCTGTCGCAGATCTTCAATTTTAGCACAGGCTAGAAGGATACTCACAAATGTTGTGGATATTGGCTTTACACCTTGAAAAATGTATTTCAATGAAGTTTCCAAAAACATTTGCAATGAATTCATTTTGCGAATATCCTGCAACCATTACAAACATTGCATAACATGAGATGACGTCTCTTTTGCCATGTCTTGTCTGTGCATTTACATTTTGTAGACATGTCTATCATGGCACTTCAAAATAGCTGACAAAATTTTCTATTTTCATCGCTGTCTATTGATGTTCTAAAGCTCCCATTTTAGCACAACTCAAGAGGAAGCTCGTTGTTATGGGATTTGAATCAACATCTGCCAGGTGCATTCATTTGAGAGTTTTTAGAACCTCTTTAACATGTCAATTTGTAACCGCTATATAACAGCACCTTGCATCATCATCCACGTTTTGCCAGCATGCCTATCAGGATGGTTACAACATTTAATAACAAAACCATAAGTTTCTACTCCCTTTTCCATAAAACTATTACGTGTATATCATGCAATCATTTCATTCGCTGAGTTGGGAGAATGGGAGGATGCTGGTAAAGTTGGGTAGTCTAGTTTTAAACTTGTAAACAAACTTGCTTTAAAATTTCCTGCCAGCTTTTTCAACAAATCCATTTTGTGTGTAATATGCAATTCGTACATTCCATGAGACGACATCTGATTGAGACATTCTATCAAATAGTTCAACTACGTTGTATTTGATTCTACATTTTGCATATATGTCTACCGGCACAGTTCCAACCAACACTTGCACCCATAGGAGATTCAAGAATACATTGATAGGGACAACTGATAGGTTTAGAAAACTTGGTGGCGTGAGACAATCTTCCAAGCACGGTAATACTCATATATAAAGAATGTCAACTAACTATCTTTGCAGCATTCTATCAAACTGTTCGCATACTTTGTCTAGTTTTGCATTGTTTCCTTCTACATTCTGCATGCGTACCAACCAAATCATTTCAAACTTTCATATCTAACTAAAAATCTGTTTTCCATTATGCTTTGATGCATGTCCATACCCTCTTCCAAAGTTTTCTTTTATGTGCAAGTAGTGAGGAGACTGGTAAAGGTTGCAGAATTTGGCTTTGCTCCTACAAATAGCATTTGCTTGAAAGTTTGTAATGCCTTTTCAACATGCCCATTCTGTGTATTTCTTACCGCCATTGTAGTCCACGAAAAGGCATTGGTTTGAGACTGCCCATCAAATAGTTCAAGCACCATGTCTATGCTTCTACACTTTGCATGCTCATCTACCAGAGTATATACATCTGACCACGAGGACCTTTGTAACTTCTAAATGCTATCAATTTCAAAGCTTCTGCAACAAACCCATTTTGTGAGTATCTCGCCATCCTTGTATTGCATGAAAATGCATTTCTTTGAGGCCAACTTCATATTGAATTCAAAAGCATCTATTTCTGGTTTAGGCTGAGAGGATGGTGGCAAAGGTGGTGGAGTTTTGGTTTCATACCAGCCAAGTGCATTTTCTTGCATGTCTGACAAAGATCTCCATATGGCATTGATGAAAGTTAATGATTCTGTGAACCAGAGCATGAGAGCTCCATAATGGTGGCCAGACCTATAGCCATTCAAACATAGATCATCCAGAAATGAAACAGCAAAATCTTTAGCCAACTGAGAGTTGGCACCTTTTTGTAAGCAATGTTTCCACGCCGAGCACACAAGTTTTCACACCAAGCAAGGGGAATGCCATATGTAATATAGAGGAGAGTTTGTGGGACTGCCCACACAGGCCGTCAATGCCTCTGATGAGACCAAACATCATTCTGCCACTAAACACAAATGAGGCTAGGAGGTTGGTGGCTGAGGTCGTGGATGTCTTTATACTAAAGATTCAACAAATCCATTTGATACATATCGTGCAATGATGGCAGCCAAAAACTTGCAATGATTATATTTTGATGGTCTTTTGTATAGATATGGCCAGCTTAGTGACAAATACATCTAACAAACCCTCTTGCATTTGCATAGGCAAGGATGAAGCTACGAATATTTTCTTATAAAACATTCCAAAATCTTCTCAGTGAATCAGTTTTGCAAGAATTGTAATTTATTTGAGTAGTTATAATAACTACTTTTCATTAGCTCTTTAAGAAGTTTTTATAACTTAGTTACAACTTGTCACTTGCGCTTTTGCCAAAATTTCATGAAATAACTAACAATTCAAAAGTTTTGAATTTTCAAAACCTCATGTTGTATCAAGTTAGTGCAAACTGAAAGTACACCCCCACTTTGCCAAAAGTGAAAGTAGAAGTTCACTTAATCAAATTTGAAAGCCGATGCCAACTTAGTGGAATTCAAAAGTTCACGCGAGGTTTTGGCAAAAGTACAAGTCAACGTGATATCTTTTCAACTTAGACGAATTTGCAACTTGCGAACTATGCAGGCGCGAGAAATGGCAAAAAGTGCATAAGTTTCAACTGGAAAGTCAGATCATCATGAAATCTTGCCAAGTTGTCCGTATTAACATTATAAATCTCTGTACCAAACAATTTTGCTCCAGCCCTTACTAAAACCACAATTTTATTGTTTATGCCAACCACCCGCCAAAAAATTGAAAGTTTTAAATCTCTCAAACCATAAGGCGCCATGACATAAAAAGTTGCCACATTAGGCAAAATAGCCATATAAACTTTCTTGTAAAATGATTTCTTTCCACCTTTGCAGATTTTGAAATTTAATTATTTTTGCGATTTCTGGCATAGTAGAACTACTTCCAGGATTTCAGCTAAAACAAGCAAACAATTCCTCCTTCAAACTAGAAATCAACTTGACACATTAGGAGAATTTGTGACTAGGTGTGACTAAACATAAGGATTTAACGCAAAAGTTTAAAATTTGGCAGGTTGAGAACGAAGCCAACAGACCTGTGATGAATTTATGCTTTAATGATGTAAACAATGAGATGAGACAATAATTTTGAAGGTTTAATAATAAAACATAACAAAATTTCATCAAAATCACTTCAATATTCAACACTAAAGGGAAAGGTAATACAACTAATCTGAAATAACAAAGGAAAGCTTTTCAAAAAGACAAAAGATAAGCTGTAACCTACCAATCTCTCAATAAAACTATAATAGTGAGCTACAAGAATTCTCTAATCTGTCTGAATCAGAATGAGAACCAAGAACTAGAAAAAACAAACTTTTTCTTTACAATATATCGGCTTGCTCTCTCTAAGAGGCATGCAAAAAATAAAGACTTGCAGATGACTGCCTCTAAAAATATTCATTCCCGAGCAACCTTAAAAATCATCAAAATTAGGGTCTAAAACTGCCTCAAATTGAGCAAAAATAGCTTCAATTTGGGATTCTCCATGTGTCTGACCAAAATTTTGACTAAGGACCCTAAAAAATACTCCTAAACATCATGCAAAACCTCCTAGGTGGCCTAGTTAACTCAACTAAACAATTTGTGTGATTTTGCATGAGCAAAATTGATTGTGAGTAAATAATAAAGTAATAAAGTATTACTCTATTATTGTTTACAATTTGTTCTATTTTTTATTTTACAACTTTTGGAAAATAATAAAGTAATTTTTAGAATATTACTTTATTATTTATTTACAATTAATTTATGTGTAAAATCGTGCATGATTACAAAAAAAATTTACTCCTTATTACTCCAATACATTTGCCTACTTTGCAAAATAGGACTTAGGAATACTTACACAATTCCTTATCACTCCAATACATTTGTGAAAAAATATCTCCCTCTACAAGGAAAATAAAAGAACCAGTCACTCCTAAAGCACTCCATGCACAAGACAAAAATTGCATAAATATCCATTTCTCAAATCTCCTTATATCCCCATTTGCAAAAATTGAAGTTAAGGAAATAAAATAACTCTACTATGCAACTTGACCCCATGCATAAAAAAGATCCATTTTATGATGTCATTATCAATGCTGCCACCATGCAATTGCCACATCACTACAAGACAAATATCTTATTATCCATATGCTATATCTCCACCATGCATAATAAGCTTACCCTTGAACTCCATGTATTTCATATACATCAAATATTGCACCATTATAGATGCTCACCTTATTTACCACCTTGTAAACTCTATGTTCATGCATATCATGTTTAAAAAACATCCACCTCCTCGGCTGTTAGTCACCATGCATAATATTGAAATCCATCCTTGGATGCTTGAACATAGGCAAAGGGACCTAAGCATGTGTTTTGTTATGCCTCGACCATTCGACCACCAAGGAAACTTCACCATGCATAAAATGTTATAAGGCTTGGAGCCTCACCACATGTTATATCGGCCTCTTGACTTAAAAAGGAACCAACCTCCAAAGGGTTGCTATCGGCCACTATGTGTTATGATTGCTAGGGAAAGTCTTGACCATGACAGCAATTTTGGATAAGGTAATAATTGGTTTTTCTAAGTCATAAAAAGCACTTGAGTGAAAAGAACCTTGGAACAAAATAGGGAAATAACCCTAATTTTTGCTCATTCACACTTCTTTTGACTCCTCTCTTTGAGCTTTGCACAAACATGTCGGCTGAGGATTTGAAGTAGCTCCATGGTGGCTCTAGTTTTCTCCTTCAATGGCTCTAATACATTGTCGTTGCCCTGAAATCCTCATGAGATAGGATGAAGGTAACCTTTCTTTTCTGTTTGATATCAAGCATTTGAAGTCTTTAGCTTCCTTCATCTATATGGCCACGACCTTTTTCACTATTATAACAGCTCCATTGTTGTGCATTCTTTAATGTCTTCATTCTGTCTCTGTGTGCTTCCTTTCTCAATGGTCTTCATTTGCTCCTCTGGAAGTTTGAGGCCGCTGTGAGGCCGTGGAAGATCTTTCTTTCTCGACAGCAACAAGGTAAGCACTTGCTATCTAGTCTCTGTAGTTTCATTCTTTTTTTGGTCTCACTCCTGAGATAGCATGGCAAGCTGTAGATGGTTGTGGGTATTGCGTTTTATAGAAAAAAATGTTGTCTCTATTGGCCATGGCTGCATACTTCTTTTATCTTAATCTACCTTCATTATGCAGAAACTTGAGGGTTTTGAAGTTTTGAAGTTAGGGTTTCACTTCATCCTGCATATCCAAAACTTCTACCTACCATGGCTATGCTTGTCTTTGTTAATAGGCATCCAAACTGTAACTTACTTAGAGGGTTTGTAAGCTTTGGAGTTAGGGTTTTAATCTTCATCATGCACAGAAGAAACTTGTAATGGCACAGCCATTGTTTTACTTGATTTCTTCTTCTTTATTGTAAGAAATGAAAGATTTGATGTATCTGTAAATAAATCTTGTGAATCTGGCAGATGGGTATACACTCTTTCTTGTTTCTTGCTCTGCTCTATTGGTTATGAATGTATCATGGCTTTTTCATTGAAATCTCTCAATTGTGTCTACAAGAACATCATTAGGGTTTGATTTCCTTAACATGGATGGTCTATTATCTGTGCAGCATCACTTTGACTATGCTTTTATCTCTATTTGCTAGCAAAAGTTTAGGGGTTTTGAAGTATTAGAAATGGGTTTTCTTGCTTTACTTCTCATAATACTTCTCACCTCCTATGACTATTTCTCACACATTTGTTGATGACTTATCTACCTTATCATTCCACTGTGGCTAATTGGTAGAAGCATATGTTAATATTCTGTCATGACAGTAGCCTTTTCATATTCTATATAATGGCTTTGATATTTACCTCCATTTGCATCTGTAGCATAGATTGTATCATTCTGTAAGGTTCTTCTGTAGACTATCTCTTCGAATTGCATGAATGCAAGGTTGACGAACTGTTTGGCTGTATTATCATCATTTAAATATGGGACTATCTTTCTATTATAACTGGATGTATATCATGGAAAAGAGATTAGCTGCCTTCTTCTTTATTGTTTGTGGCATTCTTGAAATGCACCTGTAGCTTGGATAACATGCTTTTTTGTTTCTTGCTGTCCTTCAAGGCTTGTCTGTAGCATAGGCATATTTCTTTATTTCATCTTCTATAGTATGCCATCATGCATCTTGATGCCTGTAGTCATATTTTGCATACTCAAATCTCTACCTGTAGCTTCCTTGTTCATCTTCAGATCTCTTCTAGTTGTTCATATCTTTATCATTATGCACCTTTGTATTATCAATATACGCTCTTGTCCCTCCATTCATTTGTGATCATTCATGTGCATCTTCAGACTACCTATCTTATCATTTCTCAGGTTTCTATGTAGGTGGGAAATGATCATTACGGTGTATCATGAAAGTTTCCTGCTCATTTAAACCACTTCACAAGTCACTTCCATGATTGTTATGGTGATGGTGACTGTATTTTGATAGCATAACTGTCATAGAAGGAAAAGTTGTCTTCTTCTTGATTGTTTGTCTTATCATTATTGATGTTCCTCTATAGGTGAGCAATGACCATTATGATGTATCATACTACTTCATGATCATTGTCATGACTATCTGTAATGATGGTGATTGCATTTATTTTGATTCTTGCATTGTATCCTTCTTTGTGGCATCATTATATCTTTTGACTATACTATATCTCTGACTGCATCTTGCATGATTGTACTATACCTCTGACTGCATCTTCTTCTGATTGCATCTACTTCTATGTGGCACTTCTTCTGTGTGGATCTTGCATGGCATCCTCTCCTTACTATGTTGCATACATTTCTATGTGGCATCTACTTCTATGTGGCACTCTCTATAGCTTGCAACTTGCATAGCATTTTTTGTTGACTGTGTCTTCTTCTTACTACATCTTGCATACTGTGTGGCATCTACTGTATTATATTTATCTTCGGTAGCTTGCAACTTTAGTCATAACTATCTTTCATTTGATCTTGAAAGTTGACTTGACTGTCATGTTGGAGGTCCATTCACTGTGTTGGGGTATTTGCTTGTATTATATGCTTCATCCCTCGATGCTTGATTGTTTGAACATGTTACTCCATTTCGAATGTAGAATTTGATCTTCATGTACCTTTCGATGGTTTGAAACCCTGAGGCATTGGTGGTAGCCTTTTACAAAGTTTATATCTTCTTTTTTGGATGACTTGTATGCAATGTTGTTTCATCTTACTCCTTTGTCATAATGAGATGACCCTTCATAAGATCTATTCTGCAACTTGTTCAAATGATATATAAGTTCTTGTATCTTCCTTGCTCTGTCTCTTTTCTCTTTATCAGGTACAATAATCTAAAAACTTGTATCACTCTTGAGATGACTGTAATCTAATTTTTTTGAATTTGTCTTTTGTCAATCTTGACTCAGTCATATAGTTCTGATTTGTTTCAATCAATTGTAATGATGTCATGATGATGTCTTCCTTATGTAAGTTGATTAGATGATGCATGATATAGCTTAGAATGATGCATCCTGTCTTTTTCTGGTACTCTTTTCAAAAAATGAAAAGAAACATGCTAGGATCAAACCCTTGTGGGAGCCACATTTAATCCACATATTTATTTGTCTTCAAATCAACAACAAGATTTGTCCTATACCTGCACAGTGAACAAAGAAGTTAGCATAAAAAGTACCTAATAGCATTGATTGATCTCCTTCATGATTTCTTCTTGATCTGTATCATTATCTAATCTAAATTCTTATCTGAATGCATGATATGATATGTAGATGGCTTTGTTTGATAAAAGCATGTGATAACTGTAAACATCCAGAGCACTAACGGGGTTGTCCCAAAATTTTGCAGGTTTCAACTAGATGGTGGCTTGGATTGAAGCATGAAGACTGAAGACTTTGAAGACCAACTTCAACATCAACCTCCATCATCAGGCAATGATGGATGTTTAGATTTATCATATGTTCTTTTCTCTTTTCTTTTATCAAATAGATACATAGCTTGCATGTCTGCAATTGCTCAGTTTAGTTATTCCCATGGCTTGTGTGGGACACATTTAAAAAATTTCTTTAAAACATGATCAGTTAGTTTCTCTAATGCATATGATGTATATGTATTTCCTTTTTAATCAATGCATGAGATAAAGTAATAGATACTTGGATGTATGTTCAAAACATGACATGAAATAACAGTGTAATACAACATCTTTCTCTCTTTTATTCAAAACTGATTAATTTGAATAATCAATTTAACTTATAACTGCTGAAAAATCAAACTTTGTAGAACAAATGTATCTCCTTAAATGTTTGATCCTTTGATGATCAATTCTTTTGTCATGATAACTTATCAGTCCTAATTGGACTGATGGGTTATCCTGACAACTAGATCTCCTTTTCAACTTTGTCAAAGTGTCAACTATTCAAGAATGCATAACCTTGAAGTTTTTCTATTATTCATTCTGAACAATTAGACCTAGGTCCAACTAATTTTCAGTGTGAACAAAAAATTAGTAACATTTCTAGTGACCTCTTAGGGGTGTTTGCCTGCTAAACAGTTTAGAACCAGTAACCTTGCCTTCTCATTGGGCATAGATTCATTTATGCCCTGAACTTAGAGAAATTCTGCAACTCACACTAACTAAAAATAATAGTAGCAACTAACTGAAAAACTGAAACTAAAACTAATTTGCTTAAAATAGAACCAGCTACATGTGTAGAAGCACTTCTTGGAAACAAAACAACAAAACTGAAACTAACTATGCAAAAGCACTTATTTGCAGCATAAGGCTGCCTTACTTAGTAACATATCTTGAGGTGAATCCCGTTAACTGGGATTGCCAACACCTCACCATCTAACTTAGCAAGCTGAAATGCATTATTTTTCTTACACTCTGTGATTATATATGGTCCATCCCACATTGCATCAAACTTTGTATGCTATCCTGGTCTGCTTTTCAATTCATTCCACTTGAAAACTAGATCTCCTTCTTTATAAACTCTTGGTACTGCTCTTTTATCAAAAGTCATTTTCATTTGGGCCTGGTGTACTTCCAATGTTTTCAAGGCCTCCTTTCTAATCTCTTCATGTTCAATCAGTTGTGTAAGCTTGATTTCCATTGGCTGTTCTTCAAGTAACTCTAGCTCTTTTATATAGCTAAGTGTTGGCAACTCCATTGTTATTGGTAACTTGGCTTCTTTTCCATATGTAAGCACATAAGGTGAATTACCTATTGATCTTTTAGGTGTAATCCTATCAGCCCACAGTCCTAACTTTAATTTATCATGCCAAGACCTCTGATTCTCATCAATTGTTTTCTTTATTATCTTAATCAGATTTTTGTTAGTTGATTCAACCTGTCCATTACCTTGAGGGTAATAATTTGATCAAGTATTCAAGAATATGTTATTTTTGACAGACCAATTAAATATTCTTAATCTAATGAATGCTAAAGCATTATCTGAAATAATTAAGTCAGAACTTCCAAACTTGGACACTAGATCTTGATAAAAATTTAGGACTGATGTTTCATTAGCATCTTTCAAAGCAACTACTTCAGTCCACTTAGTGAAATAATCTGTTGCAGTCAAAATCCACTTGTGTCCTTGGCTTGAAGGTGGATTGATAGGACCAATGAAATCTAATCCCCACTTGCCAAATGGTTGTTCCACTTGAATTGGATGCAAGGGCATTGCTGCCAGCCTTTGTTTACCTGCAAAAATTGAACATTTAAGACATTTCTTTACCCATTCATGAGCATCCTTGAACATGTCAAGCCAATAGCAACCAGCCCTCATAATTTTTAGAGTTGTTGTTCTAGCTGCAAAGTGACCTCCAGCAGGTCCATCATGAAATTCTTCTAGAATTTTTTGAGTCTAATATGGCTATACACATCTTAGTAAAATATTGTTAAAATCTCTCTTGTATAGAATTCCATCAATTATAGCATAAGGGATTGCCTATAATCTATAATATCTTCTTTTAGATCTGTCCAGGCCTTTTAGACAATCACTCGTGTACAGATAATGAATCATATCATGCATCCAACTTGCAGGGGGTCTGGGACAGCAGCTGTTTCATTGTTTTGAAGCACTGTCTCAACCTCTCCTTCAAGTTCCTTGCTGTATCCTTTATTTCTTGCAAGTTGTTCACACAGTCCCTTGCCTCGGACCAGCTTGGTTACCTCAATTTGTATGTCATATTCCATGACCTTTGTTATCTACCCTACTTTCTTATCATTTAAATCTTTACTGAGAAAAAAATCTTTCACTATTGGGTGAGCAACCATTAATTGAATTCTATTATTTGAAAGCATGTGTTTGAATTTCTTTAAGCTCCTGATAATAGCTAATACATGCTTTTCAACAAAAGAATATCTTACCTCGTAGTCATGCAGAACTTGGCTGAAAAATGCCATAGGTTGTTCCATTCCTTCACTATTTTGCTGACATAGCATAGCTGATATAGTATCCACACTGCCAAATGCATATAAAATGAAGTCTTTATCAATATTTGGATTTATTAGAGTTGGAGTAGCAGCAAGTGCTTCCTTTATTTCTTCAAAGCTCTGCTTTCCCTCTTTGGTCCAACTGAAGGGAATATTCTTCTTCAGCATTGCTATAAGAGGTTGTAAAAGTGCTGCTATGTTTGGAATAAACCTTCTTACAAAGTTAATTCTTCCCAGAAAGCTCTGTAAGCCTTTCTTATGTGCAAGAAGAGCTAATGCCAGTATTGCAGTAATTTTTTTTAGGATCAATTAATGTTCCATCCTTAGACACAATGTGTCCCAACAGTTTTCCTTCATGAACAGAGAAAATACTCTTCTTTGGGTTCAATGATACCCCAAATTCTCTACATCTCTCAAAGATTAGTCTTAAATAATGAAAATGATTTTCAGCTTTTTTAGAAAAAACAATCACATCATCTAAGTATACAAGCACAATTTTATTAATCAAGCCTTGATAATACATGTCCATTGCTCTTTGAAATGTTGCATCTGCATTTGATAAGACAAATGGCATCTTTTTGTATGCTAGTGTGTCCCATTTTGTGGTAAAAGTTGTCTTGTATTGATCTTCCTCTTTCACAAGAATTTGGTTATAACCTGAATAACCATCCAATAAAGAAAACCTCTCTGATCCAGAAACAATCTGCAATATCTATTCCATAGATGGTAAAGGGTAATGATCCTTTAAAGATGCTCTATTTAAATCATGGAAATCAACACATAATTTGATTTCTCTATTTTTCTTTCTAACAGGAACCAAGTTAGAAACCCATGAAGTATGTTTGATAGAAAAAATTATATTACCTTCAATGAGTTTATTGAGTTATGTTTTCAAGAGCACTTCCAGCTTGGGATTCAATGGTCTTTGCTTCTGTTTGACAGGTTTAGCTTTGGGTTCCAACTCTATTGTGTGTTGAGCTAACTCAAGGTTGAAACCTTTCAGATCTCCATATTCCCATGCAAAAATTTCACTAAACTCTTGACAAAGCTAGATGAATGCTTGTTGTTCTTGTTTTGTACATATCCTTCCCAACTTGAGCAAATTTCCTTTAAATATCTCAATAGATTCATAGTGTTCTTGCTTTATTGACAAGCTGGCCTTGTCTTTTCTTACTTGATCATCAATATTAAAGATAGATTCCAAGGTCACTAAGCCCTTGGGTAACTTATTTGATCTTAACTGAAGTATTTGATCATCATATTGTTGCACAAAATTTTGATGATTACCTATAGAAAATTTGGCTTCTTCCATTAAGAAATTTACAATCTATTCATTACTATCAAACACTTGCCAACTGACATTATTATCTGGAACTGATGGTCTAACAACAACTTTGACATATAAAGGAGAGTCAATATTCTTCATTTTAGCAAGAATATCATATTCAGCTCCTATAGCAGCTAGTTTGTCAGCTTGCTTATTATCAGTTCTAGGTACAGATATGAGATAAATGCATCAAACTCTTCTATCATGTCCCAAACTCTATTTTTGTATAATTTTAGCAAGTCATTTTTGTAGCAGCAAGGTTTCTAACTTGTTTAACCACTAACTCACTATCTCCAAACACTTTTAAACATCTAATTTTTCTCTTCCTTGCCCATTCTAATCCATGAACTAAAGCCTCATATTCAGCTAAGTTGTTAGAATAGTTGAAAGCAAATCTGAAAGATGAATAATATTTCTCACTTGTGGGAGAAACTAAAATAGCTCCTCCTCTAGCTCCTACCTTGCTTCTAGAACCATCAAAAAATAGTTCCCAAACATCATTTTCAGATTTTATAGTTTGTTGTTTTTCTTCTTTAATCAGATTTGGAATAACTGTATTATTTTCTTCAATCATGTACACACCAAGACCAATCTCATCCATTTGCTCAAATGGATCTGTTTCATGATTTTTTGTTGCCCATTGGTCTAGAACCAAATCTAGAATTCCTTCCAAAGGTGTGTTTGGATCTTGGATAGGAATTAGATCCTCTTGATAAAAAAATGGGAAGATTTGCATTTATAGAGCTGGGTGTGTAAGGTTCCGAATGATCTTTTTCTAGTAGTTTAGACTTGATTGTAACCTTGGTTCCATATCTAGTTCTGAAGAATAAATGTGTCCAATCAGATGATAAATACCCTCCTAACCTTGTTGTAAAATCTCTGGATAAGCAAATGACAAAGGTAGGTGAAAAATCAATGACATAAATGTCCTAGTATATAACCAAGTTTGGACAAGCATGTAGAGTAAGGCCTAAATTTTTGAACATTCCAACTGTACTTACTTCAATTCCATCCATTTGTACAACACCTCTAACAACAAGTTCATATTTCAGACCTAACTTATCAGCTAGTTGTTTTGGCATAACTGAACTGTTGGCTCCTGAATCTATCATGCAATTATGTACTAAATAATCACCCACAATCAAAGTGACATAAAATGGTGGAGGTTTGTCTACTGGTTTAGGCTGTTCTATTCTTTTTTCTATTTCATTTGCAATCATTATCTGAGGTTGATGTGATTTTTGTACCTCATTTGACAAAGGCAACTGATATAGAGCATTTTGTAGCAAATCTTTTTGTTCTGGTATGTGTAAAGCATCTAAAATAAACATGCTTACTGTTGTATTTTTCATATGATCCAAAATATTAAAAATAGGGCCACTAACCTTTTGCTGTACTTTTGGGACAGCAACCTCTAGGTAGTCTTTTGTTGGCTATTTATTTTTTGTAGCTGGCTATCTTGACAAAATGTGCAAATCTTTTGATGTAGAGGCTTGATTTTGCTCATTCTAAGTTGTAGAAATTGTATTTTTCCCTTTATCAGTTGGCTGTGATACATTTCCAGCTTGTTGTTTTCCAGTTTCAGCTTGATGAATTGTATTTTTGGATTATTGTTGCAAGTCAACAACTCTCTTTTTTGATCTTGTGTTTGCTGCAATATTAGTAAAAGATTGCTTTTGACCTAGAAACTAATTTACACCACAAAATTTATTAGCCTACCAATTCATTAAAGCTACATCAGGATTAACATACTGACACTGAATGTCTAGTTGATTATTTACATCATTTGCTAAATTTTTAGCAGCAGCATAGTTATTTTGTACCATCAAAGCTTGATTTACTATTCCATTTAGACAAGTGGCCTGATTATGAGGTTGATTACAGGGATAGCACCATGCATAGTCTTGAACCATGTTGTCTGTATAGGCATTACTTCTTTTGATGTACTGATAGCATTTGGATTGTATTGTTGATTTGGCCTATTGTTGTAATTTCTTCTTTGACCCTGATAATTTGCCTAATAACCAGGTCTATTTGCTTGGTAAGGGGCTCCTTGGTAAGGTCTATTATTTTGATTTGTTTGAATATTTAGACTCACTAAGTCATTACTCACAGTCTGCAGTATTTTTGCTATGCTTTGTTGATTTTCTTTCAGCTCTCTAAATTCAGAATGAATGGGATCTGTATTATTTTGTGTGTTTGCTAAATAACTAAAAGATGGTATTGCTAAAATATGTGGGGCTGAAATTGGTATTAAAGGTTGTATATTTGGAAAAATTGGCATTAGAGGCCTAGGTGCTATCTTACTAGCTTGTATTAAACTATTTTCTGCTCTTATTGTAATATCAAAAGCAGCTGGTAAAGTTACCCCTCCCATGGATTGTATCATAACAACAATATCTGAATTTAATGCCCTTAAATAATAGAAAAAAACATGCTGTAGTGATGGTTTCACTATTTCAAGAATTCTATTCCATGTTTTCTAAAATCTGAAATTAAAATATGTCATTTGTTCTTGTGGAGCCCTCTTAATAGTAGTCATTTGTTCAACTAATCATAAATGATCAAACTTGTCCTGAAATTGCCTATTCAAAGCAGCACCTAATTCATCCCAAGATCTAATTGAATTTACTCTTAAGCCTCTAAACCATTGAAGAGATTTACCTTTTAATGATGCTGCTAGCAACCTGATTACAATGTTTTCCTCGGTGATGTGGTGAACAGTACATAAAGACTCCACATTTCTGATATGTTCAATGGGTGTAGTCCCATCTTCTCCTGTAAAACTTGACAAACTTTTCAATGCAGCCATTGGTATGTCATCATGCTAATTCAGATTCAAAGGGATGCCTCCATTAAAAGACACAAAAGGCTAATTTCAAGGTGGTGGTGGATTTCTTCCACCTCCTCCACCACCTCCAGGTGGTGGTAACACTCCACCTCCTCCACTAAGAGGTGGTAATACTCCTCCTCCTCCTCCTCCTAGTAAAGATATTGGAGTGGGTAAAACTTGAGTTGGTGTTTGGACTAAAACTTCTTGAAATATTTCTCGTAAAACAGGCTCTTCAGCAGTAAACTTGAGAAGAAGTGGTTCCTCTTGGAAAATAGGGATCTATTCTTCTAGGCTTGTTGGTGGGGAACTTAAAAATTCTATTGATGAACTTGCAAACAATGGATTCTGATGTGAAGCAAAGTTAGGATGTGTACTTGGCAGACCTATAATAATTGATAAATCTACTATATTAGCCTCTTTCTCTACTTTTATTCTCCTTTATGGTGGAGATAACTGATCATGCTTCTTCTTAGAATTTTTACTTCACCTTGTTTGATATTTTTTCATAGGCTGCAACATCTGATCTAAAAAACCAAAGTATTATAGTCGCTAGGTACTGATAAGAAACCTCTAAAAGGCTAGAATTCTGCTGTTCATACTAAAAATAGAAAAAAGAAATAAATCCTTTTGAACTAAAAATCAGTTCAAAGGTCCCACCGGGCGTGCCAAGAACTATTATCACTGGGAATTGCACCCGTATGCAAAGCTGGTTAAAGCACTACAATTCTGTGTAACATGGGACTAATCTCAGGTTGTGGGTGCCTTATGACAAGATTAGACCTCCAGATTGTGGGCTGGTTCCCTTCAAATGTTCTATTGAGATGTATGCTTTTACTTTTTTGGAAAAGGGAAGAAAGAAACTAAATAAACTCTAAGTGTAAAATGGTGATGCACTTGATATAGATAAAAATAATGCATTCTGATTCACAATGCTTGCTCAGAAATATGACTTGTTCACAATCTAGACTTGGCATAAATATCACAAAAATGATTCTAAGTAAGGTTTTAAAATAGGTTTTTATGAAGGAAAATAGTTTTTCACAGCATAAAAAGACTATTTCTGGTTAACATGACCTAAGACCTATGATAAATTTATGCTTTAATGTTGTAAACAATGAGATGAGACAATAATTTTGAAGGTTTAATAATAAAACACAGCAAAATTTCATCAAAATCACTTTAATATTTAGCACTAAAAGGAAAGGTAATTCAACTAATCTGAAATAACAAAGGAAAGCTTTGCAAAAAGATAAAAGATAACCTATAACTTGTTAATCTCTCAATAAAATTGTAATAGTGAGCTACAAGAATTCTCCAATCTATCTGAATCAAAATGAGAATCAAGAACTAGCAAAAATAGACTTTTGCTTTACAATATATAGGCTTGCTCTCTCTAAGAGGCATGCAAAAAAATATAGACTTGAAGATAACTGCCTCTAAAAATACTCATTCCCGAGCAACCTCAAAAATCCTCGAAATTAGGGTCTAAAACTACCTCAAATTGAGCAAAAATAGCTTCGATTTGGGCTTCTCCATGTGTTTGACCAAAATTTTGACTAAGGACCCTAAAAATACTCCTAAAAGTCATGCAAAACCTCCTAGGTGGCCTAGTTAACTCAACTAATCAATTTACGTGATTTTGCACGAGCAAAATTGATTGTGAGTAAATAATAAAGTAACAAAGTCTTACTCTATTATTGGTTACAATTTGTTCTATTTTTTATTTTACAACTTGTGGAAAATAATAAATTAATTTATAGAATATTACTTTATTATTTATTTACAATTAATTTATGTGTAAAATCATGCATGATTAGAAGAAAAATATACTCCTTATCACTCCAATACATTTGCCTACTTTGCAAAATAGGACTTAGGAATATTTACACAATTCCTTATCACTCCAATACATTTGTGAAAAAATATCTCCCTTTGCAAGGAAAATAAAAGAACCAGTCAATCCTGAAGCACTCCATGCACAAGACAAAAATTACATAAATATCCATTTCTCAAATCTCCTTATATCCCCATTTGCAAAAATTGAAGTTAAGGAAAGAAAACAACTCCACTATGCAACTTGACCCCATGCATAAAAAAGATCCATTATATGTTGTCATTATCAATGCTACCACCATTTAATTGTCACATCACTACAAGACAAATATATTATTATCCATATGCTATATCTCCACCATGCATAATGAGCTTACCCTTGAACTCCATGTATTTCATATGCATCAAATATTGCACCATTATAGATGCTCACCTTATCCGCCACCTTGTAAACTCTATGTTCATGCATATCATGTTTAAAAAACATCCACCTCCTCGGCTATTAGTCACCATGCATAATATTGAAATCCATCCTTGGATGCTTGGACATAGGCACAAGGACCTAAGCATGTGTTTTGTTATGCCTCCACCATTCGACCACCAAGGAAACTTCACCATGCATAAAATGTTATAAGGCTTGGAGCCTCACCACATGTTATATAGGCCTCTTGATTTAAAAAGGAACCAACCTCCAAAGGGTTGATGTTAGCCACTATGTGTTATGATTGCTAGGGAAAGTCTTGACCCCGACAACAATTTTGGATAAGGTAATAATTGGTTTTTCTAAGTCAAAAAAAGCACTTGAGTGAAAAGAACCTTCGAACAAAATAGGGAAACAACCCTAATTTTTTCTCATTCACACTTCTTTTGACTCCTCTCTTTGTGCTTTGCACAAACATGTCATCCGAGGGTTTCAAGTAGCTCCATGGTGGCTCTGGTTTTCTCCTTCAATGGCTCTAATACATTGTCGCTGCCATGAACTCCTCATGAGATAGGATGAAGGTAACCTTTCTTTTCTTTTTGATATGAAACATTTGAAGTCTTTAGCTTCCTTCATCTGTATGGCCATGGCCTTTTTCACTGTTATAACAGCTCCATTATTGTGCATTCTTTAATGTCTTCATTCTGTCTCTGTGTGCTTCCTTTCTCAACAGTCTTCATTTGCTCCTCTGGAAGTTTGAGGCCACTGTGAGGCAGTGGAAGATCTTTCTTTCTCAACAGCAACAAGGTAAGCACTTGCTATCTAGTCTCTATAGTTTCATTCTTTTTTTGGTCTCACTCGTGAGATAGCATGACAAGCTGTAGATGGTTGTGGGTATTACATTTTATAGCAAAAAATGATGTGTCTCTGTTGGCCATGGTTGCATATTTCTTCTTTTATCTTAATCTACCTTCATTATGCAGAAACTTGAGGGTTTTGAAGTTTTGAAGTTAGGGTTTCACTTCATCCTGCATATCCGAAACTTCTACCTACCATGGCTATGCTTGTCTTTGTTAATAGGCATCAAAATTGTAACTTACTTAGAGGGTTTGTAAGATTTGGAGTTAGGGTTTTAATCTTCATCATGCACGGAAGAAACTTGTAATGCCAGAACCACTATTTTACTTGATTTCTTCTTCTTTATTGTAAGAAATGAAAGATTTGATGTATTTGTAAAGAAATCTTGTGAATCTGGCAAATGGTTATACACTCTTTCTTGTTTCTTTCTCCTCTCTGTTGGTTATGAATGTATCATGGCATTTTCATTGAAATCTCTCAACTGTGTCTGCAAGAACATCATTAGGGTTTGATTTCTTCAACACGGATGGTCTATTGTCTATGCAACAACACTTTGACTATGCTTTTATCTCTATATGCTAGAAAAAGTTTAGGGGTTTTGAAGTATTAGAAATAGGTTTCTTGCTTTACTTCTCATAATACTTCTCACCTCCTGTGACTATTTCTCACACATTTGCTGATGACTTATCTGCCTTATCATTCCACTGTGGCTAATGGGTAGAAGCATATGTTAATATTCTATCATGACAACAACCTTTTGATATTCTATATAATGGATTTGATATTTACCTCCATTTGCATCTGTAGCATAGATTGTATCATTCTGTAAGGTTCTTCTATAGACTATCTCTTCAGATTGCATGAATGCAAGGTTGATGAACTGTTTTGCTGTATTATCATCATTTAAATATGGGACTATCTTTCTATTATAACTGAATGTATATCATGGAAAATAGATTAGTTGCCTTCTTCCTTATTGTTTTTGGACTTCTTGAAATGTACCTGTAGCTTGGATAACATGCTTTTTTATTTCTTGCTATCTTTCAAGGCTTGTCTATAGCATAGGCATATTTCTTTATTTCATCTTCTGTAGTATGCCATCGTGCATCCTCATACCTATATTCGATACTCAAATCTCTACCTGTAGCTTCCTTGTGCATCTTCAGATCTCTTCTGGCTATTCATATCTTTATCATTATGCACCTTTGTATTATCAATATATGCTCTTGTCCCTCCATTCATCTATGATCATTCATGTGCATCTTCAGACTGCCTATCTTATCATTTCTCATGTTCCTCTATAGGTGGGCAATGATCATTATGGTGTATCATGAATGTTTCCTACTCATTTAAACCACTTCACAGGTCACTACCATGACTGTTATGGTGACGGTGACTGTATTTTGATAGCATAACTGTCATAGAAAGAAAAGTTGTCTTCTTCTTGATTGTTTGTCTTATCATTATTAATGTTCCTTTGTAGGTGAGCAATGACCATTATGATGTATCATACTACTTCATGATCACTGTCATGACTGTCTGTAATGATGGTGATTGCATTTATTTTGATTCTTGCATTGTATCCTTCTTTATGGCATCATTATATCTTTTGACTGTACTGTATCTCTGACTGCATCTTCTTCTGACTACATCTACTTCTATGTGGCACTTCTTCTGTGTGGATCTTGCATGGCATCCTCTCCTTACTATGTTGCATACATTTCTATGTGGCATCTACTTCTGTGTGGCACTCTCTGTAGCTTGCAACTTGCATAGCATCTTTTGTTGACTATGTCTTCTTCCGACTGCATCTTGCATATTATGTGGCATCTACTGTATTGTATTTATCTTCGGTAGCTTGCAACTTCAGTCATAACTGTCTTTCATTTGATCTTGAAAGTTGACTTGACTGTCATGTTGGAGGTCCATTCACTGTGTTGGGGTATTTGCTTGTATTATATGCTTCGTCCCTCGATTCTTGATTGTTTGAACATGTTACTCCATTTCAAATGTAGCATTTGATCTTCATGTACATTTTGATGGTTTGAAACCCTAAGACATTGGTGGCAGCCTTTCACAAAGTTTATATCTTCTTTTTTGGATGACTGGTATGCAATGTTGTTTCATCTTACTCCTTTGTCATAATGAGATGACCCTTCATAAGATCTATTCTGCAACTTGTTCAAATAATATATAAGTTCTTGTATCTTCCTTGCTCTATCTCTTTTCTTTTTATCAGGCACAATAATCTAAAAACTTGTATCACTCTTGAGATGACTGTAATCTAATTTTTTTGAATTTGTCTTTTGTCAATCTTGATTCAATCATATAGTTCGAATTTGTTTCAATCAACTATAATGATGTCATGATGACATCTTCCTTATGTAAATTGATTAGATGTTGCATGATATAGCTTAGAATGATGCATCCTATCTTTTTCTGATACTCTTTTCAAAAAGTGAAAAGAAACATACTGGACTCAAACCCTTGTGGGAGCCACATTTAATCCACATGTATATTTGTCTTCAAATCAGCAACAAGATTTGTCACATACCTGCATAGTGAACAAACAAGTTAGCATAAAAAGTACCTGATAGCATTGATTGATCTCCTTCATGATTTCTTCTTGATCTGTATCATTATCTGATCCAAATTCTTATCTAAATGCATGATATGATAAGTAGATGTCTCTATTTGATAAAAGCATGTGATAATTGTAAATGTCCAGAGCACTAATGGGGTTGTCCTTAAATTTTGCAGGTTTCAACTAGATGGTGGCTTGGATTGAAGCATGAAGACTGAAGACTTTGAAGACTAGCTTCAATAGCAACCTCCTGTTATCATCCAGATTTGCACCCTTTGCTGAGTTTTAAAACTTTAGCAGTCTGGAGAAACATGGGAATGATCTTGAAGTATGGTACCTTGCAAACTAAGATCAGACCTCCAGAGAAGGCTGGCTTCCTCTTTCTAAGCCTATTGCTTAGAGAAATGTAACTGAACCTAGTGCTAATGCTTGCAGGGGAATAGGGTAGAAGGAATGCTTTGAAAATGAAAGATAAAACTGGAAAAACTTGAAAATAAGGGTGATGCACCAGATTCAATATAAGAACCCTAATAGAACTGATAAAATGCACAACACAACTAGATACAACACGTAGATACACACAAATTTAGATGATTCTAGCAGAGGTAAGAAAAAAAAATGGTTGAGAGGAACAAAACGTTCACAGAGAATCATTTGCAGATTCACACTAAACTAAAAAAATTAGTAAAAGAGGTAAAATAACTTGCATATATTCAATAAGAAGGCATGGTTACAGTAGAGGAATACTCTGTTTGGAATTAGAAGCATAGATTTCCTAAATCTTCCAACGTCCAACCTTTTTTACATCTCATTTTTTTGCATATATAGCATTTTGCATTTTGACCTAAGTCGGTTACAATCAATTCATCCCATGGGCTTTGTCAGAAAATATTTGTGTCTGAAGGGAGTGCCGACCTACAAGAATTCATGGTATAAAATATTTGGAATAGGGGCAGATGGAAGATATTTTGAATCTTCAATGTGAGCTGCTGAATCATCAACATGCACCCATAAATGCAACAAATATCTGCATCTGCATATGCCAAATTGGTCACTAAAACGTCCAGTTGATCGAGCATGCAAATCTAGATCATATTCTGAAAGTAACAAAAATCCCCTCAAAATCCTGCCAGATGAAAGAGGAGGCAAAAATAAGCACTTTTGCCTTTTGAAGCATGTTGAAATTCGCCAGGATGAGGGAGATATCCACGGTCAAAGTTGCGGTCAACTATATCTTGGAATTATATATACAACTACACATGCACTTTTAGGTTCACTTTATGCATTCATGCAACTTCCTTCCTTTCTCCTTTTGTATATTCAATTCATTTTGCATGTCTTTGAATCTCCCTTTTGCATTGGCCTTTGTATCTATTTTTTTTGTATATGCAAATGTATATGCAATACAATTGCCAACATGCAATCGCGGGCCTTTACTTTTGTATCACCTTTTGCATCTTTCACCCTTGCCACATGTCATCACTCCATTGGTCACTGATTTGTACCTGAGACCCATGTTGAACAATTGCATCCACCTTATCAGTCGTCGGAAAGACCACAGACTAAGTCGCCGATGCACTAAGTCTCACCGAAATCCTTTGTGTGCGACCCTTTGTATATCTAATTTTATATGAGATACAATCGCATATACATACCTGTTGGGTGAATATTTTGTCATTAACTTGCTAACGGCAAAATGGGTATATCAGCCACAGCTATGATGAGACAAAGTCTCTCCTCTCAGCAAGGGGAGGTTCCCTCTAATTACTTGACTTTTGCAAACCAAACAACTTATGAAATTTATGTACACTAAAAACTATGTTTGTGGTGGTTCCATCTCATCTCATTCTCTTTTTTCAGAATAGATGTTAATACTTCAAACTCTTGATAAACGACTTCAAATTATCACAAAATCACAAAAACACAAAATTTTCTGTTACCTCACTTGCTACTTGTAAACAAAACTATTTGAAGTAGAATGCAGCCCAAAGTCTTCACTCCTCTTCAAGATGATAAAAGTAAATCGAATATAACAAATTGCAGCACAAAGTCTCCAAACTATTGTATTCTCACAAACATGAACATATAACCCACAAATGATTTGATAACACAAAGTCTATCAGAATCAGATTAAGAGTGCTCTTCAATCACTTGAAACAAACTCCACACTTCAATTATTATCAAATAAGATTATGATAGCAAGATGTAAGAACAAAACTATCACAACACAAATAATTCCAAGACAAAGATTGGAATTGAACTTGCTTTCTTGTATTGATAAATATTTGAATATTGATTTTCACAAAAAGCACAAAGTCTTGATTTGCTTTTCAATTCGCCAGAGTTTTCTTGCAATAGACAAAAGATAATATTTGCAAAAGAGGCCCCCTTTATTTATAGGGAAAGGCCTTGAGAAAATTTAGGAAAAATATAACTACTTTGACTTATTCAAAAATAGGAGTCCTTATTGACTTGGGACTTCCTATATTTTTACATGTAATTACATATTAAAAATGTACATGTAAAGATGTCCAAAATTGTTTTGAAAGTACATGTGAAAAATAGAAAATAAACTAAGGGAAAAGCAACTGCTTCAATTTGTGTCACCACTTTTTCTCATGTGGTGATCATACATAGTGAAAGCCGCTTGCATTTCAATGCTTTCTGGGTTGAATGCATTCTTGAAGATCATCCTGGCCCTCACTATGGCATCCCTCACTGTAGTGATTGATTTTGCATGATTAGTTAACCTGGTTTTCAGATTGTCCAAGGTTAACTAGTTGTCTAAAATGTTTTCCACAGAAGTTATTGAAAATGCTTTATCTTCAAATTCTTTCTGGAACATGTCTTCAAATTCTTGAACCATTTCTTCTGCAAAAAGAAATTGGTTGTCCTGTGATACCAACTTACAAGGTAACTCCTCCAACTTATGCAAAAGATTAACATCATTTTCTTCACTGATTTCCTTTGCAGCTTCAAGAACCTTGATCAAATTTCTTAGCATAATGCTCCTGTACATCAGAGCTTCCTTTGTTTCTGTATATGAATCCATGTTGGAAATAGCGCCAATTGATATTAGGGTACTTATTTTTAGCTTCCTCATTTCCACCCATTTATCATGAGTATCCTCCATGCGCTCAATATCTTGAGAGATAGCATCAATGAGATCATTAAGTTTTGCCCTTACTTTCCTCATTTTATCCGTCTTCTCAAATACATCTGTGAGCAAAGAGATTCCTTGCGCTCGCATCCTATCTAAGTACTCTTCAAGTACTTTTCCTTTGAGGTGAGTTTTTTCTACTTTCAGAATAATGGGGTCTTCTACAGATACGGCTTCTGGAGTAACTGCTTCTGAGTTCGAAGTGATTTTTCTTACCACTGCGGTCAGCTGTTCCACCTTTGCCTTGTAATAATCTTTCATTTCTTTTTCCCTATCAAACTTCTGGATTAGGATGTCCATGGCTGACTGCATATCATTTTTAGCACTTTCATGGGTGATTTTGCCCGATTCAAGTCTAGAAATAGAATAGTCATTCATATCAAAATTTTCAACAGTTGCATCCTGTGGAGGTTTTGCTATCTCCAAAAATTTATGTCCCTTATCTTCAAGTACCCTGGAAAGAATCTTCGGTTTCTTCGGGGCCTTAGGTTTTGCAGGTACCAACTTAGTGAAATCAAAATCATCTAGAGAGATGACTTGCTTTTTCCTCTTTGGCGTGTAAGCTGATAACCAAGGTGGGAGCAAAGAAGCACTCACATTGGGATCCATTCCTACTGCTGGTGTTCCCGGAACTGTGCTTGTACTGGTAGTAGAAACAATAGGCAGGGTGTTAGTAAAAACCGCACCTGTTACATTTGCACTTGAAACTTGCTTAGTATTCATCACAAAATGATCAAACATGGACGTATCCCCAATATCAAAAAATGAAGAAGACAAACTAGGAATTGACTCAGAAGAACGGAGAACATTTTCAAAAGTGCTTTGGGGATTATCAAAAATTATTTTAGGAGGAGAGGGAGATTCAGAGGAAGGAATGTTAATAGGAGAAACAAACACAGGAGCTGCGACAGGTGTATTTTCCTGTGGAGACAAAGCCTCCTTGTCTTGTTGATCTGAATTCCTATCTTCAACATCCATCTCTTTTGTAGCTGGCTCTTCAGTCGCTGGCTCCTCAACTTCCATATCTTTCGTTTCAGGTTCTTCCTCAATAGCTTTTGCTTTCTTCGTTACAAATCTAATTTTAGGCTTGTGTGTTTTAGAAGATGATGGAACATCACTCTTGTTCTTCATTCTATTTTCTACCTTTTTACCAGTCTGCTCTTGAATTTTAGTTTTCGAACCAGTGAGGAATTCTTTCAACGTAATTCCTTTATCTGCCAGCCATTTATTGGTGTTAGCCAATATGGGCTCAAATCTCTTCCTTAGTGAAATCAACTCCTTTTGGGGCCATTGGATTGGAGGGAGAGGAGTACTAGCAATTTGTTCTGGATCGTATCTGGCATCAACTAATTCCCCATCATCCACAAGATCTTCTAGAATATCAGCAAGTCCCAGATATTCAATCTATTCTAGAGACAACCTGCTATAGTCCAGTTTCCTGATATCTTCCTTCGTTCTCAAGTCTATCCAGACATCTTCCACCATGGGTTCATGAAACTAAGTTTTCCTCCTGATTTTATCCTTTACGCCCCGGTAGTCAAATTTTGGTCTCCTCTTGAATTGCTTCATGGTGACCAACTGCATTTCTGTCTCCATAGCCCTTGCCTTTGCGGTAGTCAACACTGAAGATCTGTCGATTTCCACTAGAAATCTGAAACCAGGCTTCTTGAGTTCCATCTGTTTGTTATGCACGATAATCATTTGTCTGCACAACTCCATCAAGACCAATTTATCTGAAGGAAATATAGGAAGCATATAAGGGTAGCCTTGGAAAAAGCCAACCCTCAAGTATGAAAAAGATGGAAATTGCAAAAACATACAACCGAAGTTATTAACCACTGTCCATGCCTCATCTAAAATCGTTCTCTGCTCCAGTTGGGAATCAAAAAGACAAAAGAATACAGCAAAGAATGCATCATTCACCCTCCTGAAATGGTGAATTGAACCTTTCAATGTCAGCTGAGAATAATATTGGTATACTGGGACTACTCTCCTATCCCCTTCTGATGATAATCCCAGAAAAATCCTCATGGAGGCTGCAATGTATACTAGATAGGAAGTCATGTAGAACTTGGAGGTAGTGGATACCTTCGTCAGTTGGTCATGCAAAGTGTTACTGATTTGTTCTGCCTAGAAAATAACTTGCTTGCCCTGGAGTATGACCTTAATGAAAGGATACATCCATTCATGAAACTGTGAAGAGGAGGACAAACCTCTTATCCTTCTGAGGAGAGTAATCAAGTCACCAACTTCTTCTACAAAATCACGTCAAGGAAAACTACGTGGCCACCTTGACAAACTTGACCTTGCAGTCTTCAACCATTTGTTGTTGATCACTTTCTTCATTTTTTCTGGATTCTTGTCATATTCCTTCTGAGCTTCAACAAAGTCAAGCTTCAATACCTCTGTTGCAGGAGGACACATGAACACCTTGTCAATGAACTCAGGATCCAACCTGATTATCACATTACCACTGGCGTCCACCACAGCTCTAATATCTTTGTTATAGAAATGGGCAAACTGAAGAATAAATTCTGTATTGTGAGCCGCCATTGGGAAGGATGATACTAGATGAATATTACTCTCCACTATCTTCTTCATCATAACACTGGGGTTGCTTGACTTGCTTCTCTCTACAAACTCAGCCATATCAACATGACCAATCTCTGTATCTCTAATGTCCTCAACATTAGAATGGACTGAGGTGATTGGGAAAACACCTTGATATTTGTACTTCATTACTTTTGACTTCTTCGAGGACAAGTCAGTCATTTGGATGAACTTTCACCGAGAAGAAGTCTGATGTTGAACGAAGCTCCGCAGAAGAAACTGCAACAAAAGTCATGATCATGCAATTAGGGAAAATATGGGCAATCTGGGAAAATTGCATGTTGATGATCACGACTATGGGAATGCGCTTGAAAAAGGGCTATAGTGTGAGCTGGCCAAAAATCAGAGGAGAAGCGGACTCGGGAAATCAAAATTGGAAATTTTCCAGAGTTGGAAAAATTTGGGACATTTTTGCATGGGCGGCAAAATTTGCCACCCTTGCATATGAGGGTCTTGTATTATTTGCACTGGCGGCAAAATTTGTCGCCATTGCATGTTGATGAAGACTAGGAATTGGTATAAGCGGCAGATTTTGCTGCCAATACAGGTAATAAGAAAGACAAGGGTTTATGTTGGAGCGGCAAAATTTGCCAACGCTGCACTTCAGGTTTATCACTTTTCGATGTTTAGTCAGCAAATTTCACCGACATCTCATGAGGGGCACCGATACATATCTGAGCGGCAGATTTCACCAATTTTGCACATTGATATGAATGGTGAGGTTCCAGTGGCAAATTTTGCCGATGCTACATTTGAGGGAAATTTATAGATTTAAGTGTAAGGGCCAGGAGTTTTGCTGACTAAACACTTGGTAGTGGTTGCATGGTTTTCTTGTAGGATTGGCGAACTTCGCCGATGTTACGTAATGGTATGTAGCAAGGGTTTCGAGGATCTAGGGGATAAAAACCTAGAGGTTTCAAGACAAAACTTAGGGTACCTCTGGTGTGAAAACAAATCTGATACACATCATAAACAGACCTTACACAAAAAAGAAAATAATCACGAACAACAAAACAAAACAAAGAACAAAAAATGTAACGAAAATCTAAAAACAAAAATCTAAACGATACACATCATAAATGGTGAAGAAGGGGAACAGAAACAAAAGAGAAAACTTACCCGTCTAAAACTTGAAACCCTAGGTTCGATGGTGATGGATTAGGTCAATCCCTTTGACAGCGTGATCAAGCAATGTTGGAAGAGTCCGGTATAATAGCTTGGGAGAAAGGATGAAATGGCAAAATAAGCCATCAAAACACATTAAATAACATGAACACAAATGTTAAGCGAGTAGCACGAGTGGCCATTAATGGCACTGAGTGACCAAGATTCCAAAAATCTTGCTTGAGCGGAGGTTTCGGCCGCTCCGGCACTATAATCAACAAATGTGAAATGGCGGCAAAATCCGCCACCTATGCAAGATCATGAGGGAAAAATATGTAGTGGCGGCGAAATTTACCGCCTTTACATATTTTTATGAAAAACACATGTGATGGCGGTAAATTTCGCCGCCATTACACACTAATCTTAAAAACGATGCAAAAGCAACAAAAAATGCCGTCATTGCACATTGGAGTATGTAGGAGTGGCATTTTTTGCCGCTCTTGCATATCAAGAGTCAAAATTTTACTAACTCCTAAAAATGACCAATATTGACATTTTTACCGATTTACGACTTGAATGACCTTCGCGCATATCGAGAAACTGATTCCAAGGGATGTCATAAACTAGTCTAGAATGTCAAATGACCTAGCGTGAGATCAAGGGAATCTTGTCTCGATTTGCAAGCTTAGAGTGTAGATTCATGAAATAGACAAGTTTCGTGGGGGTTGTCTACAAAACGAGCGTAGCTGATTTTGAGAACAACAGTTGGCTCTAATTGGGGAACTTCCTTCAATCAAACATTGAAATGATTGAGGGGAGTAGAATCTAGTCTCTAAGTGCCTTCATCCATGCCATTGGGCTATAGAGTCAAGCTTAAAAGAAAAAGACACAAAGAACTAAACGAAAACGCAAAAATAAAACACAAAACTATACAAGTGTACAATCTAACTTATCTGATGCTTCAGAGATTGAAGTGCTTCAGATGTCATCCACTGTGAAGCAACAAGAATGGTGTCTCATCTTGATACTCTAGTAAGAAACTATTTTCACCACAGACTCGATGAATGGTGAATGGACCTCTCCATAAGGAATCAAATTTTCCGTGCATTCCTTTTGGTTCTCTCCTCTTGTCCCACAACAAGACTTGATCTCCAATCTGAAACTCACAAGACTTTGCCTTCTTGTCAAAGAGCTTCTTTACTTGATTTTGGTGCTTAGCAATACGGTCCACCACCATAGTGCACTGCTCCTCAAGTTCAGTCAAATACATGATCCTTTTATGAATAGAACTATCAAAAGTTCTATCTTCCAATGCCTTTACCAACTTCAATGCTAGCAATTCCAAGGTAATCGGTATCTCTGCATTCAGACCATATAGAAGCTAAAATGGAGACATGCCTATCGCTCTTTTGGGTGTAATTCTATCTGCCCATAAAGCATCAAACAATGCCTTATGCCAAGTTCTCTGATTCTCATCTACCAGTTTCCTGATGATAGTGACCAGATTCTTATTGCTTGATTCTGCTTGACCATTCCCTTGCGGATAATAGTTTGAAGAATGGGAAAGAATGATCCCATGCTCGTATAAAAACTTAGTAATCTCATGAGAGGAAAAACAAGTAGCATTGTCTACTACAATCTTGTTTGGAACTCCAAACCTGGAAATAATGTTCTCCTTAAGAAAACTGCATACCACTTCAGAAGTAGCATGCTTGACTGGAATAGCTTCCACCCATTTGGTAAAATAGTCTGTTGCGGTGAGAACATAGTTATGTCCCCCACTTGATGATGGATTCACAGTGCCAATGAAGTCAATACCCCATTGCTAAAAAGGTTCCTCAATCACCACTGGTTTTAGAGGTAAGGCTGCCAACTTCGGTTTCCCAACAAACTGTTGGCATAACTCACACCTACGTACCCAATTGTACGCATCTTGGAATAATGTGGGCCAATAGTATTGAGCACGCAGAATCTTGTGAGCTGTTACAGGTGCAGAAAATGTCCTCCACAAGCCAAGTTGTGGAAAGACTCCAAAAGTCTACTTTGTTGCGCTTTATCCACGCAACGGAGAAATACACCATCAAGACTTCTCTTGTACAAACCATTGTCCCAAAGGACGTAGTTAGCAGGTTTTAACTTGACAGTTCTTTTTTCCTTATAAGACAAGTGAGGACACTCACCATAGGTAAGGAAATGAGCGATATTGAAATACCACTCGTCAGTTGTAGTAACAAAAAGGACAGTTGGCGTGTCCACAACTGCATCTTCCTCATCCCCTATCTCTTTTGGAACGTTATCTGCGATCAATTGACACAAACCTTTACCATGCACAAGCTTAGTAGGCTTGATATCCAGATCAAATTCTTGGATCTTAGTAATCCAATTACCTCTCTTTGTTCCGAACTCCTGTTGAGTTAGGATAGATTTAACTGTTGTATCAGGCACCATGACAACAGTGTGTGAGTTTAGAATATAGAACCTGAAATGCTTCACCGCTTTGACCATGGCATAGGCATGCTTCTCCATATTCGAATACTTTAATTCATGAGCTTTGAGAGGACAACTCATAAACGATATGGGGGATTCAATGCCTTCTTCATTTTGCTGAACCAGAATAGCTGAAAGTGTGTGTTCTGAAGCGTAGTTGTAAACTACGAAATCTTTAGTGTAGTCGGGACAAACAAGAACTGGTGCATGAGCAATAGCTCTCTTGATATCCTCGAATGCTTCCTTGCCTTCCGCAGTCCAATGGAAAGTGGCATTACCCTTCATCATATTGACAATGTGATGGGTTTTTTCTGCAAACTCAGGAATGAACCTTCGACGAAAATTCACCTTTCCAAAGAAAGAATGAACAGCAGTCTTACTTGCAGGCAGAGTAAGACTTTGAATGGATTTAACTCTTTTCCGAGTCAATCTTAGTACCTTCCCGGGATACAATGTGTCCGAGAAACTTACCTTCTGTAACCCCAAAAACTGACTTCTTGGGATTGAGGGAAATACCATTTTGACGACAGCACTCCAACACTTGTCGTAAATGATGTGCATGATCATGACGATTTTTGGAGAAAATTGTCAAGTCATCAAGATACACCATGATGAACTTCCCCATCTCATCTCTGAAAGCAAGATCCATCACCCTCTGAAATGTGGCGCCAGCATTGATCAGACCAAAAGGCATTCTGCGATATGCAAATGTGCCCCATGGTGTGGTGAAGGCAGTTTTGAACTGATCAACTTCATTAACCTCCACTTGGTTATACCTCAAAAAACCATCTAACATAGATAGCATTTCTGAACTAGTAACTGTTTGCAACACTTGGTCCATGATGGGCAAAGGGTAGTTATCTTTCAAGGAAGACTAGTTGAGATTCCTGAAATCAACACAGATATGGATTTCTCCATTCTTCTTCCTCACAGGTACTATGTTTGTGATCCATGTGGAATGATGAATTGGAAAAATTATCCTTGCATTCAACATCTTCTAAATTTCAGAAAGAATCATACCTGATATCTTTGGATTGTATTGCCTCTGCTTTTGCTTATGAGGCAATGATCCAGCTTTGAGGGGAATTTCGTGTTGAACCTCCTTAGGCCTGAAGGACTTCAGATCATCATAGGAGTAAGCCAAAACATCAATGTAATGGCGAAGAAGGGTAATGAATTTGAATTTTTTGTCAGCAGTGCAACATTTTCCAATGTTGACCATCTTAGGATCTGCTTCCGAACCCAAATTGACCTGCTCAAATTCCATAGAGGAACTTGAATCCTGTTGTTGCCGCTACTTGATATACCTGTCATGTTTATCAAACAATTTTTCAAGGGAAACCAAACCTTTTGGGATTTTATTTCCTTTTAGTTGTAGAAATTCTTCGCCGGTTTGTGAATCTATCTCTGAAACATATTCACGCGGTGGTGATTCACCTCCTTCAAAGTAAAGCTCATCAAAGCTATCCATCTTTTCAAGGAAAGCGATGATTTGGTTATCGCCATTGAACACTTGCCAATGGTTAGCGTTATCAGGTACACTTGGTCGAAAGACCAGCTCAATAGTGTACTTGTTTCCTTTGAAATCCTTGTGTGGTACCATGAGAGTGGCGGAAACAGCCAATGAATCTGCACGATCATTGAACTCTCTTGGCACTGCAGAAATGTTAAAAGCATCAAAACCTTCAATGCAATCCCATACGCGATTGTAATAGTGTCTTAGTCTTTCATTTTTGGTTTGGTACAAATTCCTTACTTGACAAACCACCAATTCGGCATCCCCTTGAGCATGAAGGATTTTAGCACCCCTAGCACGAGCAGCTTCCAATCTGAGTAACAAAGACTCATATTCGGCGGTGTTATTGGTATTATCAAATTGTAACTTGTATGAAAAAGGTAAGATATCAGCTCGTGGCGATATCAAGACCACTCCGGCTCCAGAACTGGTAGAAGAACAGCTGCCATCAAACTCTAAAATCCAAACTTCATCAGAATTTGGTTTCTGGGACTTTCTTTGATTAGAAGATTCCTCTTCATCAATGAGGGAAGAATCTGGCATTACTATACCCTCACCTGAACTTTCATCTGAAAACTCTTCTGAGTCTCCATCTGACATATAAGAGCTATCACCCGGTGTACTCTCATCTGATGAACTGGAACAATCTTCAGTAGACAGAAAATAGTCACCCATTCCTAAGGACTCAAACAAAATTTGAGCTTTGGGATTTGATGTTTGAGTAACAATGTACTTTGCCTCTTTCTCAGGAAGCAACTTCTGCATGACACCTTTAACAGGTATCATTGCTTCAGACAAATCCATGTTCAACTCCCCACCTACATCTTTGCAAAAATTACACACAAGAAGAACGTCGTATGAGGCTGGAACATCAGCTACCAGGACTATCATCTTAATTCTCTTATCTGGAAAAGCTGCAAACGCAAATTGGGCGTCTTTGATTTGACCCAAAAGTGGAACTTGCTTATTCTCCATAGAGAAACACCTCCCAAAAGTTTTGGTTAAGGTGAGGCCAAGGGCGTTTGCTACCTTAGCGGGCATAACATTGTCAGAGGCTCTGGAATCTATTACGCAATTGCTCAATTTATGACCATTCACTAATAGGGAAACATAGAAAGGTTCAATTTTTCGAGAGGCCTCAGGGGGAGTAGTGACAAGATTATTTTGGGTAAGCTTACTTTTGGGGAGGTCATGAGAAGCTTTTGGAAATTCTTGTCCTGCAGGGACGGTCTTATTTTTGACATATTTGGCTAATCTATCAAATTGTTCAGGATTAGCCTGTAAATACTCAACTTCAGACATTTGTATCTTAGTTCTCCTAGCATGATCTATTATATCAAACTGTTGAAAAGAATTAGACATGGAGGAAGAAAAACCATCATTCTAATTTTTGGTAGAAATAGCACTAGTCTGAGGAGTAGAAGTGGAAGGTACAAATTCGTTAGAGGCACTTACTTGTTTATTGACCACCGGGTCTTTTTATTAGAAAGGTAGCGGAGTCCCCCGTTTAGTGATTGAAATCACCGGTTGGGATTCTTCTCTTGCCTTCCCTTTATTAGCTTGAAGAGCTGACTGATTTTGAGACCTAGTGAAAACAGCATACGCTCCTTCACTCACTTCTCCCTTTTCAGCTTCATCCTGATAATTCAGAAAACTGATGGTAGAGTCGCCAGCTAACTCTTCTTCTCCTTCGGTGAAGAGATTAGCACCATTTTCATAATCCAACTCAGGTTGGAAAGAAAGTTCATTTTCTGCTTCATAATAGCCAACAGCAGAGTTGACCGGTGATGCTTCAATGGCAAGCTTCCCCTATGCAGGTGGAAGACGGTTGTGTTGTCCTTGATTCCTAGTAGTGTTGCCTTGATATGAATTGTTTGGAAATGTCCTTGGTATATCTCAGTAAGAAGAAGGAGCAAACATACCTTGAGACATTTGTCTCTTTGATCCGTGGTGCTTGTGGAAGGATTCTCAGTAGAAGAGGAGCTTTTATTTCTATTAGTATCTCTTCTTATCTTACCCGCAAGGATAAGATCATCTTCTACTTCAGTTGCCAGAATCTGAGCTGCAGCAAGATCGGTAGGAGCAGCTCGTCTCAAAAGAAAACTCACCTCAAGAAGTTGTGTATTGATAAAGAAACACTTAAGATTCTCCGTTGTTGGCTCAGTGGTGGTGGGAATCCTATTTCTCAACTTGTTGAACTTAGCGATGAAATCTCGCATAGGTTCGTGAGGTTCCTTTTTCATCTGTGTCAGTTGCGCCAATAATGCATGTGCATCCTCCGCAGGTTTAAACCTGGCTTCAAACTTGGCTTTGAGAGTATTCTAGTTTGTTATGGTCTGAGCTTGGAGGTGGTAAAACCAGTCCGCAGCAGCAACTTGTAGTGTTTCTTCAAAGAGTCGTACAGCGACATCTTCGTGCTCGACACCTATCACACCACAAGCTATACAGAAAGCTGCAATGTGCTCATCAGGATGAACTTTCCCGTCACCATAGAATTTGGGAAAATTCTTTCTTGAACTACGAGGTAGTTCGTGCAAGGGTGGAGTCAAATTCAGAGGACCAAAGGTATTACCCCAAGGGCCTTGGGCTGCCATGACGGGCTGATTGAAAGGTGGTATAACAAACCTTGGTGTCGTATGAATAGACAAAACTCTGTTAGCACCAGCACTAGAAACTTCACCTGGTATTGGAGACCTAGTGTTTATAGGGGGAAAACTCCTGGTGCACTGAAGACGAGGTCATGGAGTTAAGAATCCAAAATTATTCTGCTGCATCAATTCAAATGCAGGATCAATAATACCCTGAGCCCTCTTGCTTCTGGTGTACCAGAAATCTGCCAGAATGTAGTATGCTAAACACAAGTTTGCAAGAAAAATGGAAAAGAACTGAAAATGCTTCAACTTGGAGCATGAGGCTTCAAGTTGCATGTTCCTTCCCTAGCAGAGTCGCCAAAAAACTATTGGGTGAATATTTTGTCATTAACTCGCTAACGGCAAAATGGGTATATCAGCCACAACTATGATGAGACAAAGTCTCTCCTCTCAGCAAGGGGAGGTTCCCTCTAATTACTTGACTTTTGCAAACCAAACAACTTATGAAATTTATGTACACTAAAAACTATGTTTGTGGTGGTTCCATCTCATCTCATTCTCTTTTTTTAGAATAGATGTTAATACTTCAAACTCTTGATAAACGACTTCAAATTATCACAAAATCAAAGAAACACAAAGTTTTCTGTTACCTCACTTGCTACTTGTAAAAGAAACTATTTGAAGTAGAATGCAGCCCAAAGTCTTCACTCCTCTTCAAGATGATAAAAGTAAATTGAATATAACAAATTGCAGCACAAAGTCTCCAAACTATTGTATTCTCACAAACATGAACATATAACCCACAAATGATTTGATAACACAAAGTCTATCAGAATCATATTAAGAGCGCTCTTCAATCACTTGAAACAAACTCCACACTTCAATTATTATCAAATAAGATTATGATAGCAAGACGTAAGAACAAAACTATCACAACACAAATAATTCCAAGACAAAGATTGGAATTGAACTTGTTTTCTTGTATTGATAAATATTTGAATATTGATTTTCACAAAAAGCACAAAGTCTTGATTTGCTTTTCAATTCACCAGAGTTTTCTTGCAATAAACAAAAGATAATATTTACAAAAGAGCCCCCTTTATTTATAGCGAAAGGCCTTGAGAAAATTTAGGAAAAATATAACTACTTTGACTTTTTCAAAAATAGGAGTCCTTATTGACTTGGGACTTCCTATATTTTTACATGTAATTACATATTTAAAATGTACATGTAAAGATGTCCAAAATTGTTTTGAAAGTACATGTGAAAAATAGAAAATAAACTAAGGGAAAAACAACTGCTTCAATTTGTGTCACCACTTTTTCTCATGTGGTGATCATACATAGTGAAAGCTGCTTGCATTTCAATGCTATCTGGTTGAATGCATTCTTGAAGATCATCCTGGCCCTCGCTATGGCAGCCCTCACTGTAGTGATTGATTTTACATGATTAGTTAACCTAGTTTTCAGATTGTCCAAGGTTAACTGGTTGTCTAAAATGTTGTCCACATAAGTTATTGAAAATGCTTTATCTTCAAATTCTTTCTGGAACATGTCTTCAAATTCCTGAACAATTTCTTCTGCAGAAAGAAATTGGTTGTCCTGTGATACCAACTTACAAGGTAACTCCTCCAACTTATGCGAAAGATTAACATCATTTTCTTCACTGATTTCCTTTGCAGCTTCAAGATCCTTGATCAAATTTCTTAGCATATTGCTCCTATACATCAGAGCTTCCTTTGTTTCTATATATGAATCCCTGTTGGAAATAGCGCCAATTGATATTAGGGTACTTATTTTTAGCTTCCTCATTTCCACCCATTTATCATGAGTATGCTCCGTGTGCTAAATATCTTGAGAGATAGCATCAATGAGATCATTAAGTTCTGCCCTTACTTTCCTCATTTTATCCGTCTTCTCAAATACATCTATGAGCAAAGAGATTCCTTGCGCTCGCATCCTGTCTAAGTACTCTTCAAGTACTTTTCCTTTGAGGTGAGTTTTTTCTGCTTTCAGAATGATGGGGTCTTCTAAAAATACGGCTTCTGGAGTAACTGCTTCTGAGTTCGAAGTGATTTTTCTTACCATTGCGGTCAGCTATTCCACCTTTGCCTTGTAATAATCTTTCATTTCTTTTTCCCTGTCAAACTTCTGGATCAGGATGTCCATGGCTGACTGCATATCATTTTTAGCGCTTTCATGGGTGATTTTGCCCAATTCAAGTCTAGAAATAGAATAGTCATTCACATCAAAATTTTCAACAGTTGCATCCTATGGAGGTTTTGCTATCTCCAAAAATTTATGTCCCTTATCTTCAAGTACCCTGGAAAGAATCTTCGGTTTCTTCGGGGCCTTAGTTTTTGCAGGTACCAACTTAGTGAAATCAAAATCATCTGGAGAGATGAATTGCTTTTTCCTCTTTGGCATGTAAGCTGATAACCAAGGTGGGAGCAAAGAAGCACTCACATTGGGATCCATTCCTACTGCTGGTGTTCCCGGAACTGTGCTTGTACTGGTAGTAGAAACAATAGGCGGGGTGTTAGTAAAAACTGCACCTGTTACATTTGCACTTGAAACTTGCTCAGTATTCATCACAAAATGATCAAACATGGACGTATCCCCAATATCAAAAGACGAAGAAGACAAACTAGGAATTGATTCAGAAGAATGGAGAACATTTTCAAAAGTGCTTTGGGGATTATCAAAAATTATTTTAGGAGGAGAGGGAGATTCAGAGGAAGGAATGTTAATAGGAGAAATAGACACAGGAGCTGCGACAGGTGTATTTTCCTGTGGAGACAAAGCCTCCTCATCTTGTTGATCTGAATTCCTGTCTTCAACATCCATCTCTTATGTAGCTGGCTCTTCAGTCACTGGCTCCTCAACTTCCATATCTTTCGTTTCAGGTTCTTCCTCAACAGCTTTTGCTTTCTTCGTTACAAATCTAATTTTAGGCTTGTGTGTTTTAGAAGATGATGGAGCATCACTCTTGTTCTTCGTTCTGTTTTCTACCTTTTTACCAGTCTGCTCTTGAATTTCAGTTTCTGAACCAGTGAGGAATTCTTTCAGCGTAATTCCTTTATCTGCTAGCCATTTATTGGTGTTAGCCAATATGGGCTCAAATCTCTTCCTTAGTGAAATCAACTCCTTTTGGGACCATTGGATTGGAGGGAGAGGAGTACTAGCAATCTATTCTACATCGTATCTGGCATCAACCAATTCCCCATCATCCACAAGATCTTCTGGAATATTAGCAAGTCCTAGATATTCAATCTGTTCTAGAGACAACCTGCTATAGTCCAGTTTCCTGATATCTTCCTCTGTTCTCAAGTCTATCCAGACATCTTCCACCATGGGTTCATGAAACTGAGTTTTCCTCCTGATTTTATCCTTTATGCCCCAGTAGTCAAATTTTGGTCTCCTCTTGAATTGCTTCATGGTGACCAACTGCATTTCTGTCTCCATAGCCCTTGCCTTTGCGGCAGTCAACACTGAATATCTGCTGATTTCCACTAGAAATCTGAAACCAGGCTTCTTGAGTTCCATCTGTTTGTTATGCACGACAATCATTTGTCTACACAACTCCATCAAGACCAGTTTATCTAAAGGAAATATAGGAAGCATATAAGGGTAGCCTTGGAAAAAGCCAACCCTCAAGTATGAAAAAGATGGAAATTACAAAAACATACAACTGAAGTTATTAACCACTGTCCATGCCTCGTCTAAAATCCTTCTCTGCTCCAGTTGTGGATCAAAAAGACACAAGAATACAGTAAAGAACTCATCATTCACCCTCCTAAAATGGTGAATTGAACCTTTCAATGTTAGCTGAGAATAATATTGGTATACTGGGACTACTCTCCTATCCCCTTCTGATGATAATCCTAGAAAAATCCTCATGGAGGCTGCAATGTATACCAGATAGGAAGTCATGTAGAACTTGGAGGTAGTGGATACCTTCGTCAGTTGGTCATGCAAAGCGTTACTAATTTGTTCTCCCCAGAAAATAACTTGCTTGCCCTGGAGTATGACCTTAATGAAAGGATACATCCATTCATGAAACTATGAAGAGGAGGACAAACCTCTTATCCTGCTGAGGAGAGTAATCAAGTCACCAACTTCTTCTACAAAATCACTTTGAGGAAAACTACGTGGCCACCTTGACAAACTTGACCTTGCAGTCTTCAACCATTTGTTGTTGATCACTTTCTTCGCTTTTTCTGGATTCTTGTCATATTCCTTCTGAGCTTCAACAAAGTCAAGCTTCAATACCTCTGTCGTAGGAGGACACATGAACACCTTGTCAATGAACTCAGGATCCAACCTGATTATCACATTACCACTGGCATCCACCACAACTCTAATATCTTTGTTATAGAAATGGGCACACTGAAGAACAAATTCTGTATTGTGAGCTGCCACTGGGAAGGATGATACTAGATGAATATTACTCTCCACTATCTTCTTCATCATAGCATTGGGGTTGCTTGAGTTGGTTCTCTCTACAAACTCAACCATATCAACATGGCCAATCTCCGTATCTCTAATGTCCTCAACATTAGAATGGATTGAGGTGATTGGGAAAACACCTTCATATTTGTACTTCATTGCTTTTGACTTCTTCGGGGACAAGTCAGTCATTTGGATGACCTTTCACCGAGAAGAAGTCTGATGTTGAACGAAGCTCCGCAGAAGAAACTGCAACAAAAGTCATGATCATGCAATTAGGGAAAATATGGGCAATCTGGGAAAATTGCATGTTGATGATCACGACTATGGGAATGCACTTGAAAAAGGGCTATAGTGCGAGTTGGCCAAAAATCAGAGGAGAAGCGGACTCAGGAAATCAAAATTGGAAATTTTCCAGAGTTGGAAAAATTTGGGACATTTTTGCATGGGCGAAAAAATTTGCCGCCCTTGCATATGAGGGTCTTGTATCATTTGTACTGGCAGCAAAATTTTCCGCCATTGCATGTTGATGAAGACTAGGAATTGGTATAAGCGGTAGATTTTGCTGCCAATACAGGTAACAAGAAAGGCAAGGGTTTATGTCGGAGCGGCAAAATTTTCCGACGCTGCACTTCAGGTTTATCACTTTTCGATGTTTAGTCGGCAAATTTCATCGACATCTCATGAGGGGCACCGATACATATCTGAGCGGCAGATTTCGCCAATTTTGCACATTGATATGAATGGTGAGGTTCTAGCGGCAAATTTTGCCGATGCTGCATTTGAGGGAAATTTACAGATTTAAGTGTAAGGGCCAAGAGTTTTGCCGACTAAACATTTGGTAGTGGTCACATGGTTTTCTTGTAGGATTGGCGAACTTCGCCGATGTTACATAATGGTATGTAGCAAGAGTTTCGAGGATCTAGGCGATAAAAACCTAGAGGTTTCAAGACAAAACGTAGGGTACCTCTGGTGCGAAAACAAATCCGATACACATCATAAACAGACCTTACACAAAAAAGAAAATAATCACGAAAACAACAAAACAAAACAAAGAACAAAAAACGTAACGAAAATCTAAAAACAAAAATCTAAATGATACACATCATAAACGGTGAAGAAGGGGAACGGAAACAAAAGAGAAAACTTACCCGTCTAAAACTTAAAACCCTAGGTTCGATGGCGATGGATTAGGTCGATCCCTTTGACAGCGCGATCAAGCAATGTTGGAAGAGTTTGGTATAATAGCTCGGGAGAAAGGATGAAATGGCAAAATAAGCCATCAAAACACATTAAATAACACAAACACAAATGTTAAGCGAGTAGCACGAGTGGCCATTAATGGCACTGAGTGACCAAGATTCCAAAAATCTCGCTTGAGCGGAGGTTTCGGCCGCTCCAGCACTATAATCAACAAATGTGAAATGGCGGCAAAATCCACCGCCTATGCAAGATCATGAGGGAAAAAATATGTAGTGGCTGCAAAATTTACCGCCTTTACATATTTTTATGAAAAACACATGTGATGGCGGTAAATTTCACCACCATTACATACTAAACTTAAAAATGATGCAAAAGCAGCAAAAAATGCCGTCATTGCACATTGGAGTATGTAGGAGTGGCATTTTTTGCCGCTCTTGCATATCAAGAGTCAAAATTTTACTAACTCCTAAAAATGACCAATATTGACATTTTTACCGATTTACGACTTCAATGACCTTCGCGCATATTGAGAAACTGATTCCAAGGGATGTCATAAACCAGTCTAGAATGTCAAATGACCTAGCGTGAGATCAAGGGAATCTTGTCTCGATTTGCGAGCTTAGAGTGTAGATTCACGAAATGGACAAGTTTCGTGGGGGTTGTCTACAAAACGAGCGTAGCTGATTTTGAGAACAACAATACCATGTGGAACTCAAAGGATTAACAACCATATTGGAACTTTAGAACAGGTCTGGCCTTGTATCTTTTCTTCTTTGCATATTGGCTTATACATGCATTTCAATATACAACTGCAGACCCCAACACTGAGTTTGCCAAATTTAATTTCCCAATCAGGTCCACCTTGTATATCCCTGTTGTATCTAACCTTTGTATATTACATATACAATGTGAAATATATAAACAAAACTACATACAATCACCTGTACCTACAAACATTGCATCTGACTTGTATATCGCTTTGCATCTGCCCTTTGTATCTACAAACATACAATACGAACATACATACAAAGATGCATACAATCACATCTGCCTTTATAAACCAAAATGCATATTCTTTCAGGTTCGGGATTGTATCTTAGAAATGTATATGCCCCTATATATAGGATTTGTATATGCAAAGATACAATTGCATATACATGCAATTGGTAGACCCCATCATTTGTATCTGACCCTTGCCTGTTGCCTTGTATATGTGCTTGTATCTTTGAATTGCATATACAAGGATAACCTGATTCACTTTTGCATCCCGCCCCTTGTATCTCCCCCTTGTATATTGCCTTTGCATCTTCAATTGTATATGTGATTGTATATGAGATACAATCGCCCGATATACAATGGCGGATCTCATATTTTGCATAAGCTCTTGTATATTGCGTTGTATATGCAATAGACAAACGGAGATGCATACAACATAAATATACAATGAACCTGATGTACATTCACTTTTGCATCATGACCAAGATACAAGGAAAAAATGTATCTGAGATAAAATTTGACCAAATGATAGAAAACCCTAGAATAAGGATGACGTCATCATCATATACATGAAAAATGGCTAAGTATAAAACTGAGAAATCTCTGCAATAGAAAACAATTTGAGACAAAAGATTTCTGGGTTTTTCTGGGTTTTCTTCAAGGATTCTCTAGGAAAGCCTTTGGGATTTTTGGCAAGGTAGAGCATGGATAATTGAAGGATTTAAGCTTTGTAGGGTCATTTTCTAAAGGATATTCAAGGAATATACAAGGTGAACTATTTAACTCTGGATAGAGGAAAATAGGTCAACACCTCCATCATCAGGCAATGATGGATGTTTAGATTTATCATATGTTCTTTTCTCTTTTCTTTTATCAAACAAATACATAGCTTGCATGTCTACAATTGCTCAGTTTAGTTATTCCCACAGATTGTGTGGGACACATTTGAACATTTCTTTAAAACATGATTAGTTAGTTTCTTTGATGCATATGATGTATATGTATTTCCTTTTTAATCAATGCATGAGATAAAGTAACAGATACTTGGATCTATGTTTAAAACATGACATGAAATAGCAGTGTAATACAACATCTTTCTCTCTTTTATTCAAAACTGATTAATCTAAATAATCAATTTAACTTATAACTCCTGAAAAATCAAACTTTGTAGAACAACTGTATCTCCTTGAATGTTTGATCCTTTGATGATCAATTCTTTTGTCATGATAACTTATCAGTCCTGATTGGACTGATGGGTTATCCTGACAACTGGATCTCCTTTTCAACTTTGTCAAAGTGTCAACCATTCAAGAATGCATAACCTTGAAGTTTTTCTATTATTCATTCTGAACAATTACACCTAGGTCCAACTAATTTTTAGTGTGAACAAAAAATTAGTAACAATTATGTGAGTTGATATGTTTTAGTCTGCTCCTCTAGAGTTCTTCTGTGATCTCACTCTGTTCAGGTTGAATAGACATCCCCAACGAGAGCCACTGATGGAACCTATTTAGTGGAAAATTGGATTTGTTAATGTTTTAGTGTTTAGGTGTTTAAATCCTCCTTTCCATTGTACATTCAAGGACCTAGGGTCGAGTGGTGAGCACTATCATACCCTAGGGTCACTTTATGATGTAGGGAAACTTGGATTAGGGTGTTTAATTGTTAATTTTCTCTCTCCTATGCTTAATTAACCATTAAAACCCTAATTATGCTAAAACAAAAGTAAACTGATGAATTACAGAAAATACTGCTGCAGACGGAAATAAAATACCAAATTATAAAGTACCTATTTTCAGGGACTTGAGGCAGAAAAGTTAGGGACATGGGAGCAGGCTCCCAAGTCCAAGGCCCTATTTTCTATCCAAATCTATCAACAAGATCTACAACCTGAATCTTCTATATCAGAGATTTTCCTAACATGGAACTTCAAGGATACAGGAGCAGGTGCCCTAGTCCAAGGGGTAGATTTTCTTCCTTTCCTGCACTTCAGACACTCCAAGATACTTCTCTGCAACTCCACTCAGTCTAGCTCCACAACCTATAACCTACAATCACAAAGACTTGGTTTGGGGGTTGTGGTGTTTAGGAGCTTGCCTCAGTCAAGCCCTAAAAGGACACTTAAGTCTTTCAAACACCTTTGTTAGATAGAGAGAGTGTGCCCTTGTGAGGCAAAGGCCAAATCCAAATGAAATAATGATAAAAATCACAATGATATCACCTTGTAGTGAAGATCTCATGGGAGGAAGATGTTCTTCATTCCATGAGGAGATGAATGCTCAAATATACAAATACAAACACATAAACAAAATAAGTCTGCTCTTGCCACACTTATGAAATCCTTGAATCACCTTGAGAATGTACAAACATCACAATGATCATCTAGTTTCTAAATGAATGCCTAAACATGCTTTTATATGCAACTACAAGCATTCCCGGCAAGATTTCAAAAATCAAAACTTATCGTGTCGGCCTAGGGACCAAATAACGGTCATAAATCAACACTTAAATTTTGGGCCTGTCCCAAAATAGGGCAGGACTAGGGCGCGAGCGCCCAAGCTCTTCCCCCCTATTTTGGGCAAGGGGTCCTCCTAGGTCCATTTTGCCATGAAACCTAGGTCTCATTCCATCAGGATGCCAAAATATGAAGTAAGATATCCTAAATGCATACTAAAGACCCAAGAGCTAAACCTTATGAGGGAAAAGCCCCCAAGGGGACTTTTTTCAACATACATTTAGCCCCCACATTAATGTATGTATAAACACAAGGCCAATATATGCATTAAAGTATGGACACAAACACAACAAACAAGCCAAACACATAGAAGACATACCAATCACATAGAAGACATTAACAGGCATGCAAAACATGGAGAAGACAGTTACAGAAATGTAAAACATAGAGAAGACAGTCAATGCATAGAAGACACATTAATGCATAGAAGATAGGCATGATTTCTTTTCTTTTCTTTTTCTTATATATATGAAATGCAAATGCAAGTACTGAAAAGAAACAAACCTCCCATAATACAGGATGCACTCATTGAGCAAGTCTTTAGACTGTATATATGGGGCAACACACATGCAAGACACGTAAAACCTCCCAAAATGTAGGAAGCACTCATCGCGCTAGTCTTTAGACTGCATATGGGGCAACAAACATGCCACACAAATCAAGCATGCCAAACACACACACTTGAAGACACGTAGAAAACACAGCAGATAGGTGATGGAGTGTACCTATTTCTAGGTCCAACACCATCTCAGGCACATTATAGGCACACACTGATGATTGCGTTTCACCACAACAATCACCAAAAACATGTTTAAGGGTTGAGTTAGTCACAGAACCATTCCCCACCTCCACAGAGGACTTTTGAAAATGACAGGATGTGTAATCTACTCAAAGAAATACACCATCCCCACCTCCATAGAGGGCTTAAGATAAAAAAGAATATATGAGATAGCATGCCTCCGCAGAGGGCTTACATGATTGATTGATTGATTGTAAACAAAAATCATGATGCAGGATGCACTCATCGAGAAAGTCTTTAGACCACACCTAAGGACAAGCACATATCTAACATCTACAACAGACAGCTTGATGTAGAGCCAAACACCCTGACCTGCATTCCCCTTTGTATGTCTCACTTTACTTGCCTATCAGCTAGACATCATACTATCAGCTGATCAAAATGACTTTCCTTATACATGCAAGGCTTGACTTGCTGTTGCCGGTTTCCTTTACCGCTGCTACCGGTCGACACTTGTATCAAAGACAATGTATGTTTCAACATACAATTGCAATATGTAATCGTAACATACAATCATAAGATGCATTCAGAACATGCATTCGAAAGGTTTGACCATTGACCTTCCTTGTATCCAACCCGATGTACATTCGCAATGTACATTCACCACATACGACCACAATATACACTTGCGGGATACACACGAACATTCAACTACGAGATACACATGAAATGAACTCTTACATAACTTAGCGATATACACACAGAATGTATACCAACAATATACATTCACAACATGCATTCTAAAGATGCATTCTCCCCATACTTCTACGACATATGCATTCAACAAGCCTTTGCGATATACTCACAGATTGTATATCTAACATGCATTTGTGATATACACACAAAATGCATCTTCAGTGAAACAACGTGAATCTTCATTGTTTTGAACATCTGCAAACCCTGCGATTACCCAGATCTATTCCTCCACCAATCTAACACAGATCTTCACCCTGCCAACCTAGCATATGACAACGCTAGGGTCTATCAATGCATCTTGTACACGACCCTGCAAACATGAACATGAACAAAATAGAAAATAAAACAAAGACATTGTACATCCATTCCACCAATTTTGAAGAAATCTAACCAGTGGAATGGATTAAGAAATCCATCCGGCCACAAAACAACAAATCGATTGCACAGAGAAAACTAAAGGAATTGAAAGATAGAAAGATGTACAACATAGAATTTTATTATGCCTTTCAGAACATGTACATACACAGATGCTCTATTTACAATTGCAAATCACTCTGATTAGATCTGAACTCAAGTACAACCAATTACAACTCTACTACTACTAATTACATTTGATGATCTAGGGTATTTATCTACTCACCCTTAGTAGTATTGAATTGACTCCAAGCGGCTGGGAGACAAATCCAAGTAGCTGGGAGATCTAACAACCTCCAACTGCCTAACAACTTCCTAACTATCTAACAACCCTTGTGATTATAGATCGACAAGTGTCCTTGGGACTTACAACATAAACCTAAATACAAACTAAAATAACATGCATTGGTCAAACAGACCTTATTACATTGAATGGTCAGCTTAGGACCTTATTGGAAACATCAAAATGAACTGTAAACAGTTAATGCCTCATGAAGGCCACTGTGGATTGGGTGCTCCTACACCACAGCTTACCTTATATATGCCCCCACCTTAAGGTGGTTGATATTTGCTATCGATATCAAGCACATTAAGGTAGGAAGAAAACACACAAGGGAACACAGGCTTTCGCAAAGTGCATGCCCCTTGGAGGTGACATGTACTTCATGATCACCAAATGTTCCCACAAACACATCCCTGCAAGAAACATCTTAGTGTCTACAACATCATGATAAACAACAACATCAATGCATATAAAATTTGAGGTATGCAAGATTCAAAGTTGACAAAGTGCATGGAGCAGAATTATTGTTTATGATTTGTAAATGAGATAGAACACCATCAAAATCATCACTACGTGGAAAGCACAAGTGTTTCCACTAGCCAAGCATCAGATAAGATATAAAACCTCATCATCATATTAGGAACTAAGTCCATTTTTTGATTGCTCTCGAAAGGGACACTAGGTCTACATTAGTATAAATATTTTTCGTCATCCGCTTGCTAGGTGAAAACACTAGAGGAAGGGAAACAATAAATCAGAGAGGAGAAGCAAGTGTCTTAGGGAAAATCACATAGGAGGGTGCTCCTAGGTCACCAACCATGATGCTATGTTTGTAAGACACAACACACAGCAATGAAATCAGAGAGAGAGGCAATATAGAAGAATGATGATACAAATAGAAGAAGGTCACAATAGAGGAGGTCTCCTAGTATCCTGAACCTTATAGGAGAATCCAAGGTCATCCTAGGAGGCCTAAACAACACATAACACATCACAGGGGAAGCACATCAAGAGAGAGATAAAGGTTTACAGATACTTACCTGTAGGGTCCCTACTAGGCTAGAGGTTATCTATAAGTAAATCATCGTCGCCATCCTCCCACTCCCTAATGTTGGAGGAAAGTGGGGCATAGGGCACCATGGCCGTATGCATGTCTTGTTCATCATGTTGTTCATTGTTAGGATCACTATTGTTTGGTTTAATGTTGGGATCAATGTTTTCTTGTTGAGAGGCAAGGTTTATAGCATAGGCTTGTCTCTTTTTTCTTCTTTCTCTTACTTTTCTATTTCATTTTATTTTACCACTTAGCTCTTGTAAGATAGGGATATCCTCTTTCATAGGCTTATGCAATTTATAAGATGAAGCACTGGGATCAAATTTCATTTGTCGTGGTGGAATGTTTTGTTGTTGACAATGACCTCTCGATTCTTGTAAGGATTTCAGGGGAGGAATCTTAGCATGAATATCATCTCTTATTGGACTAGGTGGGTTGTGTAATTGTTCTTTATCCACCTCAATCACACCAAATAGTTCAAGATAATCAAAACAATGTTGCGTTGTTGGAATGTTATCCCTTAATGCCTCTCCTTGGCTAGGAGGATTATTGGATTTATTATCACTCTCATAGTCATTGTCACTGTTATCTTCATATATTTTGACTATTAATTCCAAACTATCAAGAGAGATGTCATTTTCTTCACTTAAGGTATTCTTTATTAGTTCTTCTACTATCCAAGGGTTTGTGTTGATGAGAGATATGAAGTTGTTGAGATCAGATACATAATCAAGGATTTCAATGGAAGAGGACACAACTATATCCTAGTGATACATAGCTTGTATATACATAATGACATGTGGGTGCATACTAAGGAATTTGTAGAGATTTTCAAATTTTGTTATATATGCATGTAAAGAGTCTAAAGATCATTGAGAAGATGAGGCCATGTTTATATGTTCAAATCAGATATAAAATTTTCTCTAAAAGTATGTCAAAGACGAGTGTAAAACTATATGCAAAAATAGCCTTAAAATGCTTGGTTTATTGTGTTTTTTTCATGTGAATGAGTGAGACAAAGGGTGTTGTAAGGATTTCAGTCAAGGGAAGAAAATTATATGTTTGATATCAGTCCAAAACAGCAAAGCTGTCCTTCTCAACACACTCTTGATGCGATGTCGAGTTGAAATATAGTGAAAATATGTCAAAATAGGCACTTTTTTCACCAAAACTCAATGTGAAAGGGCATAACCAAGGGTGTTGTGAGGAAAATGATGATGGAAATCAAATTATATCAGAAATAACAGCCACGTAATGTCAAAATACCCAACACAACACTCTTTAGTGCCACTTAAGGTAAAGCCCTAGTGAAATTATAGCAAAAATAAGCTATTTTTCACAGTTTTTCGATTCCAAGACCTAGAAAAGGGGTGTTGTAATTAATTTAAGGAGGTGAAGAAAATAAAAGTGATGGTATAAGTCACCTCAATCCAAAAAATTGATCACAACACACTTGTAGTGAAAACTAGGTCAAACCCTAGGGCAAAAATGGTCAAAATGTGTAGTTTTTCACCAAATTTTTCATGTAGGAGGCCAATCAAAGGGTGTTTTGAAGTTTTTTAGGAGGGGAAAAAATTAATTACCCTGATAACAACCAATTTGTGCAAAAATACCTTTCACAACACACTTTTTGTGCATGTTTAAGGAATCAGTAAGGCCAAATTTAGTGAAAATTGTTGTTTTTGAAGCCCTAGGTTTTAGATCTTGTCACAAAATGCTATGTGAATGTTTTAAGGTCTATTTTATGATGAAAATGAAATTTTCTCAGATCTAAAAATGAATTCCAAGGTCTAATATGCAAAATGCTAATGAAAATGCATGAAATTTGCTAGTTTTTGTTGAAATTTTGTATGCAAAAATGCAAATATTTTGAATCTAAATGTAAATTTACACTAGGATGCAAGACTACAGCCAAAATTTGATTTGAATGTGCCTCTAAAATCAGTAGAAAATTTTGAGAAAAGATTTTGCCTACAAACCCTAGATTTTGAAAAATGCTAGGTTATATAAAAATTGTCAAATTTCCACAAAATCTAAGCAAATTAATAATGAAAATGCAATGTCGAGTGGGTGTGGTCTAGTTGTTAAGACCACTTGGTCTTTATTATGGATACCAAGGTTCAAATCCCCCCAAAGACATCTTGGCTTCTAAATGGTTGTGGCTCTATGTAGGTGACTCTTAGCACTCCGAGGTCCTTAAGTGGAGTGTGTTCAAATTCTAGTGTACTCTGGTCTCCGCAGCTCAACAGGTCATGGCATGATGACAGATTTAGTAGGGCCACACTATTGGCAATCCACGCTATAGTGGTGGTGGCAGTTCTATGGGGAGGAGGTCCCCCTTGTGACCTCTGCTAGAGTGGGCTAGCCTAAAAATCCCTCACTTACCAATCAAATAATAATAATAATAATAATAATAATAATGAAAATGCAATGCAAAATAATGAATTTTTGTATTTTTCTGTGTTTATATCAGATCTAATGCAAAAATCATGAATTAGGGAAATTTAGGAATAATTGATGCAATTTAGTAATCTATATGAAAATGCAAGCTAGGGTTTTCAATTTTTTGCAAATTTTTCAATTTTTTTGTAATTTTTTCAATGCAATAAGATGAAAGACTATATGAATGAATGAAATGAATGCAAATTTGACAATAAACACTTAGCAAGTTACAATTTAAGTCCAAAAACATGGGTTCACCAAAATGTTTAGTGGAAAATTGGATTTGTTAATGTTTTAGTGTTTAGGTGTTTAAATCCTCCTTTCCACTGTACATTCAAGGACCTAGGGTTGAGTGGTGAGCACTATCATACCCTAGGGTCACTTTGCGATGTAGGGAAACTTGGATTAGGGTGTTTAATTGTTAATTTTCTCTCTCCTATGCTCAATTAACCATTAAAACCCTAATTATGCTAAAACATAAGCAAACTAATGAATTACAAAAAATGTTGCTGCAGATGAAAATAAAATACCAAATTATAGAGTACTTATTTTTGGGGACCTGAGGTGGAAAATTTGGGGACACCAGAGCGGTTTCCCAAGTCCAAGGCCCTATTTTCTGTCTGGATCTGGCAATAAGATCTACAACCTGAATTTTTTGTATCAGAGATTTTCCTGACATGGAACTTCAGGGACACAGGAGCAGGTGCCCTAGTCCAGGGGGTAGATTTTCTTCCTTTCCTATACTTTAGACACTCCAAGATGCTTCTATACAACTCCACTTAGTCCAACTCCACAACTTGTAACCTGCAATCACAAAGACTTGGTTTGGGGGTTGTGGTGTTTAGGATCTTGCCTTAGTCAAGCCCCAGAAGGACACTTAAGTCTTCCAAACACCTTTGTCAGATAGAGAGAGCATGGCCTTGTGAGTTAGAGGCCAATCCAAATGAAATAATGATAAAAAGCACAATGATATCACCTTGTAGTGAAGATCTCATGGGAGGAAGATGTTCTTCATTCCATGAGGAGATGAATGCTCAAATCTGCAAATACAAACACATAAACAAAACAAGTTTGCTCTTGCCACACTTATGAAAGCCTTGAATCACCTTGAGAATGCACAAACATCACAATGATCATCTAGTTTCTAAATGAATGCATAAAAATACTTTTATATGTAACTACAAGCATTCTCGCCAAGATTTCAAAAATCAAAACTTACCATGTCGGCCTAGGGACCAAATAATGGTCATAAACTGACACTTAAATTTTGGGCATGACCCAAAATAGGGCAGGACTAGGGCATGGGTGCCCAAGTCCTCCCCCCTATTTTGGGCAGGGTTAAGGTCAAGGGGTCCTCTTAGGTCCATTTTCCCATGAAACCTAGCTCTCAGTCCACTAAGATGCCAAAATATGAAGTAAGATGTCCTAAATGCATACTAAAGACTCAGGAGCTAAACCTTATGAGGGAAAAGCCCCCAAGGGGACATTTTTTGATGTTACAGAACCCTATTAAATTTTCTCCCTATTTCTAGTATTTGGCTCAAATCTTATGTCATCTTGTTAGAAGGTCTTTAGCCTAGGGTTTTTGCATAATGAAAATACTCTGAATAAAATCCCTTAAACCCTAAACCTTAGTGTCATTTCAGTATGGGTGATAAAAATCACTTTTGTTATGTTTTTAGGTTCACCGCCTATTACTTGTTGCTCAATTCTTAAGTTGTCCTATTGTGTCTTGAGGTACATTGTTTACCAGTCCCTTGTCATACAATTACCATCTTCAGCCCGTGCCTAATATTTTTCATATATGTCAAAGTGATATGCATATAAACCATTTAGTATCCCATGGTCCCTTCTTTCCTAGTATTCGAAGGTTGTTTTAAAAGGTGTATGCCGAGGGTCAGACCCTACCAATTCCTTTTTATAGGTGGCCAATGTTGATTTGCTTCCGCCATTTCACTAATGTTAAAATATTATTAAAGGAATCACCCACAAAAATACGGAAAGGGTGTTAGCTGGCAAGAAATTGTTCATCAGTTACAACAAAAAGAAATGGTGGGTCTCAATTTCTATGTGGAGACTTTTCAATGGCTTCTGCCATTCTGCTGAGCTTCACCAATAGGTCTCACCAAACGACTGTGGAAAGGCAAAAAAATGACATGTGGCTTCTCGAGTACGAGGTTATGTCTGGGTGGACAAAATTGTAACATGGCAAGATCTCTGGGGCTAAAGATACATTTTGTGAGTTATCCCATTGCATGCAGCCAATCTGAAAGTTTTTTGCCATTCTGAAGAGATCAAATCTCCTACCATATCTTTTGAGTGTGGAACCGCAGAGAGTGTCCTAACTGTACCATTTGAAAGGTCTTCTCAAGATCATGGTTAAGGTGGCTGTCTAAGTGGCTAGATATCATTGGTTGATGCTCAGTTAGGATTAACAACAAACTTTTTCCAAATGGTGGACTAAACCAATGCCATTGATTTGAGCTAGCTAATGAACTAATTGATGACTCAAATTCAAAAAATTGATGAAGTGATGTGTTGGCACATGATCTGAGATACAACACTGTAGAATTTATTTCTTAGGTGTGTGCAGGGTCTCTATCCCTACCACTATGAGGGAATTAACTAAATGCAAGATTGGCTTATGTAGGATCGACCCTTGGGGATCTGTGTTTCTACCAGAAATGAACTTTCATCTACTTCATGATGAGTTATGGCAGGATGAATAGGTTGGATGATGAATTCAAGACAACCTGATGCCTTCAATGTAGGAAGTGATGTTTTCATTTATGAGAAATGATGAAATTCTATCTATCTGCTCATTTTGGTAATCTTTAAAAGATTTCCATTTATGGCTAAGATACCTTGAAATGCCTGTAATTTAATAACCATGGATGTAATAGAGTGTGTGATATCTTTCAAAGTTTCTATAAATAGGTGTATTTGGTTGTTGCCTCATACATTATTTGATTGTGCTAACAGTATTACTTTCCCTTGGTTTTGTATGTTCTTTTTTCTCCCCTCTTCTATTAGATTCTCTTCTCTATTCTCATGGTTAGAAATTTGTCCTTACAAAATTAAAAGAGTTAGAGAATTCTTTTTCTATAGAATGGGGGAAATTGGAAAGATTCCATGGTAGTAGCAGCATCCATTGAGCTTATGTGAGCTTTTCTCCTTCATGTCTTTTCATCTGGATGAGGGCCATGAGTTTTAATCTCTAGATTCTAGTAGTTCCTAATTTCTGTGTGTTAAGGGAAATCGTGCATGAATATCAAATATATCAAATAATACCCAATAACTCAATGAAATAAGAAACAAAGAACAAAACCTTCCAAACCTCTTTACTTCATGGCTTCCATTGGTCACCTATCTCAAATGATCTTGTGTATGAATATGGCCCTCAGAAGGTGCACTTCCTTTCTATTTTCCAAGATGTCAAGTGGGAATGACTATGATAGGTTTGCAATGAAGAGATTCTTCAACACAATTGCAATGATAAAAGGGTGATCACAAGCTATGGAATGATTTGGTGCCAAAGGTGCACTATAATTCCTGCAGAGTAAGTTTACTAAAATCTTGGATGATAGAAATGGAGGAATAGGGTTGTACTTATAGACTTGTGAGAGAGAAGATCAATGGTATAGAAAGAATAAGAAGATCAATGGTAGAGGATACTTGATAGGGTCACATGAATAGGAAGAGGACATGTGTCTTACTATATTTTGCATGAGAGGAATTAATAAAATAGAAGAATGAGTTAACTGAAGAGATAAATCAATTAATAGAATAGATTGATCAGTTAAGTGATTATAACTAGAAGATAGAAATTACATGAGGATGAGAAGATATTTTAGCTCAATTAAATATTTGGAATATTCAATTGCATGTGCACACTTGATTGAATTATATTTAGAGATAATTCAATTTTTAGAAAAAAATGGTCAACTTAAATAAATATTTGGATTTATTTAAATTTAGAGAAGATATTATTGGAAGAAACAATTATATAACTGGTTTTATTTAATTTAGAATGATTTTGAATTTGACAACACACAGATATTGCTCTTCAAGCCAAGAGTAAAATTCCATAAACAAGAATGAATAATTACAAAGAAATCAATCCTTAATAAAGGAGATCAAAACCCTAAAAGTGAAAACCCTAGGATGAATAATTAATAATTAATTATTAATTAATTATTAATGAGCCTAAGTTTAGCTTAAGTGAAAAATAAAGTAAAGGTGACTTAATTAATTAATCAATATGATTAAATTAATTAAGTAATTAACCTATTACTCTAACACCCCCCTTAAGATGAACTTAGGGAGAAGCTAAAAAACTAAGGACAAATGTGAGAAAGCAAATATGGGTCCTAGCAACTAGGCCTGATGAGGTACCGAAGTACAATGAAATCTTCATCATGATTTCCCTTTGATCATTATCGATTAATCATCAGTTTATGGCTAGACAGGGGCAATACCTTGTTTGTTCTTGTGTCATTTGTGCATACTTGCTTGCTTGTGTGTGTTGTTAATTTATCTTGCGTTGCATATCATTCATCTCTTTCTTCATCCCGTTTTTCTTTTACGTCAACCAATTTCTTCAACCTAACCTTTTTTTTCACCTTCCTCATCATCAGATTGTCCCTCTCACATCCTCCTACCTTCTTCCCATCCAATCTCCCGAGGGGGCATCCTAGCGTCATTAAACCTGTACCAGGGGCAAACTAAGACATGTATCTGTTGGCAAGAGACACTGTGTGGCTTCATAAGTGTTGTCATTGATGGCAACAAAGTCTATTCTACACATCCGTAGTATAGAATATGCCTATACCGGAAGTCAGAGAAGATTATTTTGCTCCAGTGGACAAAAATAAAGTATGCAACATGGTCTGACAATCAGGTCCAGATCTCTCAGATGGTGTAACTCAGTAAGTTGTGGACTTGGACAAGTCAAGAAGGGTATCATGACTACTGTATTCCAGAGATTTAGCCTCCGGTGATAAAGTATGAAAGATATATGAGCTTCTGTGTATTGGGTTCCAGTTAGACAGAGCAGACAAAGGAAGAACTGACAAAGATAGTACCAAACTTCAATCCAGATGTATAAAAGGTATTGATCAAGCAATTTGTGGCATTATACATTATTGGCCAACATGATTAATGATTTCTATATCTAAGTTTTTGATGTGCATCATCAACCAAGCAAGGATTCAGCTGATAGAATAGAAACTTGCAAATATCTCAAGTGTTCTTGTTGCTGACTATGAAGTTAGTGGAAATCCTTGATGCAGATATATATACTCGATGGACTCAAGCTTGTGTGATAGAGATGTGCATGGAGATGATGAAGAAAAATAAGGAAGAAGTGTGAAAATAAAGATCTGAATCCAGAATATGACTGAAGAGTGATATTGAGCAGAGGAAGAATGAAATGTGCCAGATCAGTATGTTGTGCCCAACCGGAACTGAATTCTTGCATGTATAGATGTTGTTCATTAGTTCAAACACCTTGGTATAATCTATAAGCATTTGTAGACAGTGAGTCTCTTGTAGGCAGTGGGCCTCTGGTGAGTAGTGTGCATGGCCAGTGAGCCCTAATTGGCAAGTGCCAAATTTGTACTCTTTATTCTTTTAACAGAGAATACAATCTTGGGTTAGTCACCCTGTGGCTTTTCCCTTAGTAGGGTTTCCACGTAAAAATCCTTGTATTATGTGTTAATTGCATTTTTAGTTCTTACGATTTCCTTGTTTTGATATAACACTAAATCATAAGATAAGAAAAGAAAAGTTATAAGATAACTGATTCACCCCGCTCTCAGATATCTACATTGTTTCCAACAATTGGTATCAGAGCTAAGTTTCTCTGAACAAGCCTAACAGCTTGAGGAAAATCTGGGAATCTCAATGGATGCATATGGTATGAAAGAACAACTTCAATCTGCCCTAGATGATCTTGAACAATCGCACTCTAAAGTCAATAATTTGAGAGAAAGACTCAAGCAAGCTAATGATTTCATAAATGAGCTGAAAAAAAACTCAGTAATTCTGTGAAAAAAGAGAAAGGAACTACTCCAGAAATTAGCAAATTTGAATGAAGTCAATAATACTGATGAGGATCTGAATGAGAAAAATAAGCTATGTGAGAAGCTATCAAAAGAAGTCATTATGATAAGATATGAAATGGAATAAGGGGTTATGAAATTCACCCAAGAAATTGAAGAAAAGAGAAAGATTGAAGATAATCTGAAACAATCCCTCAAGGAGAAAACAGAGGAGTGCCACAAAATGGACAGAATAATCAGGCATCTTAAATCTAATCTTGAAGAAGCCAGAGACAATGAAGAACAACTTGAGAACCAGATAGACACTCTTAAACAAGATCTTCAATCTACAAATGAATACCAAGAAAAATTCAAGATAAGCTTAGCCCAACTTGAAGTTCTTCTTGAAAGTTAAAAGAGGGTAGATGATAAGTGTGGCTTGGGATATGAGAAAGGTGAAAGCTCTAGATTCAATCAAAAGAACTTTGGATTAGGAAATCAAAGAAATAAGCCTAGAAGACCTCTGGTAAGGCAACCAAATGCTCAAAGATATCCATCTTTCAATGGATATTGCTTCAATTGCAACAAATTCAGTCATTAAGCAATCCAGTGTAGAAACAAAATGAATCAAACCAATCCATCCTTCTCTGGTCAATGTTTCAATTGTAAAAGGTATGGTCACAAATCTCATAAATGCAGAAATATGCAAATGAACAATTCTTTCAATGGTAGATGCTTTGTATGTAATAGAATTGGACATATGGCTAATGAGTGCAGATTAAGAGGATATCATTCAAATAAGGAAATAAATGTTGTGTGTTACAATTGCAATGGATCTGGTCATATCGCTAGATTCTGCAGAAGCAGAAATCAAAATAGAAAAGGTCTAGTGGACCATGATTAGAAACAAGATAAAGGCAAAGGTAAAGTAAATATGGATGAAGTTCAAAAGGAGTACAATGAGTGTTGGAGATGGATTCGCACCGGAATCCAGTGCTAATAATCCTTCCAGAAACTAAAAGGTGAGCTCTGGCTCAGAGGGAGCTATAGAGAAAATCATTTTCCCCAACCAGTTGGTAAGTGCCTAAATTCAGCACATTGAGTAAACATTTGGTGTTGTGGATTAAAGGGTTCCTATAAAATTCCCCAAAGAACTTTCAGTCAGAATGTGAGAGGTCTACATGAAGTTTCACAAGGTTTATGACCACTTGAGTAGATCTGGTTCCAGCAACCAACCAGTATTAACAGAACAATAAAAATTGATCTGGTATGATCTGTAAATACAATACTCTAATCTGTGAATTTGGAGGAAAGCCTTCAAGGCACCTGGGTGCTACCAACTTACTAAGGTACTAGTTTGAAGATCCGCAAGACGATTCAAGAAAAGCTCACTTGAGAAGTAGCGTAACCGGATGACTTAAAAGCTTGTGCATTTATTACAAAAGGGAATTAGGTTTTATACAAAGATAAAAGGGTTATTTCACTCATTATTTACACATTTGCACTCATGAAGAAGAAAAGAAGAGCTCTGAGAAGAAGATCCTATAGTTTACTCAAGTTCAAGCTGAAGATCGAATTCAAAACATAAAATCACTCTGATATCTGCTTCAAACCCTAAGGAGTGAAAAGGTACTTCCCTTCTACAAATTCTCTCTAGGTTTCTTTGCTAGAATGGCTACTCCAATGGTTGTTAATCTCTCTGAAAGGCTAATACCAAAATTCAAGAAACACCCTTACAAGTCACTAGAAGTTGATCCCTTGGGTGCATTTTCTAGTATTCTGCATGATGTCTTGCATGTAGAAGATATTAGGGTTTATATCCATGCAAACATCAAAGATTTTGGAGACTCAAAATTGATTGACATTTATCAAAAATAGTTAATAGATGAGACTTTTGAACTCAGACCTAAAATCAAGACCCTAAGGGACAAACACTTCGAACATTGCATACATTTTCTATCTTTTGTAGAAGACGATTGGGTCCGGTATGTTCTAAGTAGGTTGCATGATAAGTTTATGTGGCTAATGAGGCCATTCAAGATAACTAAAGATGCCATCAGGGATGTGACTGGTTTGCATTCATCTAGTGGGTTACCAACACTCAAATATGTGAAGAACCAAACGGTAACTGAAGCCACTGGATCAAAATTTGATAAAAGAGAAATGACTATAGATGACATCACGGATCCGGATGTCAAGTTTGCTTTAATGATAATTGGCTACAAAATCTACCACTCGAGCAGGGAGAATTCTGTGTCAGGTATAACAATCTATGTTGCATATCAAATGTTGAAGGAAGATGCAGATTATGATCTATGTGAGCTTCTATTGAGTCAACTGATGGAAAACTTGCAGAAGATCAAGAAAGATAAGAAAAAATCTTTCAAATATGGTAGTCTAATACTATGTCTATTTTTCTATTATATGAATGAGCTGCCTAGATCAAAGGGTTGGGTCTGGCAAAATGATAAACCCGTTGCAATTCAAATCAGAGATTACATGTATGGACTTGGTGATGCTCAAGCTCAAAACTCAGCCCTCTGGGGTTACTTCAAGAATTTCCAAAGCATGATGCATGCCAGAGAGAGAATACCACAATCAGTAGTTGAGAAATAGAAAGACATGGTTTGCTTCATGGTTGACACTGATCAATGCCTAATGGAGACAGTTGAGCCAAGAACTATGTGGATAATGCCCATGGGATATGAGGTTGATGAAAACATTTTGGAGGTACATATTCAATACCTGCTGAGCTAACCTAAGGACACTAAAGCAGAAAGGTTTGGCAACTTTGAAGAGCTAAGCATAAAGATACATGTTGAATTAAGGCAGCCTAAGATAAAGAGAAAAGTAAGAAAGGAATTTGAAGAACTTGCCAAAAGATTTGGCATATCAAAGGAGGCGGTAGATGCCAATAGAGAGAAAATGGAGAAGGTAGAAAAAGAAAGACAAGAAGCAAAGAAAGAAAGCATCCTGGTGCAAGCCTCCTCCCGGACTAGATCATCCAAGAGTTATGTTCCTGTCACTCCTAAAAGCTCAAATACTACCAAACTGAAAGTCAAGCCATTTGAGAAAGGAGAAAAGAGAATGAATACTAAAGCCACAAGGACATATATGAGCCAAAAGGATGATGAAGAGATAGAATCAGATGAGGAAATCAAGAAAATGAAGAAGAAAAGAACATTTGGAAAGTTCTCTGATAGCAAAAATGAGGAAGATAAAATAGAGGAATTTGTTGAAAACCCCACTCTATCAATTGAAGACATCATCAAAGCCATCACTGTAGATGGAAACCTACAGTTGATGATAGAATTTTATGATGAATACAATGATGTAGATAAGAGAATTCTTGAAGAGGCAACTGTCAGGTATTTGAACATCTACAACAAAGCCTTCATTGAAATAATTTCATTAATTCCTAAGAGCCTAGAAGAAGTACTAGAACTGAGAAAAGAGAATGCCAAGGCAAAAGAATTGGAGATCTAGGAGCAGATAGTGATACAACTATGTCCTTCTATCACTCCAAAGCAAACGAACATGGTTTTTAAGGACAATAAAGATGAATTCTGGAGCAAGGCAAGAATGAATAAGCTTATGCTTAGAGAAACTAATCAAATAGCAAGTGAAACAAAAGAAATTCTCTGGAATGCCTTGAAGAGATTTAATCTTCCTATTATAGAGGAAATAGATGAAGAGCCTTCTACCATGGATGTTGAAGGATTAAAGGTAATCAATAAAGAATTCTCTGATAAGGATGTCAAAGGATTAAAGAAAATAGATGAAGAGAAATCTGAGGACTTAGACTTCTCTGATCTGGAAGAGGAAGCTCACAAAGCAGTAAACCCTGGTAATGTCACTCCTCTAGATCCCACGGTTGTCAAGACAAATCTTCCAGGCATTGAAGAAGAAGGAGAAGGAAGAAGAGAAGAGAAAAAGATTCAAGAGAAAGAGGATAAGGTAAAAGAAGAAGAACAAGTAGAAAAGGTTGGTGATGACTTATCCAAACCAGTCAGTCCTAATATCTCTAAAGGAAAGAAGTCTGAATCACCAGTAAGAGACACTGTAGAAATAGTATAGAATTTCTTAGACAAAGAAATGATGGAGCTGGATGAACCTAAGTTGATTCAAGGGCCACTGAATTTTGACTCTCTCTCTCCGATTCAGATAATGAAAGTAGCATCTTTTGCTCAGGCCAAAGCAAAAGAGAAACTTTTAAAATCACACATGGAGGATAATGAATTGTTGAATATTGCATCCGGTGTACTAGAGAAGATCATGCCTACATATCAAAAGGATGCATCTGCCTCTCCATCTAGAAACTTGAAAAACTTGGTTGATTCTATCAATTCTCACTTTGAATCTCTTGAAAATTCAGCAGAAACTAAGGTCTAGAAAGAGTTCTCTAAAAAAAGGTTCAGTGAGGTACAAGGACTAATTAACAATGACAGAAGAACCTTAGACATTGGAATAAAGAGCATTGAAAATGCTCTTAAGGATGGAGGAGGTATATATAAATTTTGTTTATCTTGGCCTGAAATTTCAAAGGACATCAAAAAGAAGATGAAGGAACAAGAAGAAAAGTTGCTAAGCCTGTCTCAGAATTTTGATCCTCTTACCATGTCTCTGGTAAATCAAGAATGTCAAGTAGTTGTTATCATAAATGAGATAAAGAAACTAGCTAAGGAGAAGAGGCATCTGATGGACAGAATGGCTAAACTCAGGGGAATAATCCTTCCCAAGTTAGAAGTATTGCATGATGCTTTAACAAATGCTCAAAGTATAGCCCAGACTAGTAATTTGATAGATCTAAAGAGGGCAGAAACATATGCATTTTTGTTAAGTGGACACATCTCCATTTTGGATAGAATGAAGAGGAGTTAGGCCACAAAAATTATATAGTTGAAGACAACCTTTGCGGATATATTTAAGTATATGTAAGTATAATGTATGATTTGTATATACATATGCGGCCATGTATACAATAATTTTTGCACATTTTTGGTATGCAGATTCCACCCTTTGCCATTGATGTCAAAGGGGGAGTAAAGAGTAGTGAAAAATGAGGAATTTAGCAAAGGGGGAGCTCTAGTAAAATAGTGTAAAGAGACAGAGCACAAGAAAAGGGGGAGTTACTGTGACACTTAGCTATTTTTCACTAAGTGTTGCCATCCATGCCAAAGGGGGAGATTGTTGGAAAGAGACACTGTGTGGCTTCATAAGTGTTGTCATTGATGGCAACAAAGTCTATTCTACACATCTACAGTACAGAATATGCCTATATCAGAAGTCAGAGTGAAGATTGTTTTGGTCCAGTAGACAAAAATAGAGTATGCAACATGGTCTGACAATCAGGTCCAGATCTCTCAGATGATGTAACTCAGTAAGTTACAGACTTGGACAAGTCAAGAAGGGTATCATGACTACTGTATTCTAGAGATTTAGCCTTTGGTGATAAAGTATGAAAGAGATATGAGCTTCTGTGTATTGGGTTCCAGTCAGACAGAGCAGACAAAGGAAGAACTGACAGATAGAGTACTGGACTTCAATCCATATGTATAAAAGGTATTAATCAAGCAATTTGTGGCACTATACATTATTGGTCAACATGATTAATGATTTCTATACCTAAGTTTTTGATGTGCATCATCAACCAAGAAAGGATTCAGCCGACAGAACAGAAACTTGCAAATATCTCAAGTGTTCTTGTTGTCGACTATGAAGTTAGTGGAAATCCTTGATGCGGATATATATACTCAATGGACTCAAGCTTGTGTGATAGAGATGTGCATGGAGATGTTGAAGAAAAATAAGGAAGAAGTGTGAAAACAAAGATCTAAATCTGGAATATGACTGAAGAGTGATATTGAGCGGAGGAAGAATGAAATGTGCCAGATTAGTATACTATGCCTAACCAGAACTGAATTCTTGCATGTATAGATGTTGTTCATCAGTTCAAACACCTTGGTATCATCTGTAAGCATTTGTAGATAGTGAGTCTCTTGTAGGCAGTGGGCCTCTTGTGAGCAGTGTGCATGGGCAGTGAGCCCTAATTGGCAAGTGCCAAATTTGTACTCTTTATTCTTTTAACAGAGAATACAATCTTGGGTTAGTCACCCCGTGGTTTTTCCCTTAGTAGGGTTTCCACATAAAAATCCTTGTGTTATGTGTTAATTCCATTTTCAGTTCTTATGATTGCCTTGTTTTGATATAGCACTAAATCATAAGATAAGAAAACAAAGTAAAAATAAGAAAAGTTATAAGATAACTGATTCACCCCCCTCTTAGTTATCTGCATTGTTTCCAACAGTATCATTATCAGAAAATTATTTTCTTTGAAACAACGTGATGAAACACATTACATCAAAGAGGGGCAAAATGTATACTCCTAAAATTGACATGACTATCTAAATAAATATTTTTAACATTTATTTTATCTAAATTCCTCTATCAATAAATAAATAAACAAATTTATTTATTAGATTCATATTCTTCCAACAATTAAATAAAATCAATTTATTTAATTAAATTCCTAAATTCTTCTAATATCTTCCAACAAATTAAATAATACCAATTATTTAATTAGTTCTTCCAAAATCATTCTAAATTAAATAAAACCAATTATTTAATTGTTTCTTCCAATAATATCTTCTCTAAATTTAAATAAATCCAAATATTTATTTAAGTTGTCTATTTCTTCTAAAAGTTGAGTTATCTCTAAATATAATTCAATCAAGTGTGCATGCAATTGAATATTCCAAATATTTAATTGAGCTAAAATATCTTTTCATCCTCATGCAATTTCCATCTTCTAGTTCTAATCACTTAACTGATTTATCTATTCTATTAATTGATTTATCTCTTCAGTTAACTCATTTTTCTATTTTATTAACTCCTCTCATGCAAAATAGAGGACACATGTCCTCTTCCTATTCGCGCACATCCTCTCAAGTCTTCTCTACCATTGATCTTCTTATTCTTTCTACACCATTGATCTTCTCTCTCACAAGTCTATAAGTACAACCCTATTTCTCCATTTCAATCATCCAAGCTTTTAGTAAACTTACTCTATAGGAATTATAGCATGCCTTTAGCACCAAATCATTCCATAGCTTGTGATCACCCTTTTATCATTGCGATTGTGTTGAAGAATCTCTTCATTGCAAACCTATCATAGTCATTCCCACTTGACATCTTGGAAAATAGCAAGGAAGTGCACATTCTGAGGGCCATATTCATACACAAGATCATTTGAAATAGGTGACCAATGGAAGCCACAAAGTAAAGAGGTTTGTAAGGTTTTGTTTTTTGTTTGTTTGATCTTCTTTGTTTCTTATTTCATTGAGTTATTGGTTAAGGGAAATCATGCATGAATATCAATAATATCAAATAATACCTAATAACTCAATAAAATAAGAAACAAAGAAGATCAAACAAACAAAGAACAAAACCTTGCAAACCTTTTTACTTCATGGCTTCCATTGGTCGCCTATCTCAAATGATCTTGTGTATGAATATAGCCCTCAGAAGGTGCACTTCCTTGCTATTTTCTAAGATGTCAAGTGGGAATGGCTATGATAGGTTTGCAATGAAGAGATTCTTCAACACAATTGCAATGATAAAAGGGTGATCACAAGCTATGGAATGATTTGGTGCCAAAGGCGCGCTATAATTCCTACATAGTAAGTTTACTAAAATCTTGGATGATAGAAATGGAGGAATAGGGTTGTACTTATAGACTTGTGAGAGAGAAGATCAATGGTATAGAAAGAATAAGAAGATCAACGGTAGAGGATACTTGAGAGGGTGCACATGAATAGGAAGAGGATATGTGTCCTACTCTATTTTGCATTAGAGGAATTAATAAAATAGAAGAATGAGTTAACTGAAGAGATAAATCAATTAATAGAATAGATTAATCACTTAAGTGATTAGAGCTAGAAGATAGAAATTGCATGAGGATGAGAAGATATTTTAGCTCAATTAAATATTTAGAATATTCAATTGCATGTGCACACTTGATTGAATTATATTTAGAGATAATTCAATTTTTAGAAGAAATGGTCAACTTAAATAAATATTTGGATTTATTTAAATTTAGAGAAGATATTATTGGAAGAAACAATTAAATAATTGGTTTTATTTAATTTAGAATGATTTTGGAAAAACTAATTAAATAATTGGTATTATTTAATTTTTTGGAAGATATTAGAAGAATTTAGGAATTTAATTAAATAAATTGATTTTATTTAATTGTTGGAAGAATATGAATTAAATAAATAAATTTGTTTATTTATTTATTGATAGAGGAATTTAGATGAAATAAATATTATAAATATTTATTTAGATAGAGTCATGTCAATTTAAGGTGTATACATTTTGCCGCTCTTTGATGCAATGTTTTTTATCACATTGTTTCAAAGAATAGATTTTTCCAATAATGATACATGTCTCAGTTTTCCCCTGGTACAGGTTTAACAACGGTAGGATGTCCCCTCGGGAGATTGGATGGGAAGAAGGGAGAAGGATGTGAGATGGATAATCTCACCATGAGGAAGGTTAAAGAATGATAGGTTGGGGTGAAGAAATTGGTGGACGTAAGATAAGGGATGGATGAAAGAGCCAAATGACATGCTACACAAGAAAAATTGATAACACACACAAGCAAGCAAGTATGCACAAATGATACAAGAACAAACAAGGTACTACCCCTGTCCAGTGGTAAACCAATGATTAATTGATAATGATTGATGATAGTGTTTTTCATTGCGGGGAATGATATATCCCTAGATCAACATGATAGGCATGGGAAAGATATATCCCACTAATAATTATGATTGATTGAGTTGGTCTACGACAAATTAGGATCAAGACCACTGATTGTGATTGGATAATTTGACAAGATTGACTTGACTTGATTGGTATGGATTAAGGATGGACTTGCATTTGGATCACTACTTGGATTGGTTGGAGAAAGGTAGGAAGAACGAGCGAATTGACGAAAGGATTGATCACTAGAAGAACTGATGAAAGATACAATGATAGATAGAACTTTGACTAATAGGAGAAATGCTTTGAAGGAATCACAAGCTTTTAATTTGTAAACACTAATACTTTGCACATAATTTTTATTTCATAGATGGATTATGAAATGTAAATGGATATGCAATGGACAATGAGATTTGTCATCTTGATATTGCAAGTATTTTGAAGTTCTTATTTCATCATTGGGATTTTTTTTTGTGTTTTTAAATGTTGTAAGATAATACAAGCATCTAGGTATAATTGAACCATGATGACCTGAGTATCGCTTACATGGATTTTGATTTAGCAAGTTAATACAAGAATCTAGGTATAATTGAACTAAGATGACCTGAGTATTTCTTACATATCAACAGACAAGGATTATACCTATTTCATGTTAGTCCCCTAATGTCCTCGATGATCATTGTGTTGATCATGTCTTTAGACAAGGCATCACATTACTAAAGATAAATCCCCAAGCAACAAACAAAGAAAATAAAGGTGCCCCCATCATAGCATCTCTATCTTTTGGCATCCTTGAGTAGCATAGGAAACATTGATAACAAAAGTGAAGAATTTAAGACATAACTAATTGAAACAAAACATTCTTGCATTAGATGTATCTTTCTTGCCATAATGTAGATAGAATTATTTGGATCATTTTTCTCTTATTTTTGCTTTGCTTTGGATAGGTTGATGTCTTGTGTCAAAAACTTCTATTTGAAAGCGGGTTTTGTTGCACTTGCTTGTGTTTGGTGAAAGGTACCACAATCCTTATTGGTGAAATGGGCCTTAAGGGACTAACCTAGTGCCTCAAGGTCTCATTGATAATGGCCTTGCCTATGTGATGACATAGAGGCAATGTAGTTCAGGGTGAACCCTATGTGGACCTAAGACCTAGGCGATGAGAGATTGTGTGGATACAAATGGACTAGAGGATAAACGACAAGATACAGAATGAACAGGAAGCCTCGAGGGCACATTGATAATGGCCTTGCCTACATGATGATACAAAGGTAGCATAGTTCAGGGATGACCCTATGATACTGATGATGGATGCTATGACAAGTTGACACTATGGATAGGATACTGGATAAGACCTTAGGTAACAAGATGACAATGAGGATAGAGTACCAAGCCATGATAGGTTATCGTTAGGTGGTTTTGGTACCGTTGGGATGATATTGGATAAGAATTTTGGATAGCCTTAATGCTAGATATTGATGACAAGGAAACACCACAGATAGGTAAACAGATGGGTGACAATGGGTTACAGTGGATACGGATGGGTAGGCAGAAGGATCAGTGATAGTGGGTGGAGGAAAATGTACATGGAAGAGAGAAAGGATGTGATCGCCAAGGACTAAGTCACATAGGATTAACTTTTCCCATTGTAGGTAGAATACTTAGGATTTTTCATGACAATTGTTATGACGATAGGCGGATGAGAGGATAATGAAGGATTTGCATGGTTTGGAGGGATAATGTATGTCAAGAGACATCCAAAACATTTGTCAACATTGTGCCCCCAATTTTTATCAAGATCAAAAAATAGAGGAATGGAAGATTAGGATGGATGGATTTGATGGGATAGGTATGTAATGGATAGAAGGATAGCATAGGAAATGGTATGGAAGGAAATGATAGGAGAAAGTGATATGTCAATGAGACAAGGTGCCCCCGAGTGTAGGTGACATAGAAGACCAACTTACACACGATTCTTGTTTGCCAGGTTTTCATCATGGTACTTATCCAAGGTGCCTATTTGCTAAATTTTCACCGTTGGATGAAGGGATTTCTCTTTACTCTTTTTTTTTTTGAAACATTCGGATGGGAGAAGATGGATATGGATAAGAAGGACTTGAGCATCTAGCTTCTTGAAAGGTGATAGTCCCAGTAGAGATGGATGTCGTTGTACAGACTTATAGATGTTGGTAGGGGATTGCATGAAAGTGAGATGGAGAAGGTGGATAGCGAATTATGGAAGGTGTGATAGTGGATTACGATGCAGATTATGCAAGACTTATACAAGGATGGAGGGAAGGCCTATGCAAAAGCATGGACCATAGGAATAGGATGGGGAAGATATGTAAGATAATAGTGGAAGGAAGGGGAGATGCAGGTAGATGGAAGTGTTATGGAATGGAAGGGAACCATAACCAATGGTTGCACATACCATGATAAACTTTGAAGCTTATGATGGGAAGGTGTGGTAGGAAGAAATGGAGATGTTTGCTTAGTGGATGAGTGATGTAGGCATTTAGTGACCCACATAGACTTAGTATTTTTTTGTTTTTTTCTTGTCATGTGGGATGGAAGGATTTGAGACTTTTGGATGGAAAAGGAGAAAGGGGATGGTCGGGATTCTTGATAGGTGGGTGCCTCATTTAACTTGATGGCTTTTTGCTTAGGCACCCAAACCATTTTGCTTTTAAATTTTACCTGTGAAGGTATGGGCTTGGGTATATGCAGCTTTTGTGCAACTTCAGAGGTAATTACTCGTTTCTTGGGAACCCACACCTTTTTCATTTTGGTTTTGAGGTGTGTGGGTGTATGTAGCTCTTGGGATGGGTTTTTCTTTGATTCTTTGGATTGATTTCCTAAGGTATTAGGACCCTTAGGATTTTTGACTTTATGAAAGGATGCATCCCTATGTTTATTTTTGAATCCCAAAGGTTTGGTGGAATGAGTGGAAGCTTCATGCTTAGACAATATGTGCATTTGTTAGCCATGATTGGGATTTTTAGACAATTTATGGATGGATGGATAAGGTGTTGGAAGAAGTGATGGTAGGATGTAAGGAGGGATGTTAGGAGTTGGAAGTAGCAGAGGTAGATTGGATGGTGGAAGGTGTATGGTCACATGCTTTTGGGACGTATATGATAAGGGAGGTGGAATGGCGACATATGTTTTGGGGATATGATAGGGTTTGCAATGGGAAGTGGTGGATTTAGGAGGAGTGAAGGAAGTACCAACATCTTTGGAATATTCATCTTGGGGTATGTATCCAAGGGCATACGAGCAAGGAGGGACATTGACATGGACGGGCCCCAAAATACCTTGATCATGAAGGCCTAAGCCTTTACCTTGATAGTTCATATGTTGGAATATGTGGTGGACAATGGGATTATGGGTGATTTGGACACTAGATGCGAGCTCATTATTGGATGAGGAAGGTGAAGTGGTAGATAAAAGTTGTTGTTCTCCTAGGGAAGAACATTCATGCATGAAGGTAGTGAGACCAAGGGGATAGGATAATGGATTCGCATCGTGGTCAATAATGGATGGTGGAGGATCATTAGGATCTTGATTATCATTATGCTTACTAAGATCTAAGTTATTGGTTTGATCATCTATGTGCACTTTGGAGGCAAATGTCTCATTAAGGAAGGTGTGTGTTGTTGGATCATGGATAGGACTATGTGGAGGATGGATAGATGGGGTGATAAGCTCTTGACCATGGAATGCATAAAGTTGGCTAAGAGGATCATCATGGTTCACTTGATTATAGATAGGCTCTTGATCGTAGATGGGATCTTGATCATAGATAGGATTAAGCAAAGTGGGATCAATGTGCTCTTGTATAGGTTCCTCATCAATAATAATATCTTGATCATAGAAAAGATATAGGTTATGGATGGGTCAGAGTTGGATTTATTTCTCATGTATGGGTATAGGCTCAAGTTGCTCCTAGATAGCTTCTTCATAGGTAATATCTTGATCATGGAAAGGATAAATGTTATGGACAGGTTGGATGGGGGTGCTTTGATCTTGATTTAGATAAAAGTTTGATGTTTTCACATGCTTGAGAGTATACTCCTGACATAACTCTTGATTTTCTTGAATTGAAGTGGAGGTAGAAGACTCTTGGATAGGCTCTTGGTCAACAATATGAAGGTACGATGGACCTTGACTTTGGTTCATGATAGGAGGGTCTTCAATAAGCTTGAGGGGTTGTGGATTACATGACGAGGTTGGAGCAATGGGCATGTTTGAAGACTCTTTGATAGGCTCTTGGATAGGTGTTTTATGACATGGACATGGTTGATTCCTTGCTAATAGCCATTGGATCACATCCTTCATGAGTGTATGGGTGGATGGGCAATATAATGGATGGAGAATAATGGTAGAAGGCATAGGCTTATGGTTAAGGTTAGGATTGCTTGTACTGGATGGGGATGACATTGGATGAGTGGATTTTGATTTCTCCCTAGCTTTTCTTTTGTTGTATAAATTTGGAAAAATTCTTTGGAAAGGATCATTTGAGGATTCTTTGGTTTGCGGATTAGAGCTTGGGGAACTCAATGGTGGTGTTGGTGTAGGACTAGTATGCTTTGGGCTATGCCTTCTAGGGGATGGTGAAGGAGGACTAGTAGAAGGAGTGGTATATGATTTCAAACTTAAGGTGGGGTTTCCCTTGTCAATAGTATCATTAAGACGGGTTAAGGATGTATGATCTTGGTGTGAGGCGTGGCTAGTGCTGGTATGCTCATGCTGGGAGGGATTTGGTACACATGGATAATCTATTTCCCTATATTTTTCAGACTTGGGCACATTAAAAAAAGAAGCAGAAGGTATTTTGGCCAAGCTATTATCAGATGGATAAGGAGATATGGCCCCTAGCGAATATTGCTTTTTGGAAGATTTTGTTCATAAGATTGCCAATTGCTATTCTATGGCTTGGATTTCTTGAGCAAGTGCTTCTAAATGGTTTGTCATATCCTTAGAAATTGACACAAGATTGAAATGGGTGGTCAAATGTGCAGCAGGATGGAATAGATGCATAACAGGATCGAACAGATGCACAGAAACAGATGCGCAGTAGAATGGAACATATGTGTAGCAAAATGGAACACATGTACAAAAACAAATGCACAGTAGAATGGAACAAATGTGCAATAGAATGGAATAGATGCATAGCAGAACCTTCTAAAATTTCAACAGAGAATAGATGCGCAGCAAGATGAAACAAATGCGCAATAGGATGGAGCAAATGCACAACAGGATGGAGAAAATGCGCAACATAATAGGATAAATACGTAGCTTTGGCTTCTTTGGTTGTTTTTGACTAATTTTCAATGTTTTGGCACATTTTGTGATGTTTTTAGTTTCTTGACTGAAAGTTGGTCTTTTTGACCTAATTTTTCAATTATGGCAAGTAAGACACAACAAACACAAAGCATATTTTCATGATTTTTGATTTTTTTTAAAGATTTTTTTACTTTTTTGACTAAAAACAAGTACAAATCCTAGGATGGTAGGGGAAATATAAATTAAATTCTCACTGTTATGTGAGGCATCTTACGAAGATGATAATCACTCTTTCTGGCACCAGTTTATAGGGGATTTTGGCTTCTAAAACAATGGATAAGTAGTAAGGGCAACCGTTTGAGTGGTTATATATGTGGCAGCACTACTCTCCATTATGGAGTCTCCCAGCCTTCAAGGGTTGCACCTTGGAGGTTTTGGGGGAGGTTGGCTGTCGGTATAACTAATCAACACTCGTTGCTTGAAGCTTTCACCTCAAGCACAATTTATTTATAATGGCTAGGCAGAGCTTGGCTTTAGCTTGTTACCACTTAAGGTCATTCCCACTTGGACAGAAGGATATCCAAGGGTAGGCCTCTCTAAAGGAAAAACATGTCAAATGATATGTTTGGCATTTTAGTCACCCAAGATAGGGGAGAGCATAGGCATAGTATCATTCCAAATACACGAAAGATAATGGTTCTTTTCCCCAAGTTAAAATGAAAAAGAGTAAATGAGTTATGCTACTTGGGCACACACAAGATTTGTTAACTTTGAAAGAAGCAAGATAGCAATGGTTCAATTTTATATATTTCTAGTAGGGACTACGTTTGAGTTGTTGATGCAACAAGATCAAATTACAATCCTCCTAGTTAGAGCTAAATGAGATTGGCATGAACAATCCAATTACTTTCCTTTCTAATTAGATCTATGATGTGAGTTAACAAATGCAACTAGATGTCTAACCAGCCCCTAACTTGCAAGTAGACCTGAGAATATTCCTGCGAGAGATGTTAGTGTTAGAAAAATCACAAGAAATACCTCTCAAGAGCCCTGTTAGAACAAATGTGCAGTTACAAAGAATATATGTGCATAAATAGAGCACAAATGCACAGAAATAGATGAGTTGAAAGAATGAACAAATGCTTAGAAAGAATGAACAAATGTGCAGAAAAAGATGTGTTGAAAGAATGAACAAATGCTAAAAATTTAATAGAGAACAGATGCACCGTAGGCTGGAACAAATGTGCAACAGGATGGAATAGATGCACTGCAGGATGGAACAAATGCATAGATTGGACAGATGCATTGAAATAGAGAATAGATGCGTGTTGGAAATGAATAGATGTGTAAAATCCTCCTGTGTATGGAACCTAATGCACAAAAACCTAGTTTTGAGGTTAAATTAGGGTAGGGTCCCACGGTGGGTGCCAAAAATGTTAAGGGAAATCGTTCATGAATATCAAATATATCAAATAATACCCAATAACTCAATGAAATAAGAAACAAAGAAGATCAAACAAACAAAGAACAAAACCTTGCAAACCTCTTTACTTCATGGCTTCCATTGGTCGCCTATCTCAAACGATCTTGTGTATGAATATGGCCCTTAGAAGGTGCACTTCCTTCCTATTTTCCAAGATGTCAAGTGGGAACAACAATGATAGGTTTGCAATGAAGAAATTCTTCAACAAAATTGCAATGATAAAAGGGTGATCATAAGCTATGGAATGATTTAGTGCTAAAGGCACACTATAATTCCTATAGAGTAAGTTTACTAAAAGCTTGGATGATTGAAATGGAGGAATAGGGTTGTACTTATAGACTTGTGAGAGAGAAGATCAATGGTGTAGAAAGAATAAGAAGATCAACAGTAGAGAAGACTTGAGAGGATGTACATGAATAGGAAGAGGACATGTGTCCTACTCTATTTTGCATGAGAGTAATTAATAAAATAGAAGAATGAGTTAACTGAAGAGATAAATCAATTAATAGAATAGATTAATAGATTAATCAATTAAGTGATTAGAACTAGAAGATAAAAATTGCATGAGGATGAGAAGATATTTTAGCTCAATTAAATATTTAGAATATTCAATTGCATGTGCACAGTTGATTGAATTATATTTAGAGATAATTCATTTTTTAGAAGAAATGGTCAACTTAAATAAATATTTGGATTTATTTAAATTTAGAGAATATATTATTGGAAGAAAATTAAATAATTGGTTGTATTTAATTTAGAATGATTTTAGAAGAACTAATTAAATAATTGGTATTATTTAATTTGTTGGAAGATATTAGAAGAATTTGGGAATTTAATTAAATAAATTGATTTTATTTAATTGTTGGAAGAATATGAATCAAATAAATAAATTTATTTTTTTATTTATTGATAGAGGAATTTATATGAAATGAATATTATAAATATTTATTTAGATAGAGTCGTGTTGATTTTAGGTGTATACATTTTGATTTGGCAGATTAAAGTCTCGGGTTGAGGGAAATCATTATTCTCTCTGCCTTTCCCCCACGTCTACTTTTCCTAACCAAGCTTTAACTCTAATTGTCAGTGTTGCCTCTCCAAATGAAACATATGAAGACATAAAGCTCTTTTGTTGTTGTTTCTATTGCACCACTGGCTGGATAAATGGTGTAGCCATGTCTAGCCTGATGTGATTTTGTCTAGTTTCTATCTGGTTGAGCTGGTTGGTAACCTCTCAAACAGAAAGGAGGAATCACATCCTTGTAAAGGACATTGGGCATAAAGTGAAGAACTCCAGTTAATGGGGTTTTCTTCTAATATTGTTCCTTGCAACTACTCTCACTCTTGGCATGTGGCTGGAATAGGCAAAGCAGTGAATGTTCTTATTGAACAATTAGATGGCACATGAAGGGTGTTTGAGCTCTAACAACATCTGACAAACGGCCACCCATCAACATCACAACCTGAGAATTCCCCGCCAGAGTGAGAGAGCATACAAGTCAGAAATAGATACCTCAACACATGTGGGTATTTTTGTTACAGAGTCATCTCTTTTCAGTTAAGAGACGGTCACACCTACATTTTGTTGCAACTTCATCTTCAATTAATTAAATTGTAACATCTTTTATCTTTAAGCTTGTAGCTTGTTTGCTCCCTTGTTCTATAAAAGGGAATTCATGGCTTATTGATTAGGCATTGGTTCAAGGTCATATTTTCTAGACCCATTCTGAAGTATGGGATCAATCTAATCATGGAGGAGTTGTATATATTTGGCATTTGAAATTAAGATTAGTTGTCCAGTTTTAGGCTTCATTTTGAGTTCAATCTTTTGATGTATTTGCAAGGCTATTTGTAATTCAATATCAGTTTATTTTATAGATTACTATTGAGTTTCAAAGTCTACTATCTCCTACTCATGTATACAGTGTTACATTTATGAATACAATCTAATTAATGATCAATTTATTCATCATCACTGTCTTTCCTATATTTGCATATTTTTCTTATGGCATTTACTCAAGTAGTAAAATAATAGCTATAAGAGGATATTGAGTGTACTATTTGTTTACAAGGATAACTAAGTATGGTTAACTCTTAAACTAGTGAAATATTGTAATGTAAGGCATTATTTTATCTTCATAGTAAACTAAAACTAATATCATAAGGCTTTTTTTCATTTATATCTTTGACTCTATGACCCTTGAACTAGGAACTAATTCATAAAAAATGTTATGCAGTACTAAAGCCCCACTTAATTATCATCATTTAAAATATCAGAACAAATTTCCCTTTCAGTTATAGGTTGTAGATGTTAATTTATTCACATGTTCTACAAAGAATTATGTTAAAGCTTAAGATTCTAGCCCATTGCTTTACTCTATCAGTAATTTTTTAAGCAATTTAGAAAGAACATATCTATTTTAGAACAGTGTTTGAGCAAGTATTTAGAAATCCCCCCATTCAATAAACACTATGTTTAAAAAAGAAACACCCTCCTTGGTATTACAGAGCCTAAAGTGCAGAGGAAAAGGATTGAAAACCCCTTTCCTGTTCGTTGGCCAATCTGTCGAGATAGATCAGTTATTAGAAATGGTTATTTTATAGATATGTTTTTCTTGAGATCGGGTTGGGAATTTAAAACAACCAACACACATTTTTATTTATAGAGCAATCAAAAACCCCTCTCCATGAGGCGAGATAGCATATCCCTTTATCAAAGAAGCCCTCTACGGAATCAGGATAATGTATCTCTTGAGCTAGTGTGTATCCTTCTATTCAAAATCCCTTCTACGGAAGGTAGGACGGTGTATCTCTTGAGCTAGTGCACATCCTTTTATTACAAAATTCCTCCACGGAGACGGGGTTGTATCTTGAGACTATCCTCCCTTAAGCATGTTTTTGGCATGTGTTTTTGGCAGTTGTTGTGGCATAAGCCCAACCGTTAGGTGTGTTTGTAGTGTGTTTGAGATGGTGGGACTTAGCAATAAGATCCTTCCATTGCCCTTGTTTATCGTGTTTAAGATGTATAGTATGTCTATGGCATGCTAACGACGCTCATGTATTCTATGTGTCTTCCATGTGTTTTCCCCCATGTGTGGTTTCAAGGGTGTAGCAATGAGCTCCTCCCACACTCGAGCTTTGTTTGGCATGTTTTCCCCTGTGTGTGGTTTCAAGGGTGTAGCAATGAGCTCCTCCCACACTCAGGTTTTGTTTGGCATGTTTTCCCCCATGTGTGGTTTCAAGGGTGTAGTGATGAGCTCCTCCCACACTCGGGTTTTGTATGACATGTTTTCTCTCCTAGTGTAGTTTCAAGGGTGTATCGATGAGCTCCTCCTATATTTTGGGGTTTTGTGTTACAATTTTATTTCCATGCATGTATATAAAAATGAAAATGTTATATGTAACATGTCATCTCACATTACCCATAATCAACCATCTTAATTAAGATTAAGAATAAGTCATGATTATTATAATCATAGTTAAGCAAGAAATGAATCAATAAATCATGAAATTAAACATGCATTTCTTTTTTGGACATTTCAAAAATTTAGATTTACAATAATCCAAAGATAACATATTAGTGAATAACCTTCACTATACAATTACAAAGCTATGCTCATGGCATCATTGATAAGATTATACATAATAATTGACTATCAAGTCATATAATGAATGCATTGTATTTAGAACTTTGACGTTTGTCTTCATAAGTCTCAGCTTGTCTTCTGCTTGGTAAGGAGAGCATCACCCAAGTACTTTTCCTCCAACCACAGACTAGTGGTCCCCTGCACAACTTCCTACCTGGAAGTGACCCTACTCTTCATGGAGGGTATAGATATAAGAAACCGGTAGGTTTGCCATTTGAGTATCTTGTGTTGTGTCCTTCACAATGCTTCATGGTCATACAACTATAGATCCACTCTAACTATGTATGACACTATTGGAAACATTATGCCATTTGGAGCATAGTGAACTAACTAATGCATGCAGAGACATATGCATTACTTTGGCTAAAGATTTACATACATATATGTTTTGCAATCAACATAGTCAATTGTTCACCATCTCGACTTGACTTAGAAGCTATCTCATCCTATAGTAATCATAGTTCCACCCTTCTAGGTCTTGGAAAGATAGGTTCAAATCACTCATAGTCCATTTCTTAGACATTCAACTCTGATTTCGGGAGTACATTCATTAATGTTTAATTGCCTATGCAACAGGGAACCGATAACTATTCTCATTCTTTCTTAGTCAAAATTTACATAATCATGTTTTCAATACTTTTGACCTTTCTCGGTCTAAGATTTTGTGTTTACCTTGTCACAAGGTTTACAACTAATTCACATCAACTAAGACTTAAGTTGTAATAGTCTAATGGGTTGATCTTATTAAATAGACCCTAATCCAAAAGAATTTACATGAGTTCTTGATATCCTATACTTTGTTCATGAAGTATTGCCATTCAGAATAGGGATATAATTCATATACATTTAGACACAAGAGTTTTCATACTCGACATTATTTCCATTCCCATAAGAAAAATAAATATCAATGGAGCGTTTACTTCAACAAACAAGGTTTGGCATGCACTTAATGCAGCCTAGGCAACAATATTAGTTACCTACTAACATTTCTCCTTTGATATTGAGGATTCACATTACCCTTTTCTACACATAGGATACACCATAGATAAAATAATATCTATCATAAAAAATCGAGTACTGTTATCCATAGTCCACGAGACCAATTAAACTTAGTGCTTTAGGCATAGTCGATGGTTAAAGATTTACAATAAAGATTATCATGGTCCAAGCAAGGCTCTCGGCCTACTCCAATAACAACTTTCTTTATTCACTTAAAAAAATCATTATTATTCAATAATCCCTTGGTCTAGAAACACAGGTGACTTAGATAATTGATAATGAGGGTATCAAAAGTATACCATTGGTTTTACAGTCTGCCATATCGACATTTGAGACTCTTGTATGCAACAATAATGTTTAGTGTTCAGCCTCATGGCCTCGACCGAGTACCAGATTTTAACAATGTTTTCAAGTGTCAACACAGTGGTTTCACTATAGCCTTGAAGGCCTCTTAAAGATTACTCAACATCACAATTGCTAACACAAGTTAACATAATCGACATAAAGATAACAGTATTGATATTTTGCTTACATTACTTAGTTCAAGCACAAAAGGTGGTCCATGAGTCTTACCTGTATATGAACATATATAGTCAATTTCAACCTGCTATTGGTTATTTCCAATGTGTCTAAAGGTGGCTCTATCTGTAAGCTCACTTACACCAACACTTGCTACTTCTGTAGCATTCCTTTCCTTGCTACCCGCATTCAAAAATCTCTGTTCTTGCACACATTCCACAACAAAAACATATGCCAATAACTCCCTCTCAATAACCTTCTTGCATGCATTACCCACATGTTATCCAATCCACCACCTTTTATGTGATAGTGGTGAAAAATAGTTGCATTATCCTCTACCACCCCGCGGGTTAACGGGCTCCATACGGTCCACAACTTCCATTATGGAGTGAACAATGAAGTTTAAGCTTATGATAGGCTTCTACTCAGCTTCCACTCACTCCACTCATCACGGATAGTGGTTGGCCAACTATCAAAAGACATATATAATAATAATAAAAAGGTGCCCAGACACTATAGGGTTAAGAATGATTATATCACACACATAATTTCCTTTAAATCTAAATGATGTTTAAGGGTTATCAAAATAATCCAAGGTATCTTCAAATGATAATATCATCGTTAGGGTGGCATCAATAATATGTGACTTTGGGGTCAAGTTTCACTCCCCCTCTTCGCCATATTAACCATAACTAATATATATATAAAACAATAATCACAAAAACTAATAAGGAAACAAGGAAATACTCGACAACCAAATGAGATTACTTATCAACTAAAATAAATGTTCTAAGAACATTGTCTAATCAAATCAACGTAGATGATGTTGAGATATCCCAAATTGTCATGATGACACTAATCGAATTGAAAACAACTAACAAGGAAAAGATGCAAACACACTCTACCTTGCATGGGTTCACAAATAATTAACTTTGATACTCAGATGGCAATCTGACCTTTTCCCAACATCTATCTCCTCCTCCCAGATGATACTCTCCTTCTATCCTTGGAGGAAGATTCTTTTCTTGATTACACTCACAACCATATAACCATGATTAGTGTATCATCATTTGATTCATAAAATATTATGATAAAATAATCTTATCAACATGTAATCTCATGTCTAAACTACACATTAATCAATGTTCATATAATCAATGATTCTATTTGATATTTTTCACAACATCAAATCATTAAACTATGATTAATTATCCTATTTACCATGTAAAAGTAGGATTAAGCTAAATCAAAAGTTGGGGATGTAACATTATATCAATTGTATTCATCATGTTTTGTGTCTATGATGTGTTTTCTAGTGCTTACCTAAGACTAGAGGCTAGAATAGTTCCTCAATCTTTGTGTATGCCATAGCTTCAAGTGCATGGTGTGTTTGATGTCTTTTTGACCATGCTTTAATGCATGTATGGGTCATAAGATCATACATACATTAAATTGGGGGCTAAATGTTATGTCATAAAATGTCCTCCTAGGACTTTTACCTCCTAAGTTTAGCTTCTAGGTCCCTTAGATTTAATCATGCATGTTAAAAATGAATCCCGGAGTAAAATCCCTAAAACCCAAGACAAATGGGACTTAGGGGACACTCTTGAGCTTAAGCATGTCCCAAAATAGGACCCTGGACAAGGGTACCTGCACCCTAGTTCAGACCTGTTTTGTTGGGACCCAATTTTAAATGTTCACAATGACCATTAAAAGGTTTTCCTTTGTCGGCCTATACAATTTGAATTACAAATGTTTAGAAGGAATGCATATATAAGCATGTTTAGGACTTCATTTTAAACCTAGATGGATAATGCAAACTTGTGATCTTGTGCTAAGGATACTCAAGGCTTTCATTGTGTTATAGAGCAGTATTGTGTTGTATTTATACTTGTTTGTTGCAGATTTCTCTTCATCAATCCATCTCCTCATGGTGTGAAAGATCTTCATCTCCCTGTGAGAGCATACACCTACTAAGATGAAATTTACTTTGTGTTTCAATCAATTTATCATATCATTTGCTTTTGCCTTTATCCACCAAGGACACACACTCTCTCTAACAATGGTGTTGGAAGGCTTGAATGCCATTCTGAAGCTTGACTGAGGCAAACTCCTAAACACCACAACCCCCAACCCCTCTCTTGTGATTGTAGGTTATAGGTGTTAGATCTTACAAAGAGGAGTTGAAGGAGATCAGAGCAGAGAAGGAAGATTCTAGATCTGAAGAAAATGACAAAAAAATATTCCTAATTAGACAAGGATGCTTGCTCTTTTGTCCTCCAATTTTGCATTGTTGGGAATCTCTGAGCAGGTTATAGTATGAAGCATATTTTATCCTGAAGCCCTCAGAAAAAGTATGACATTGGACAAGGGCACCAACTCTTTTATCCCTGAAGTTTTCACCTTTTGAAATATGAAATCTAGTATGTATCTTGTAATAGGCAGTTTAATATTACTCAAAAATAACCATAATTAACCATCTTAGTTAAGAGAAAGAATACATCATGATTAACATAATCACAACTAAGCAAGAATGAATTAATATCATCATGATAATTAAGCTTGTTATTCTTTTCCAGAACATAACAAAACTTAGATTTACAATAACTAAGAATTACTCATTAGTGAATGATCTTCACTATACATGTACAAAGCTATGCTCAAGGCATCAATATAGAAATATACATAATAACTGAATATCAAGTCATATAAGGAAAAGCACTATATCTAGAACTTTGACATCTGTCTTCATAAGCCTCGGCTTGTCTTCTACTTGGGAAGGAGAGCATCATCTAAGTGTTTTTCCTCCAACCACAAACTAGCAGTCCCCCACACAACATCCTACCTAGGAACAACCCTACCCTTCACAGAGGGTATAGATATAAGGAAACATTAGGTTTACGATCTGAGTATATGGTGTTGTGTCCTTCATAATATCTCTCGGTCATACAACTATAGATCCACTCTAACTATGTATGACACTACTATAAACATTATGCCACCTGGATCACTATGGACTGATTAATGCACACAGAGACAGATGCATTACTTTGGCGAAATATTTACATACATATACATTTCACAATGAACAAAGTCGTATGTCCACTACCTCAACTCAACTTAAAAGTTGTTTCATCCTATAGTATTCATAGTTCGACCCTCATTTAGGTTTAGGATAAATAAGTTCAATTCATTCTTAGTCCAAATCTTGGACAATCGACTCCTATCTTGGGAGTATATTTGAATATGTAATATTGCTTTTGGAATAGGGAACCTGCAACTCCACATCACTCTATTCCCTCTTTTCAAAATAGAAATAGCCAAATCAAGTTTTCCAACTTATGACCTTCCTAGGTTCACAATTTCTAGTTGGCCTATCACACTTGGTTTACATTCAAGTTCATGTCATCAAAGACTTATATCATAATAGTCTAATAAGACGGTCTTATTAAAAGGACCCTAACTCAAGTACCCACATATTTTTTTGAAATTTTATACCCCATTCGTGGAGTATGGCCATTCGGAAAGTGATGGCTTCCATATATATAAAAATACAAGAGTTTCATACTAAACTTAGTATTCAATCTCATAAGGAAATAATTATCAAGAAAGAGTAGTCTCTCCAATGAACCTGACATGCATTTAATGCTACCTTGATAATAATACTATTATCCTTTATCAAAACCTCCTTCTTCAACAAGGGGTCAATATATATTATTTTAAATTCATAAGCTGCATCATAATAATAACCATCATTAAGAGTTGAATATTGTTATTGCAATCCTCAAGACCGATTGCTAAGAGCCTCATGCATAGCCAAAGGTTAAAGATTCATGATAAATGTTATCATGGCTCAAGTAAGGATCTCGGCCTACTCCCAAGCCAACTTTCCAATACACATACTCAGTCATAATGGTTCTTTATACTTTAATTATTGAGCACAGTCAACTCGAGCATAACAATGAAAGCTTCAAGGATAATAATAAATAGTTTTAAACCCTTGCCATATCAGCACACATGCATTCTTACATGCTATAGAAAAGCACAAGCTCAGCCTCATGGCCTCGAGCAGCTTAGATATCAACAATGCTTATAAGCTTCACAATATAATTACACATACAACCTCGAGGGCCTTCAAGGATTACACCATAGTGTATGAGATAACATAGTTAATCGTAGCAAAGTCTATGACCTCGAGAGCCTTAAAATAATAATCATAGTAAGTGCTTTAGCCTCAAGGGCATTCAAACAATATTCACAACAATCTTTACTACCTTGTGTCGACACAGTCAACCCCATACAATAGTAGTAGTAATATTTATTGACATGCCAAGTAATAAGAGTCTTTCGAAGACTATGTTTCATACCTTATATATATATGATGGAGTTGGCCTATCGAGGGACACTCCCAAAAGCCTGTCGATGGCTCTAAAACTGAGCGCTATTGTACTCCTAGCTCGCTGCTATTGTAGCAGTATATTCACATAGAGAAAGCCAATTCTCCAACTTGTTTCCTACTCTCCCTAAATACACTGAAAACACATAACCAAAAACAAAGATATTGCGGATGTTTTTGCATGCCTTGCATGCAATAAGGTTCACCACCTTTTGTGCTCCACGAAGTGGTAAAACAGATAACCCACTCCGCCACCTTACAGCCTTTTTGGGCTTCAATAGTCCATTATTTGCCATCATGGAGTTAATAGCGAGGGTGGGGCTAAAGGTTGGTTAAAATTGGCCTCCACTCATCCCACTCACCGTGGGTGGTGGTCAGCCTAATAACATATGACATATACATTAATGATAGTAAGGTGCTTGATCACAAGGGCTAAAATAATATTATCACATTAAGTTTCCCTTGCATCTACATGATGTTTAAGGGTAAACATAACAATCCAAGATGCCATCAAATGACATCATCATCAGTAGGGTGTCATAATCAAAAAGCAACTTAGGGGTTGAGTACCATTCCCCCTTCTTCGCTATAAACCATTTAAGTAATATATAAAAAGAAATAATAGACTTAAATCCCTGATATGAAAATAGATAAAGAAACAAGGAAGTACTCAACTACATGACGAGATTATCTCTCAACTTATGTTGACGTTCTAGGAACATCATTTAGTCGAATCAACGTAGATGACATCGAGATAACCCAAACTATCATGCTGACATAAAAAGAAAACTACTAACGAGGGAAAGACGTAAACTCACTCTACCTTGCACGGTTTGACAAGGACTTAATTTTATACTCAGATGGTAATCTTACCCTTTCCCAAATCTATTTCCTCCTCCCGGATGATACTCTCCTTCCATTTTTGAAGGAAAATTCTTTTCCTGATCACACTCACAACCATATAACCATGATTAGTGTATCATCATTTGATTCACAAATCATAATAATTAAATAATCCTATCAACATGTAATCTCATGTCTAACTAACATTATTCAGTATTCACATAGTCAATGATTAAATCTGATATTTTCTACAAACATCTAATCATTAAACTATGATTAATCATTCTGATTACCACACAAAAGAAAGATTAAGCTAAATCATAAGTTGGGGATGTAACATATCTCCCCCATAAGAATCATCATCCTTGATGATTAAATGTCTTTGAAATCAACCAAAATAATAAGAAAAGTATTGTTTTAGCTTAGTAAAAAGTTTTGAAAGGAGATGGGGAATCTCACATAAATATCCTCATAGTTTTCCTAGGTGGCATTTTCCTCTACATACTGGTCCCACTAGACCTTGTAACAAGTTATCTCTTTGTTATGTAAGCATAGCTTACACATTTCAAGCACCTTGATGGGCTTGATCACTACCACCCTTGGGTCCTTCACTTGTATAGCATTCCAATCAATAATAGGGATATGATTATCTTCTGTATTAAACTTTTCCAAATAAGAAACATGGAAAACATTATACATCATGGCAAGAGTTGGCGGTAGAGCAATTCTATGTGTGACTAGGTTGACCTCTTCGATAACTTCGAAGGGACCCACATATCTAGGAGCTAGTTTGGATGTCTTCCCAAACTTAATGGAGCTCTTTTGAGGTTTTATCTTGAGGACTTTTTCTCCCACTGAGAAATGTTTTTCAACACGTTTAGCATCTACATAACTTTCCTACCTATCATTAGCTTCCGCTAACCTTTTCTTGATCAGATGGACTTGTTCTTCCATTTCTGATAGTATTTTTAGTCCAAGGCTAACCCTATCTTCTAGCTTATCCCATCTTATAGAGTTCCGACACCTTCTTCCATATAATGCTTCAAATGGAGCCATCTTAATACTAGAATGATAGGAATTATTATAGGCAAATTCCACCAAAGGAAGATAATCTTCCCATTTGTATTGCTGGTCCATACAATACATTCTCAATAAATCCTCCAACACTTAGTTTACCCTTTCAGTTTGTCCATCCATCTCAGGATGATAAGTAGAGCTTATACTCAACTGGATTCCAAGTGAAGAAAACAAGGTTTAGCAAAACCTTGATGTCATTCAAGCATCCCTATCTGAGACAATCTTCTTAAGAATACCATGCAATCTAAAGATTTCATGTACAAATTTGTAGGCTATAACAGGTGCCCCATCTGTTAAATTCTTAGGTATAAAATGTGCGGCTTTGGTCAGTCTATCCACCACAACCCAAATAGTATTGTGCTTATTCCTAGACATAGGAAGTCCTTGCACAAAGTCCATGCTTATGATTTGCCATTTCCACTCTAGAATTTCATGAGGGTATAAAAGTCCTGCTAGGTGATGGTGTTTTGCCTTCACCCTTTGGCATTCTATACACGTAGCTACAAAACTTGCAGCATCCCTCTTCATTCCTTCCTAGAAATATAAGGGTTTCACATCAACAAGTAACTTTGTTACTCCAGGAGGTCTCGAATAAGGTGCAGAATGAATCTCTTTCCACATAATATTTCTTAGTTCCTTGGAGTTCGGAACATACATCCTTCCTTTATACCTTAATGACCCATCTGATTCAAGGTAAAATCCATCATATTTTGGATTCTGGGGGTTTTCCAAAATGGCCTATTTTACCTGCTCATAAAACTCATCTCCCTTAGATTTTTGTAAAACTTGATTCTTAAAATCATAATGTATGGAGATCATTGAGGAGATATGTCTTCTCCTACTTAAGGCATCTGCCACTCGATTTTCCTTTCCTTGAATATATTTAATCTCAAAATCATAATTTGAGATGAATTCCAACCATCTTCTTTGGCGAGCATATAAATGTGGTTGAGTGAACTGATATTTGAGCCCTTGATGGTCTATTTTCAGCTCAAAGAGTTTTCCAAGCAAGTACTGTGTCCACATTTGCAGAGCATGAATGACTGCTGCCAGCTCCAAATCATGAGGAGCATAGTTTTGTTCATAAGTTTTCAATTTCTTGGATTGATATGCGATGACTTGTCCATCCTAGACTAGCACACCACCTAAGCCTTCCCCTAAAGCATCGGTAATGACTACAAAATGACCTTCCAGGTCAGGTACTTTCAAGATTAGTGTTGAAGTTAGTTTTTCCTTCAGTTGGTCAAATGCCTCCTAGCACTTATCTGACCACTCAAATCTCTTGCCTTTTCTCTATAAAGAAGTTATAGGATACACAATTTTTGAAAAGTTCTTCACAAATTTCGTGTAGTATCCTATAAGGCCCATAAAACTTTAGACTCATGTACATTCCTTGGTATCGGCCATTCCAACATGGCTTTAATTTTAGCTGGGTCCACAACTATTCCCTTATCTAAAATTATGTGGCCCAAATACTGTACTTCTTTTTGAAAGAAAGTACACTTATAGAGCTTACCATATAGTTTATGCTCTCTCATCCTCTGGAGAACAATCCTTAAATGATGAAGGTGTTCTTCCTCATTCTTAGAGTAGATTAGGATGTCATCAAGAAAAACTAAGACAAACTTGTCCAAAGAGTCTCTGAACACACTATTCATTAAGTTCATAAACACTGCAGGTGTGTTTGTTAATCCAAAAGGTAGGACAATGAACTCATATTGCCCATACCTTATTCTAAAGGTTGTCTTGTGGATATCCTCATCCTTTAACCTTAGTTGATGGTACCCAGACCAAAGATCAATCTTAGAAAACATAGCTGCTCCTCTTATTTGATCAAATATATCTTCAATGCGGGGCAATGTGTATTTATTCTTAATTTTTGCTTTATTTAACATGTGGTAATCTATACATAACCACAAAGTACCATCTTTCCTTTTCACAAATATTACTAGTGCTCCCCAGGGTGACACACTAGGTCTTATCAATCCTTTATCCAATAATTATTGTAATTGAGCCTTTAGCTCCACTAATTCCATAGTAGTCATTCTGTATGGAACTTTAGATATAGGTTCCAATCCTAGAATTATATCTATAGAGAAATCAAAAGCTCTTTTAGGAGGTAATCTCGGTAGCTCATTCAGAAATATGTCCTCAAAATCTCTAAGGAAAGGGTACCTATCCATATCTAATCTCTCTTGATCTATGAACTTCCTCTTCCTAAATCCATTAAGTTTTTGAGATTCGTAAAACATTATATCATCTGGGAAGTTGGTTTCCTCAAAACCATTTAGTTTTTCCATTTTGGCAGTAAAAATTTGGCATCCTTTTCTTTGAGCTCTTTTCATTTGTAGGGCATAAATTTTTCTAAGTTTGACTTCTCTAGGGTTCCCTTGTAGAAAGACTTTGTTCCCTAAGTCATCTAGACATTCTATTGTTTTGGCATAATAGTCCACTTTGGTTCAATGTCTCCATAACCAACTTATCCCAAGGATAACATCATATGAGCTTAGTGGGGCTACATACAGGTTCACTTTAGTGAAGAAACATGGAAGTTCAACCCTAGCCTCAAACAAGCATTGCTCTACCTGAGCCTTGGTCTGATTTGCATATTCAACTGACCAAGTATTTGCCATGTATCTAGCCTTTCTAGATATTTTACTTAAAACTTTTGGGGAAACAAAACATTCTGTTGCACCAGTATCAATCAAAATTGAAATTGGGAGGCTAGATAAAAAACTTATAGTTTCAATGGGAGTAATTTGGTATTCAACTTGCCTATTATCCAGGGCTATATGTATGCATTGCTGGAATGCTGCCTGTTGAGAGGGCAGAGGGTTTCCTCAAGGTTGAGCTCCTTGCATCTTGTTAGGACACTGGTTGGTGTAATGATCTCCGCCACAAGTATAGCACCTTCCCATGGGTCCTTGCCTCTCTTGAGGTTTCCTAGAATTATCTCCATTTTTCTTAGCATTAGTATTGCCTTTCTTTTCCCCCTAGATTCATTTTTCTTATTCGTGGCCCTTTTATCATTTTTCTCAGTAAAATCTTGCTTTTTCCTCTTTTTCTTAAAAGATTGGGAGGATTGGGACCAATTATACCTCTTTTAGTTCCTTTCCCTATAAGTAGACATAGCTTTGAATTTTTGTTCTTGTTTGATGGCATTTTCATAGACCTGGTCCATTGAAGTGGGACCACGCACATCAACCTCACCCCCAATCTGGGTGTTCAACCCCATAATAAGATTTTGGATGCGAAATCTCTCATCTTATTGATATTGCGACACATACTTGAGTAGGCGAGTGAACTTTTCTTAGTATTCATTCATAGTTAGATCTCATGTCTCAGATTCTAGAAATCTATAAGCTTTTGATTATAGAACAACTGAGGCAACCATCTTTGCCTAAAAAGTTCCACGAACCTATCCCAAGTTAGACTTGTAGACCTCAAGCCTAACTCCATTTTCTTAGTCATCCACCATGTGGATGCTTTACCCACCAACTGGTATACTCCCCATATCACTTTGGTGATTTTAGTATAATTTCTCATTTCAAAGTATTTTCCATCTCTGTAAGCCATGGCTTTGCAGCAACTCTTGTTACAGACCCATCAAACTTGGGAGGCATAACCTTTTTCATATCCTAGGATAATTCCATAGCCAAGTGGCTTCTTCTATCCTCTTCTTATCTGGCCTCAGAGTTATTCTCTTCGTGCTCACTTTGGGTGGTGTCATCATGATGTGCCTCATCATCACCCGCATAATAGGTTTCCTGCCTGGGTCCATGCCAACCCTTGACCTCCTTCTTGAGAGTCCCAATTCTCGCTCTCGTCTCTTGAAGCATAGAGAGGATTTGGTTGAGTTTAGATTCAAAGTGGCCTGAAGGTTGCCCTTCATCCTGGCTATCTCCCATCCTGGTTCTTATCTGAACCTTGCCGTAATCTACTTCTACTAAAGTTTGCAGATTAATCATTTGATTAGTTTGTCATTCGATTAGTTTGCAGATTCTAATGAGAAGAAAATTCTTGATGTGTATTTGGAAGATTTTGTACTGCTATTTTTGTTCGTCTTATCACTCTATATGCTTTTACTCTCCTCTTTGGTGGAGATAACTAAATGTGCTTCCTTTCAGGATCTCTATTTGACCTTGTTTGATACTTTTTCATAAGTTGTAAGATCTGATATATCAAACAAGAAAATTAGAGTTGCCAGGTACTTGAAAATAAACCTCTTAAAGGCTGTAAAATTTGCTAATCATACCAAAATAAGAGCAATAATAAGTCCTTTTTTGAACTGAAAATAAGTTTAAAGTCCCACCGGGTGTGCCAAACACTGTTGACGATCAGGATTGCACCTGTTATGCAGAGTTGTGAAGCTCGACAATCCTGTGTAACATGGGATCAAACACAGGTTGTGGGTGACCTATGTCGAGTTTGAACCTCCAGATTATGGGCTGGTTCCCTTAAAATATTCTATTGGATCTATGACTTTGATGTGGAAAAGGGATTAAAAGGATCTTCTAAAAAGCAAAAAAACTGTAAAAGGTATGGTGGTGACTATCTCCATGCATTTTTAAGGGTTTTCAAAATACACAGGCCCACGGCTTGTAGCTTCTTCTCTCTACAAAAACACAAGGTGAGGTCTCATTCTGCCTTCACACTTGGATTTCTTTTTTACTGTATCTTTTATACTGATAAGGGTTTCAAAAAAAATGACATGGGTATGTGATATTTTTAAAGGAAAAGTCCTTCCTGGCTACAACCACAACTTTTGCATTTCCTTTTCTTCATTTCTTTCAAAAAGAAAAATGGCTCATGGAACTGCAACCCTATTTAGTCAAAAAATACTTTGTTTCTTTATTATAGGAAAGAAAAGATAGCAAGATCTCATGCATTGGTAATAACATGAAGGGTTTGATGAAAATTTTTTTGTGGGTCTGTAATTTCTTTAAAGAAAAACCCTTCCCTCAACCACGACCATGAATATTCCATCTTCTTTTGTTCATCTCCTTTTTTCTGAAAACCTGAAAACACAAGGATTTTAAAAAATATGTCGAGGGTTTACATTTTTTCAAAGAAAAACATATATTTCAGTCACGACTTGTAGCTCTTCTTTCTTCTATGTATATATCTTTTGTAAATCTATTATTAGTAGCGGCCATGAATGGTATTTTTCAACTTCTGAGTGTATTCCTTTGTTTGAAAGTTTGGATTTTCCTTATCTGTATTTGTAATTTTGTATGAAAACCCTATACGGGTTTTACTTGTGTTGAAAGTTTCTTTTTACTCTCTCTGGTTGTGATTTCATTATGCCAAAAAGTGATAAGGATTTGCAAAACTATTATATTCTAGTGACAATACAAACAGGGTATCATTATTTTGTATATACAAAAAAAAAAGACACAAAAAACCCCTCATTCTTTGTTTACAGATATCTCTCATTGTGTATCTTGATGTATGAAAGAAATGATATCTTGTGAACAATGTATCTTTTTCTTCCTTGTATCTAATACATTTGAAGTAGCAATATACTCCAATGTTTATGCTTCTTCTCCTTTTGCATGACATGAACATTCTGAACTGACATGAATATGCTACCTTCTGTAGATTTATTATTCATGACGGTTCCTTGTATATGTTGTTCCATTTTAGCATAAGGATGCTATATCTATATGCTATTCCTTTTTAATCAACCTGTAGCTGTATCTTTTATACTAATAGATCTTGTACTTCATGTCCTTCATATAACTATTCATTAATCTAGCATGGCTATTTCACATGCTATTTTGTATGACTGTGTCATAATGAAGGAAAAGATGAATAAATTTCAAAGTATACACCATTTTTTACACTTTTTGTATATGAGGCATAATACTTGATTCATCTTTTCATCTCTTTTTTAACCTGCACTTTTATATTGTTGTTCCAATTGGCATAAGGATGTTGTAGCGTATATGATGTTCCATCATTTATTAGAACATGGTTGTTCCTTCTATGCATAAAGCATATGACTGTGTATCTTTATATGACTATCTTCTTCTTTTGATGAGTACCTGAAACAAGACTGTATACTTTTGTAAGGGGCATCTCTCTTTGCTATCCTTTTATCTCCCTATGGGCTCATGATGACATAAATATTTTTGCCACTATCATACATATGGATCCTGTAAATTGTTCTTTTTATGATCACTGCATTGATAGGAGTTATTCTTTACTTGCTGTCATGGTGGTCTTGAGGCATAATGTAGGGGCTCAGTTTGATCAAGACAACTCATCCTTTATACTATTGCTCTAAATGGCTTTACACATGATGTGGCATATATGCTTCTATGGTTGTACTCCATTCTTTTGATCACTGTACTTCTATCCTTGCATATTGACATCTCTTGAATAAAATCACTTCTTATTCTATAGCATGTGTATAATGAAGCATTTTGAACATGATTATCTAATTTTGACAAGTTCTTTTCTGAAGTGAACGTAGTTTATAGGGGCAGCTGCTCTTCTTCACTTCTCTTATGATGACTTCACTCTATTTGATGTGTTGACTATTCCAATGCATAACATCTCTTGAATAGTGTACTCTATTTATTGAAATCTGATGTCCTTCTTGAATGAATAAGAAGGAAGTATGCTGGTCTCTACCCTTGTGGGAGCCACATTTTCTCCACATGCTTTAATGTCTTCAAATCAACTACATTACTTTTCCTATATCTGCACAATGAACAAACAAGTTAGCATAAAAACATACCTTTGTAAAGTTGATTGATCTTTCTCATGATGATCTAATTTATTGCACCTATCTGATCTTGATCCATTGACATTAATGCATAATGTTTGCAATTTTTATATGTCTTTTGATAAAGCATATGATGAATCTACATATCTGGAGCTTCTAACAGGGCTTTTCTCCAATTTTGCAGGTGTACTATATTGATCAGGAGCATAAAGATGAAGTCATGGAGATCAATTTTTTAGTCAAGAGGATCAACCTTCGATAAGGCAATGATGGATATCCATTTTCCTCATATGCTCTTTTCTTTTCCTTTTATCCACAGATGTATAGCTTGCACAATGTTTGCATTGGCTTAGTTTAGTCACTCCCACGGCTTGTGTGGGACACATTTAAACATTCTCTTAAATATGATCAGTTACTTTACCTTATACAAATGATTTATGTATGTTTTCTTTCTGAATCAAGTGCATAGGATAGAACAACTAAATCTGATTTGAAACATATGTTTAAAACATGATAATGAAATGATAGTTTGTAAAATACCTTTCCTTCACACTGGACTGTGATATTTGAAAAATTTAATCACATCATAATTGAAAGATAAAACTAGTTAGATACATGTCTTTCATTGAATGTCCGATCTCTTGTCACTTGATAAACTTTACTTGTCAGGATGGTTTGACAGTTTTGATTGGACTATCACAATATCCTGACAAATGATCTTTGCTACTCTCTTGCCAAGATATCATACATTCAACTGATTGATCATATACTTAAAAAAATCTCTTTTATTCCTTTTGTGACAACTGCAACTCAGGCCTTGCTAAATGAGGTTTGAACATAATTTGGTAACATGATCTTCCTAGGTTCACAATTTCCTGTTGGCCTATCACAAGGTTTACATTCAAGTTCATGTCATCAAAGACTTATATCATAATAGTCTAAAAATATGGTCTTATTAAAAAGACCCTAACTCAAGTATCCACATGATTTTTTGATATTTTATACCCCATTCACGGAGTATGGCCATTCAAAAAGAGATGGCTTCCGTATATATAAAAATACAAGAGTTTCATACTAAACTTAGTATTCAATCTCATAAGGAAATAATTATCAAGAAAGAGTAGTCTCTAAAATGAGCCCAGAATGCATTTAATGTTGCCTTGATAATAATACTATTATCATTTATCAAAACCTCCTTCTTCAACAAGGGGTCAATATATATTCTTTTAAATTCATAAGCTGCACCATGGTTATCATAATAACCATCATTAACAGTCGAATACTGTTATTGCAATCCTTAAGACTGATTGCTAAGTGCCTCATGCATAGCCAAAGGTTAAAGATTCATGATAAATGTTATCATGGCTTGAGTAAGGCTCTTGGCCTACTCCCAAGCTAGCTTTCCAATACACATACTCAGTCAATGGTTCTTTATACTTCAATTATTGAGCACAGTCAGCTAGAGCATAATAATGAAATATTTAGGGATAATAATAAATAGTTTTAAACCCTTGGCATATCGACACACAAGCATTCTTGCATGCTACAACAAAGCACAATCTTGGCCTCATGGCCTTGAGTAGCTTAGATATCAACAATGCTTGTAAGCTTCACAATATAATTACACATACGACCTCGAGGGCCTTCAAGGATTACATTATAGTGTATGAGATAACATAGTTAATCATAGCAAAGTCTATGGTCTAGAGGGCCTTAAAACAATAATCATAGTAAGTGCTTCGGCCTCGAGAGCCTTCAAAAAATATTCACAGCAATCTTTAATACCTTGTGTCGACACAGTCGAACCCATACAATAATAGTAGTAATATTTATTGACATGCCAAGTAATAAGAGTCTTTCGAAGACTATATATATAATGGAATTAGTCTATTGAGGGACACTCCCAAAAGCCTGTTGATGGCTCTAAAACTGAACATTATCGTACTCCCAACTCGCTACTATTGTAGTAATCTCTACACACAGAGAAAGTTGATTCTCCAACTTGTTTCTTGATCTCCCCAAGCACACCGAAAACACATAACCAAAAATAAAGGTATCACAAACACTTTTGCATGCCTTGCATGCAATAAGGTTCACCACCTTTTGTGCTCCACAAAGTGGTAAAATATATAACCCACTCTGCCACCCCGCGACCTTTTTGGGCTTCAACAGTCCATTATCCGCAATCATGGAGTGGACAACGAGGGTGGGGATAAAGATGGGTTCAAATTGACCTCCACTCATCCCACTCACTGTGGGTGGTGGTCATCCTATTAACATATGACATATACATTAATGATAGTAAGGTGCCCGATCACAAGGGCTAAAATAATTATATCACATTGAGTTTCCCTTGCAATTTCATGATGTTTAAGGGTAAACATAACAATCCAAGATGCCATCAAATGACATCGCCATCAGTAGGATGGCACAATCAAAAAGTGACTTAGGAGGACCGAGTACCACTCCCCCTTCTTCGCTATAAACCATAAGTAATATATAAAAAGAAATAATAGACTCAAAACCCTAATACAAAAATAGATTAAAAAAGGAAGTACTTGACTACCTGACGAGATTATCTCTTGACTTATGTTGATGTTCTAGGAACATCATTTAGTCGAATCAACATAGATGACATCGAGATAACCCAAACTATCATGCTAGCACAAACAAAAAACTACTAACAAGGGAAAGACATAAACTCACTGTACCTTGCAAGGTTTCACAAGGACTTAATCCAATACTCAGATGGCAATCTGACCCTTTCCCAAATCTATCTCCTCCCGGATGATACTCTCTTTCCATTTTTGAAGGAAGAATCTTTTCCTGATCACACTCACAACCATATAACCATGATTAGTGTATCATCATTTGATTCGTAAATCATAATAATTAAATAATCCTATCGACATGTAAGCTCATGTCTAACTAACATTAGTTAGCATTCACATAGTCAATGATTAAATCTGATATTTTGCACAAACATCTAATCATTAAACTATGATTAATCATCCTGATTACCACACAAAAGAAAGATTAAGCTAAATCATAAGTTAGGGATGTAACATATCTAATCTACATTTGGTGCCTTCCTGTGTGAGCATTTGTAAGGTTTCGTCCGTTTGTTTACGATTTTACATAATTAGGGTTTTAAGCCTAATCAGATTAGGGTTTTAACAAAATATAAATATATTCTATCTTTCCAAGCATCTCGTAGTGACATCAGACCTGTAGCTGAGTCCTCTATCACAATTGTGACTTAGCTCGATCTATGTCCTTGAATGTATATGTGAAAGAAGGGTTTGATTGAATCTAATTAACTATACACTATACAATGTTCCTTCAATCCCTTTTTCATACATAACAAACCATATATCCACAAATGGCATCAAAGCAAAAGAAACTGCATAGCTAAAAATACAGATGGTACTATGATCAGAGAGACACAAAACACTACAAGAGTGACCCCAATGACACTACTATATGTGCATGTGGTGCTCTACAAAGGTACTGGAGTCTCACAAATATTGATCAACTAAAAAAGGTAGAAGATTGCCTCCATAAACATGAATACAAGATTGTCTATATAGTCTGTGTTCCATCTTAGTGAAATGCATCTATAACCAAACTCTCCATTCAACTAATATAGGAACAAAAATACTAGATACATAGCTTGCTCCAAAGTGAAATCAAGGAAGCATTATCATAACCATATGATAACCCCCATAATGTTGACAAGGGAGAGGTATTGAAAAATCAACTAAAATGTGGCACAAAGGTGTGCAAAGAGATGTAACATCATGCCCAATATGATGTACAAGAAACCAACTACCAAACTAGGGTTTGCAATGAACAACGCACACATGTAGAAGGATTATGAAGTTTGTGTTTGCAAAACAAAGGTATACACAAGAACTTTTGAAGGGACATTATAGGTAGTGCAAGTGCAAAAAGACACAATCTAATGTGCAAAAATCCCCCTAGAAAATACAAAATTAGATTTGACACTTTATTATAGTGTATTTACAAATGTGTTGTTATAGATTCTTACAATTGTCCAAGAAAAGATAATTTAATTTATGTCATGACGTGACCACAAGAAAACATAATTCAAATATGCCTTGTACAACCTTAAAACATTTAAAACATCATTTGGCCTGCAAATATTCTGTCTGCCTGCTATGAGGAAGCGCCGCATGAAGACTCGGGGATACACCTGCGTACCCTTTTTGATGGGATGTTCCCTAACATGACAAGTACATTGGGAATGAAAATCCAATGATTTTTTACACATTTTCTTCTTCATAACCCCATTGGTCACGTGCAATTTTTACTCTTTCATATAACTCCAAAAAGAAAAGGATGCCGGTAAGTGGAGTACAATTGTCATAGATGGACAATAATGCTTTCTTAGGGCATGTCCCCATGCGGCTGCTTAGCTTATCTTGGTTAGCAGCCACTGCTCAACTTTTTTAGGAGTTATTTGTGGAGCTACTGGCCCCATGGATGTTTAATTTTTTTGCTTATTTTAAGCAGTGATTTTTATTTTTAAGATGCCCCGTCACAAACCACAGCTGAAGAGAATTTCAATTTACAGTCTCAGCCGATCAGTTTTAATTCCTACATCTTTGGTGTAAACCCCGCAATTGGGCCTGGGATTAGCGGCTACTTTGTATTCCACAAAATTCATGAGACTACGATTGAATGTGCCGTCTTTCTTCTTGGCAAAATCGTTCACACATGTGCGATTGAATGAGGCCTCTGTTGTAATAAGCTTCGAGTTTGTGGCTAATGTTTTGAAAGCCTAATGGAGCAAATTATACATTAGGAAATTACCCTCCTCTACATTAGGAAATTACCCAGGTGCCTCTTAAGACATTTTGACAGTGTCTCTTTTTTCCAATGTTTAGGATGGAGCAAATTATACATTAAGCATAAATGATAGGAAATTACCCTCGTCTATAGCATATTCAATACCCAAATGGATATAAATAAATTCTTATTACTACTGGTAGAAGTAACTAACACAAGTCACAACTTATAAGTCCACAACAGAGGTCTTTGCTCAGGGTACTAAAACAAAAATAGAGCAACTATTCTATTATAATGTTTGAAATTCCAGTTTCTTTATTCTTCCTATGAAGCTGCGTGTAAGTTTAGTAGGTAAAAAACTACATTAAATCAAAATTAAATGAGGAAAATTCAATATCATTTCAAAGCATTATGGTATATAATATCAGAAGAATTTAAAATCAAATTTCCTAGTTTACTATAGATATTGGTTTCACCATACGTAATAGATAAAATCGCTTGAGCCAAAGGAGTTTATATATCATATGAAATTTAAATTGTTATAGTCTTTTGAGATATCCAAGGATAGTTAAATAGCAACTAAATTCTCTACCTGCGCCCTTCCTTTTTTTTAACCCAGAATTGTATAAAATCCAACCTAATTTGGCGAGTTGTCCTTTATAGATATTTAAGGCAAATTTGGAGCAACATTAATAAGGTGTGAGATGGATTTAAAAATATATCACGCTCAAAAGAATTTCTAAACATTATGCACACTACTAGCCTACAGATCAAAGTATTTGATATCCTAAACCTATCCTTGCACCCGCAACATCCTAAAAACTATCAAACTTCTGCAAATCGACATTGAAACTCAAAACACATAAATGCAGAGGCTTCAGTTTCCAATGGAGTAGAGACATTTCAACAGGTAAAGAAGACTGACGAGTGAGACAGAGGAAAAAAGTCCAGAGAGGGTGGAAGGAATGCATCATGGCATCTAAAGGGGTCCAAATCAACCCAATCACCTGTGATTTTTGTAGAAAGCCCACAAACGTATTTGCAAGGCATGGAAAGGCTGATTCAAGGCCACGGAATTAAAGAACAGGCATAGGAATTAAAAGTAAAATAGAGCTTTAAACACCTTCAACAAGAGCGTGAGGAATCAGATTATCAAATTCAATGTATATACAATGATTTGAATAAAGGAAAGAAGAATGATTGAGGTAGAAATACGCTGGTGTCTTAAAAACAAAACCAACAGAAATGATTGAGGCTGTGCAATCACATACCTTTGAGATGAGCACAGAAATTACTGTTGACAGAAAGAGCTGAGTCCTGAGCCAGAAATGATAGGCACAAAAGTTGTTGTTGACAGAGCCAGTACACACACAAACTGGTGTTGACAGGAATTAGCAAAAATCATACGCACAGAGAGTCCATTAAAAGGAAAAATATGGGGGGAAAAATTGGGGGCAATTGTGCAAGTGGGGAAAATTGGGGGGAATTTGTAAAAAATGAGAGAACCAATTATACGATGCCATATGGCAATTTTCCTAATATACAGTTGCTGCATATTTCTAGCCCCCCCTTTTTTATCCAGCTTGTTTTCAATTTATAAGCAGTGGCTGCTCCACTAAAATAGGTAAAGATTCTATATTATCCTTTTTCCCTTATTTTAAATTTACATGGGGCCACTCAACTGCTTAAATTTAAGCAGAAAACTTCCTTAAGTAACCGCATGGGGACATGGGGTTATACAGGTGAAATTATTAGCATTACGTAATTCTTCTTAGTCAGTCAACCCAACAGAAAAGGAAGAGACCTTTCCTCGAATTTATTACCGAAGTTTGTGTGCCAGTAAGTGGAGTATAGTTGTTGTTCACGTCTTTTCACCTCTTCAGCCAAATATATAGTGGAGTATAAAAAGTTGATGATCCCACGTGTTCTGGGTGGGAAACAAAGTTGATGATCCCACCACTAGTTGGTGGGAAACAAATTTCTCCAACCTTACCGCCTGTTGCCCAGTGGATATACATTGGCTCCAGTAACCATGGGGGCTTATTTCTGTCATTTTCATACGTCTACCTCTCATCCCATGCCCTAAAATCACCTCTGCCCTCAAAGTGCTGCCTCCCCTGCTCCTTTGTCCTCGCCTTGCGACTCTAGTTGCTCTCTTTCATAGACTACCATTTTTTTACTTCTCCAATTTAATAGAAATATTATTATTAATATATTATTAACTAGCAATTGGACTCATAGGTTCAATGGGCACACTAATAATTTTTAGAAGAAATTGTAAAATTTGTTAGAAGTATCTTGTAGATTTTTTACATGTTTGGATTATTTTGCTATTGTTGGCTATATGTTGTCTACACTGGGTTTTGTTTGATCTCTTTTTTGCCTACTTGACCATGGTAACTATGGTTGGATTATTTTAGAGGGTGTGGTTGAATTGAAATATTTCTAATAGAATTTAAAAGTTTCCATCATGAAAGGGCAAGTGTTTTGGTGGTGGAAAATCTCACTAATCACAAGTAGGTTTTAAGTTTGAATGTCTAATATTCTCATTGTTGTACCTATAATTCCTTATAGAAACAAATAAAATCCTTATCCCAAAGCAACAAAAAAATAATTAAAATTAAAATTATGTAAAAAGTTTGAATGTCTAATATTCTCATTGTTGTGCCTATAATTCCTTATAGAAAAAAATAAAATTCTTATCCCAAAGCAACAAAAAAATAATTAAAATTAAAATTATGTAAAAATGCCTAAAATTTCTCAAATAACTCTTATACATGACGATGTACATACACTCCAAGCTCTTGTAAATGAATCTACACCTTTACATTGTTTAGTAATTTGAACTACATTAGTGAACATTAGTTCCTTCAATATTTAGGAAATAAACGGACTTAGTACTTTTTTGGTAGGAATTTGTCATAAAATAAATAAATTATTCATAAAAATTAAAATTAAACTACTGAGAAATAAAATTTAAATTTCCCTATCTAAATTTAAAGTAGTAATTTTATGCATCATATATGTATTTTTCATGGCATTCACATCATGATAAAAATATCAAAATAATAACAATTACTTGTAAAATATCTTTTTTTCACCATGGTTGAAACCATTTATCATGCAACTTTTAAAGGTCATTCCTACTGGATTTCAGGTGGAGAGAATGGAGACAGAGCCATAAACACACATATTTGGCATTGATTTCTACTTTCTATTAAATCAAACATTTATTGGGTGTGATCTTAATCTACCAATTTAAAATACAACTTCACAAAATATTGCACTAGAAAAAGCATTACCAAATTTAAATTCTAATAGGGAAATTGGATTAATATTGCACTAGTAAAGGCACCTATTCTACTTTATTAAAAAATCCAATAAAAACATAGGTAAATGGAGAATGATATCTCTTGGCCTTAGATTTTACAAAAATAGGTATGCTAGTTTTATTTACATTGTTTAAAAAATAAGAATAAACTTTGTAATTTAATATTTATTGATTTTGTGATTTTTGAAATGAAATACCAACTATTATTGATTTTATAATTTTTGAAATGAAACGCCAACTACTAGATTAAAAATTATGAATATTCCAATTTAGGTTTTTATTTATGCAAAATCTAGAATTCTTTTCTTCCACCTGGTTACAACTGTAAAATGCCTCTCAACGTAATTGAAGGTTTTAGATTTTTACACATAATGATATGTATCTTAATACTACTATATAATATTTTTAATTGTAAATTTGTAAATCTCCTTCAAACCTCATTCAATAAAAAAATAGGTGCCTCTAGAATGATGTCTCTTTGGCCTTAGATTTTACAAAAATAGGTATGCTAGTTTTATTTACATTGTTTAAAAAATAATAATAAACTTTGTAATGTGAGATTTGTTGATTTTGTAATTTTTGAAATGAAACACCAACTACTAGATTCAAAATTACAAATATTCCATTTTTTTAAAAGTTTTTTTAACACAAAATCTAGAATCTTGAGGCTCTTTTCTTCCACCCCACTACAACTGTAGGGATTTTAGATTTTTACACATAATGCTATGTATCTTCATGCTACTATATACTATTTTTAATTGTAAATTTATAAATCTCCTTCAAACCTCTCTTCAAAAGAATTACAAAATCAATGAATACCAAATTACAAAGTTTATTATTATTTTTTAAACAATGTAAATAAAATTAGCATACCTATCTTTTGTAAAATCTAACTTCAAAAAATATCATTCTCCATTTACCTTTTTTTTACCGGATTTTTTAATAAAATAGAATAGGTGCATTTACTAATGCAATATTAATCCAATTTCCCTATCAAAATTTAAATTTGGTAATACCTTTATTAGTGCAATATTTCGTTAAGTTATATTTTAAATTGGTAGATACCCATATAATGCCTTTAATTGTTCAATAGGTATACCTAATGAAATTAAGGACATAATGGAAATGAATAAGGCTTAATATGTTTCATTGAACTATTAGATTTTACGGTAGATTTAGATTATGATCAAACTCTTCCATAACAGTTTCTTTATTAAAATGCTAGGTAATATTTGTCTGTCGCTTAAAGAGATCATAGTGTTCTTTTAATCTTATTTGCAATTTACCTATCATAAAAAATATTGTTAACAAGAGTATGCTAATTTTGTTCTGGTCCCGTGCCCTGCCAAATTTGGATGCATTTTACACATAATTTTACATTTTAGAAATGGAATAAACGACCTCCAAATAGCCTGTTTTAATCACTGTTTGGCCTTGAGGTATCACAAAATTTAATTTAGGGGATAAATAAAACGATAAGATTGTACTTGTCCAGCTAGTCAATCTGATCAGAAATCCCAGGGTATCCACCGAGAACATTTAAACGACATGAGACTTCTTATGAAAAGGATTTTTTCCTCGTGTGAGAACAACTGACGAGTCTAGAAAATTGCAGCACAGAAAAATAGACGGAGCAAATCATTTCAATCGTCGGCCTGCGCTCTAAAAATTTTGAGCGTTGATTCGCTGAGCACGGTGGTGCTCAAAGTGATAAAGGTGAAAGGAACATTTTTTGTTTTTTACTATTTATGACATTTTGTAAAAAAAATCAACGGTCTAGATGTTTTTGATGGTAGTCTTTTTAATCTGGACCGTTCGTGTATATAATCCACCATGTGCTGCTCACATAGGAACGCTTATCAGCGTAATTATATTATTCTATATCATGAAAATAAATTAAATATTAATATGAATATTACACAATATGATATATTAATATTTAGATCAGTATAATATTTAAATATTTATACACAAATATATATTAATATGTCATTTTACTATAATACTAGCATATCTATATTTAAAAATATATTTAAAATACACGGAGAGATATTTTTCTCCGCCTATTCCACCTATGTGTGGTAAAGTGATTAAAAAATAGATGCCTTCTCTTGGCGTATTTTAGATATATTTTTTAAATATAGATATGCTAGTTTTATTTTATTTTCTATATGATAAAATTTACAGTGGCCCATGTTGTATAAAAATAGAGTGTCCTAAAGTAATATTTTATAACATTATATTTTATTAGGTTTCATTTTATTACATATAAAATAATATTATTTTAGGGGTTAAAATTTAGGGTTTAAAATTACTTGTAATATTAATTTTATTTTATAAATTTATGACTTTATTGTAGAAAAATTTTGATTAAAAGTGAGGATGATGTATATATGTTTTGATTAATGCTAATATTTTTTTTAGTTCTCTTAGATATATTTTTTAAAGCATTTCAAAGTAAATAATATAGGGTTTAATATAGTGTCCTAAAATAATATTTTATAAATTAGAGTTTTACCTTTTAAGATTTTCAGCACTATATATATGTTTTGATTAATGCAAAAACAACAAACTTTGGGTTAGTTGTTTACATATATTTTTAAAATAACAAAGTCTTAATCTATATTAAAAATAAAAGGATTAGTTAATAAAACCCTAGCCACTTCTTGTTTTTATATTTTGTTGCTAGCTTTGTTATTATGCATACATGATTAACACCATTATTCTAGTAAATCATGAAATTCATACCTATGATTTTCGTTGATTCTTGGTTGTTTTTGGAGACTTTCAAACATTTATGTTTTATATGTGTTTTAATTATTAATGTTGCATTTGTCAGGTAAATTATTTTTTAATGTTTTTAAAGTTGTATTTCCTAACACACTCATGCTATTTCACCCTGTGCTGCCACTCTAGTTACGCCTCTTAGCGTAATAAATACAGTATAATCATAATTCAATTAATTATATTATTTCATTAATATTTAAAATATTAAATTTATAACATGGCCGATAAGGGCGTGGTTTGGTGGTTAAGTCGTTCGGTTGTAGTGGTAGCCACCAGAGTTCAAACCCCTGCTGGGCCAACAAACTCTCAGGCTTTATGCCTTCATTGGGCCAACAAGCTCACAGGTTTGAAGTGTTCTTGCTAGGGGATGAGGTCCCCCGTGTTGTGGCCTCACTGGTTCATTGCTCCAAGAAAAAGCATTCATGTGTTCTTGCTAGGGGATGAGGTCCCCTGTGTTGTGGCCTCATCAGTTCATTGCTTCGGGCAAAAGCATTCGTGTGGAGCCAGAGGGCACTGGGCAAAAGCATTTGTGTGGAGTCAGAGGGCGTGTCACACCGGTCATGTTAAAAAGTTTACAGGCACATTATCTTTAATAAAAAGATATTAAATTTATAAATAATATATATACAATGAATCAAAATTAAATAATGACATTAATATGAATATTATATTAATATAAGTATTAAATTTTTGTTATAATAGTTGCATAGACTTAAAGAAAAATATTATTTGTTTAATATTAAAAATACTATTTGATTAATAACCAAATTCCCAGCAAGAATTTAGCCACTCAAAATTTAATTAAACAAGAACTTAATTGTTAGTATTGCCATTGCTTCATTCCATTCCATACTTCCCTCTTGACCTGCTTGATTTTAGTGTGTTTGTTTTACTCAAAATAGTATTTCCTCCTTAAGAGCTCAAATTTTGAGCCAATCACAACAAAGAAACAAAATATTTATAGTAGTTATCTTAAAAAGAAAATTATTTAATCTAATTACGCCTAGAGGCTAACTATAGTGGCAGCACTGGGTGAAATGGCGTGAGCGTGTTAAGAAAAACAACTTTAAAAACATTAAAAAAATTAATACCCGACAAATGCAACATTAATAATTAAAACATAAATATTTGTGTATACACCTAAAATTGGCTCATCTCAAATTAAGTAAATATTTTAATATTTATCTTAATTCTTATTTTCTTCTATCAATTAAATAAAATATTCTAAGTTTATTTGATTGGTTCATTATCCCATAATTAAATAAAAATTAATTTATTTAATTAAATTCCCTAAATTCTTCTAATGTCTCACATAATTAAATAATCCTAAATTCCTCTATCCTAAGTCCTAATTTCATAAATCCACCTCACCATGTTGCACATGTAATTAATTATTTTAAAGTTAATTAACTAATATTCCCTCGCCCACATGTCCTATTTATCCTCTAGTCAAAATTAGTTAACTCATCAATCAAATCTGTTAACTAATTAGTCATTTGAGATCACTAATCAATCAATTCACTTAATTGATTAGTCAATTCAGTCAACTCCCCAATCAACCTAGTTAACTGATCAATCAATTCTGTTAACTCCTCTATTGCATGAAGGAGCTTGGACACTTGTCCTTTTTCTATTCACGCACATTCCTCAACTGTTAATCTTCTCATTTCTTCTCAACTGTTGATCTCTTCTCTTTTGAGTCTAAAATTGATCCTTATTCTTCCATTTCTATCATCCAAGTTTTTAGTACAATTACTCTATTGAATTACCAGTGCGCCTTTGGCACCCCCATTACTATCCATTTGCTTGAAATCACCCCCACTACTTTGAAGCTCATCTTCATAGCAATAAAGTATCATAGCCATTTCTCCATCTTCATCTTGAAGAACGAAGCAAGGAAGTGCGCTTCCTGAGGGCAACTTTCATCACAAAAGATCGATCGAGACTAGGCAAACAATGGAAGCCATAGGATAACAAGGTTTGTGAGGTTTGTACTTTATTTGTTCAATCCTGTTATTGACAATTTCTATTGATGGTCATTGGTTTATTAATAGTTTTATGTTGTTAACCACAATTCCTGATAACAATTTGAAAGTCTCGAAAAACAACCAAAAATAAAATCACTAATTACAAAGCTAGAAGTAGAAAATAAAAAGAAGAAGTGACAAAATTAAGAATCAACATGTATGAATTTCATGATTTGTTGGAATAATGGTGTTAATCCTTATGCATAAAAAAATATTTGCTGGAATAATAAACATTATTTACTATAGTATATTAGGTTTAGAATTCATGCATCCTCACTTTTAACCAAGATTTTTTTAGAATTAAATTTATGAAGTCATAAATTTATAACATAAAATTACAAGTAATTTTAAACCCTAAATTTTATTAGCTACATTTTATAGAGGTTATTTTATATTATTGGTGAGTGGAATGTTATTTTATATGTAATAAAATAAAATCCTAATAAAATATAATGTTGTAAAATGTAGTGAAAAAGAAATAAATTGAATTTTATTATGTAGAAAATTAAATTAAATCAAATTGATACCTCCATAGTAAAATCTATATTATAACTTCTTCCATTGTTGAATATAATTTGCTCTTTTTTATTTATATGATAAAACCCTAATAAAATAACATATTAATTGATTGTGCCCTAATAAAATATAGTGACACTTTATTTTTATAAGTAAATTAAATTTTATTAAACTATATTTTATTAGTATCACATGAAATAAAAAGGAGCAAAGTATATTCAACAATCTTATTCTAATGGTAAGTGCATTATTTTTTTCCGCATAATTATTTTTAAAAAACTAGCATATCTATATTTTAAAAATATACCTAAAATACGCCCTTCTCGAGGCGTCTATTTTTTAATCAATTTACTACACATAGGTGGAATAGGCGCCTCGAGAAGGATATCTCTCGGCGTATTTTAGATATATTTTTAAAATATAGATATGCTAGTTTATATATTTTTATGTTGTTTTTAGATAAATATATTTTAAGAAATTAATTTTATTTTAATTTATGAAATTATATTTATATTAATTACTATAATTAATAATTTAACTTTAATATGCCGATAAGGGCGTGGTTCGGTGGTTAAGTCGCTCGGTTGCAGTGGCGGCCACTAGAGTTCAAACCCTCGCTAGGCCAATGAGCTCGTGGGTTTGAAGTGTTCTTGCTAGGAGATGAGGTCCCCTGTGTTGTGGCCTCACCGGTTCATTGCTCCGGGAAAAAGCATTCATGTGGAGCCGGTCACGTTAATTAGAGGGTAAAATTGGATTTGAAAGGTCCCAATCTTTTACAAATGAACTTCAATCTCAAAAGAGGTTGACCAACAACACAAACAAACCCAGCTGCCAAAAAAACAACTAAAGTTAAGGTAGATTGGTTACTTGCAATTTTTATAACAAATTACAATTTGAAATCATGCCTAAAATTTGTAAAGACAATTGTATGTCAAATGAAAATAAAAATAAAATTTACTGAATTGTCAAGATCTAAATATAAAGAGTGAAGTCTTTTCCATATGTATCATATGTATATGTCATCAATCCTTTTTATTGATGTATTATATGTCTGTATTTTACATATCATATGTCTATATCATCAATCCTTTTTATTGGTGTATTATATGTCTGTATTTTACATATCATATGTCTGTATCATCAATCCTTTTTATTGGTGTATTATATGTCTGTATTTTGATTGTCTTGTGCAATTAATCTTGCGTTTGCTCTTATTGTTAACTTTATTTATAATTAAAAGAAATTTCATAAAAAAAAGCCTCAAATAAATGTTTTAGCGGACGGTGTATATGCCCTCCAAACTCTATGGAATGAATCTACACCTTACGGCGTAAGAAAGCATCCGTAATTGATGGCGGCATGTGAGTCAATAAAGCAGTGATTATAAATAAGCTAGACATGTCTACGTCGATCTCGGGTGGGGCAATGAAAAACAACCATGCTTTTCGCACACGTGCCTGCAACAAGAAACGAATTTTGTTGCTTTTGTGTTCATGAGATCAACTTTGTTTGTCATCACCACCACAATGGTGGTGGTGCAATCATCAAAGTTATCCCACCACCCGACGGCCTTGAGCCATTATTAAAACCCAATACTCTGAAACTTATCCCGACAACAAATTTCTTCTCTTCTCAAATAGAAAAATATCAGTGCAATTTATTTACCTAGGAGCTGCATAAGAATCCGTCATGAGGAAAATAAGTTTTATTGCATGTATTGCTTTGGTAGCCCTGTGTTCGAATCCTGCCAGTGCGCAACTCAGTTCGACGTTTTACGCTAAGACGTGTCCCGAGGCACTGTCTACGGTAAAAGCTGCGGTAAAAGAAGCAGTCGCCAAGGAAAAACGCATGGCTGCATCTTTACTCCGCCTTCACTTTCACGACTGTTTCGTTAACATAGGATTTATCTGCTCTCTTGGTCTCTTAGCTTTTATTGTTTCAATATAACAGTCTTTCTTTGAAATTCTTGTTTTGGTTTGCAGGGGTGTGATGGGTCGATTCTCTTGGACGACTTGGCAAACATTACGGGAGAAAAAACTGCAGGGCCCAACGCAAACTCAGCGAGAGGATTCGACGTGATAGACACCATCAAGTCTCAAGTGGAAGCAACTTGCAGCGTGTTGATGTTATTGTAGCGTCGGGAGATTTACTCAGGTCAACTCAATGTAAAGACATATATGAAGAGACACCAAAATATATGAAGAGACACCAAAGCATATGAAGAGTCGCCGACACATATGAAGAGTCATCTTGATTTATATATATACATCAATATCTCTAGCAGAAGTTCAGTCATTCCTTTAGCAGCAGAGCAAATTTCAAGGAGAAACATATTCATTTGTATCTTTGTATCTAGGCGAGGTGTTATTATTCATTGTATCAAATTCGGCCTTGTGTTGGGCCTGAGTTATAAGCAGATTTCTGCTCTTATTTCTTCAATATATAAGAGACATATTTGCTGGGTTTTTCTCCCTCGAGTAGGAGGGTTTTCCCAGGGTAAAATAGTGGTTTCATTATTCTATGTGTTCTGTATCTGCTTATTTCATTTCTGATCTTAAAACACTAACATGGTATCAGAGCCAGGCCCAGGCTAGGATCCCCAAGCACACGAGAGGTGTGGCTTAAGGGGGGTGTTGGTGTTGGAAATAAGCCACACCCGGACCAACGATGGACTGGTCCAAGAGGGGCCAGTAGCTCAGTGGTAGAGCACTCCAGCAACGTATGGAAGGTCCTAGGTTCGAGTCCTAACTGGTCCATGTCTCAACATGGTATCAGAGCGGGTCTAAGAAAAGATCTGATCAGATTTGTTTAGGCAGATCTCAAAGGCAAAGTATTGTAGATTTAAGGTTACAAATTATTCCAGACCTAAGGGCAGATCTTTGAAGGAAAATTTGTGCAGAAAAAGAAGATGGTGAACAGTGTCAAGATAGAAGATAAAAGTTGCAATGTACGAAGTCGGTTGGTTGGTTAGGATCGCTGGGTCTGATGTGCTTGCCAGCATGGAGTGCGCCATTATCGACGGAGCTGATGTTCTTTCTATCTCTCTCAGCTCAGGAGACACCACCACACCTTATTTTAACAACTTTGTCGCAGTGGGGGCTATCGCAGCCATCAAGAAAGAAGTTCTCGTGGTTTGCTCTACGAGAAACGGTGGCCATCACGCCGAAGTATGTATAATGGTGTGCCCTGAATATTCTCAGTGAGGGCGAGCACTATCTATTGAGGATACGAAGCTACGTTGAAGCTGGACGACGAATCTATTGTGAATGGCTCCTCCTTTTACGTCTCCAATATGATGAATGGCAAGTTGAAGATATCAAATACTCCCCTTGTTTTCGACATCCAAGATAGTGCATACAACAGAACACTTGTTATGCATGAGCTTGAGCTCTACTATTTTTTACGATACGAAAGCTACTGGAGCCGTGGGGCTTCTTATGCCAATAATTTATATGCTAGAATATCCAGATGAACATTTTCCTATAGTGTTCTTGAATCCTCAAGATGCGGCAACCCTTGGCAAATATTCTTCTTCAGCATGAAATCCTACAGTGGAATTAGAGTTCAGCGTGATAGTCCTAGGCATTAAGCCTGCACCCGCTGTGGCTGACTTTTCATCTAGAGGCACCAATAAGGTTAGAGCCATACCATCTGTGGAGTGGATAAAAGTCACCTATACAACAATGAATGCACCACATATTTCTGAATGTCGAGCTTCATTTTAACCCTTGTTTCTACATGAGATGATCATCGGCAGTTTCCATGGCTTTGTACGAAGTCCCTCTTTCTATCAAGGCAGCCTTTGCTTTGTTTTTTTTCTCAATTCGTCCATATTCTACCTTGCTTTCATTCCCTCTTCTACTACTCTTTCCACTTCCGCTCTCGGTACAAACCCGTCTCTTTCCATCCTGAGATCTATGGCTACTTTATCATGGTTAACCAGCATAAACCTGTTCAACCTCTGTTCAGCAAACAAAGGCTAGCCAATCATTGGAACCCCATATGAAATGCTTTCCACTGTGGAGTTCCAACCGCAGTGAGAAAGGAAGCCTCCGATGGACGGGTGACAAAGAATTGGAATTTGAGGAGCCTAGTTGAGAACTACAAGCCCTCTGTCTTTGGTTCGACTCACAAAACCCTTAGGTAAAAGCTATGAAAGCTTTGTATCATTAATAAATTTATCCTCTTCATGCACCATCCACAGAAATCAATGGCCGCTTGCTTCCAGTCCATGTGCGAGTTCCTTAAGCTGCTTCCTTGACAAAATCCCTACGCTTCCAAAGGAAACGAATACAATGAAGGGAAGGTGTTGATCTAACTAGCTGAGGCACTCGTGTATCTCGTGAGACTCTGATATCACGGGACCGATTGCATAAATGGATGGCATTGCTCTAAAGCTCAGAAGCTCCCTCTCCCTGAGTGCTTCTAAACAATCCACCTCTAGGTCTTCAAAAGTATTTATGAGAATCCCAGCAACTTCTGGAAGGCGAGAGCAATGGTGGACAAACCAATGAACACTGGATCGGATCTGTCTTTCATGGGCTCAAGTTTTGCCATCAACAACCCTTGGTTATAAGGCAGGACTTGTCCTGGAAGCCTATATGAATTCTACAAAGACCCCCATGGTGGCCATTCATTTCTGCACTATCTTTGGCTCCGCTAATAATATTTCAGGTGTGACAAGTATGGTCACTTTGCTCAATTGCATATCCTGGCAGTGGGAACTCACGAGATGCATAAAGGGGCAAATGGAGGCAGAGGCTATTGAGTTTTTTTTGTTTCTATAGCGGATGAAGATGAAGTGAAAAGAGAATCACAATAAAGAGATAAGTATTTTATGTGTGTACCTTTGAATAATGATGTAGCTAATTCATGCACTAACATTGAGAATAGTGAATCATGTATGCTTCTAGCATTGGTCTGAATATTTCTCTTTGGGGTAATTTGATTCTCTGAATTATTAGTAATCTCTCTAAAATGCTTCCAGGACGGATTGAGGAGCAAAAGGATGATGAGAGACTGCATAAAGAATTCAAAGGGAGGAAGAGCTTGAGGCATCCTGTGAGGAAGGCATGCCGGCTGGAGAAATGAACAATCATTGAGTTATAGCTTGCAGCCATGGGACTGAGTTGGTGGCACATAACTTCACTGGAAACATCTCTCGAGGGCTCAAGGTTGGGTCCGCCTTGGATGAGGAATTTGTATCAGCAAAGAAGATTGAGAAAGATAAAGACACTAAACAATGGAGAACCCTTACAGATTGTCATTGTGATCAGCTACTACGAAGAGGAGGAAATGACATTTAGAGGGAGTTAAATTCTGAGAATTCAAGGCACGAGTTGAAGGACTAAGGCTCTGAGATTAGTCAATGGAGGGGAGTTCACTTCCAGAGGATTTCCTTGCAATCTCTGAGGTAGGGATCAAGAGGAAGTTCTGTGACTCACTAAGAAGAAGTGAAGGTTGCAGTGCTTGGAAGACCTCTTTAGCTGCTAAGAACAGAATTGTATAAGACTGTCAATCCTAATTTGACATTGGTAGCTTCGCAAACCTATTCAGAATAGGGTGATCTAGGATAAGATTGAGGAGGACAATCCTGAACTCTCGCAAGTCAGTAGTGCCGGAGGCATGCATTGAAAATCGTTCCTCTAAGGCAAGCATTGCAGGCAATCTTGGACGAGGAGGTCAAAAGGTTGATGCAAGTACTTGGAGTTTCAGAGGGAGTCACATCATCATGAAGATATGTTGCAATGTATATTTCTCTGTGATGGAGAAGTATGAGGTGAAATCCCTTGTAGTATATTGCTCTGTGAGGGAGAAGTATGAGGTGAAAGCCCTTGTAGTGTATATTTCTCTGTGACGAAGAAATATGAGGTGCGAGCCCTTGTCCATCTTTGAGATGGAGATGTGGTTCTTTCCACCCTCTGGGAGTAGCCATGGTGGACGTCATGTTGAGTGACTCCATGACGATGTATTTTTTCGACTAATGGGAGTAGCCATTGTGGACATCATGTTGAGAGACTCCGTGATGATTCTCTTGTACTTGTGTTTATCTACCCTCTGGGAGTAGCCATGGTGGACATCATGTTGAGAGACTCCATGACGACATCACGTTGAGTGACTCCGTGATGGGCACTTGTACACATGTTTATCCACCCTCTGGGAGTAGCCATGGTGGATGTCATGTTGAGAGACTCCATGGTGACATCACGTTGAGTGACTCTGTGATGGGCACTTGTACACATGTTTCTTTCCACCCTCTGGGAGTAGCCATGGTGGATGTCATGTTGAGAGATTCCATGACGACATCACATTGAGTGACTCCGTGATGGGCACTTATGCACATGTTCATCTCCACACATGGGAGTAGCCATGGTTGACATCATGTTGAGTGACTCCATGATGATATCACGTTGAGAGACTCCGTAATAAATTCTTCTCACTAATGGGTGTAGCCATTGTGGGTGTCATGTTGAGAGACTCCATGACATATCTGGAAAGATATCTTCCTAGCTAAGAGGGAGTGTTGATGTTATTGTAGCGTCGGGAGATTTACTCAGGTCAACTCAATGTAAAGACATATATGAAGAGACCAAAATATATGAAGAGACATCAAAATATATGAAGAGACACCAAAGCATATGAAGAGTCACCGACACATATGAAGAGTCATCTTGATTTATATATATACATCAATATCTCTAGCAGAAGTTCAGTCATTCCTTTAGCAGCAGAGCAAATTTCAAGGAGAAACATATTCATTTGTATCTTTGTATCTAGGAGAGGTGTTATTATTCATTGTATCAAATTCGGCCTTGTGTTGGGCCTGAGTTATAAGCAGATTTCTGCTCTTATTTCTTCAATATATAAGAGACATATTTGCTGGGTTTTTCTCCCTCGAGTAGGAAGGTTTTCCCAGGGTAAAATAGTGGTTTCATTATTCTATGTGTTCTGTATTCTTGCTTATTTCATTTCTGATCTTAAAACACTAACACAGCGGAATTGTTTCTTGTGCCAACATTTGGCCATTGCTGCTCGTGATTCAGTGGTCCAAGTAGCCAATTCTCTCATCCACTCTGTTTATGTTTTCCATTTATTTTATATCGTTAATATTAATGTGGGAGGGATTGCATAGAAATAATATTGGTAAGAGACAATAATAACATTGGTGATCACAAAGAATACTGGTTGTTATTGGCAGTTGGGAGGCCCAACATGGACAGTACAGCTGGGCAGAAGAGACTCGAGATCTGCAAACCTGAGCGGCGCAAACAGCAATATTCCTCCACCAACATATCCTCTTTTAGTAATCAGGGTCTTTCTACAAAGGTTATGATAGCCCTTTCAGGTAATTCAATGTTATATATATTAAATAGCAATTTTATGCAGGTTGCAAGCTACTTAAATTAGCATTTGTATTAACTAAAGGAGTGACTGTTTTGGTTACTTTCAGGCGCCCATTCAATTGGTCAGACCCGTTGCAGGCATATCCAGAGTGAAAGGAATATAAAGAGTGCCTTTGCCAGTTCTGTGAAGGCTAACTGCCCAAGCACTGGTGGTGACAAAAACTTGTTGCCCTTAGATGTCCAAATTCCCATTGTCTTTGATAACAAATACTACCTAAATCTTAAAAGCCAGAGGGGAATTCTTCACTCTGACCAGGAGCTATTCAATGGAGGCTCTGCTGATTCTCAGGATACGATGTACGCTAACAACCAAAACATCTTCTTCACTGATTTTGCAGCTGCCATGATCAACATGGGAAACATAAGCCCTCTCACTGGTGCCAACGGAGAAGTCAGAAAGAACTGCAGGAAACCCAATTAGAAAGTATTCTTTCCAACCTATAGATCAATAAAGTTGTGTATTTACTGGGTGTGATTGCCTTCTTCTTGTGAATTTAGCACATCCATTGTAGAGTATTTGCCACTTGCGAAGTAGGTGGGAAAATAATGTACTGAATCCATTTCAAATATCATTGGCAACACAGCTCACCATATTTCATGTTCTCTTGTATTAAGCGAAATGAAGAATAAAACTTGGACAATTAAAAGAGCATATATCGACTCCGTCTGCGTGCACAACGCCGCCCACCCTACGGTTATCCCGGCTGCTCTGAACGAACTATATTTCCAAACTCGGTTATCCAATATATATTTGTGGGGAATCGGAATCATAGCCGTCCCTATACCGTATGTAATAGATGGCCCCGAGCTCTCAATTTCGTCGACTCGTTTCAATGATCTGCAATGTTTTCGACCTCCAATTTTGTCCACAGAATTTCGACTTGTATCATTGTCGGCACGATTTCGACCTGCCTTCCGCACAACGCCGCCACCACCCTTCCAGATTGCGCTGCTCCTTTCTTCCAACTCACTCCGCCCTGTTTCAGGCCATCTCCGCTCCTGGCCACACTGCCCTCTTCCCTCTGCCCTGCTCCACCCATTTTCCCACCACTCTGTCGCCCTCCTGCCGCTTCACAACCTCCACGCCGCTCCAACCACCGCTGCCCGTGCCACTCAGGACCCGGAAATATGTCTCCATCCGGATGATCAAATCAAATCCTTAATCCAAACCCCGTCTAAATCAAAATAAAATCAAAATCCAACCAATTACCTAATCCTAATACAAAACCCACAAATAAAGCACCATATATTGGTTTGATTAATTCATCATTCAAGCTCAAACTCCTATGTCTTCCCCTTTGCATGAAGTCCATTCAACACTCAAAATCAAAGTAAAAGTAAAGATCATGCCTCCATTGGATGAGCTCCTCTATTCAAATGATGATGATGAGAGCCTTTAGATCATGATGATTATTTTGAATGCCATCAATCCAACAATCCCTTTAACAATGATGACGAGAGCTTGAATAACTCCAATAGTTCCCTCCACACTAAACAAGGTTGAACCTTGCTGGATCATCATCCCTTACTTCAAAACATGGATGTCATGATTATGTACCTTATCAACACTAGATTCCATAGTAAAGAGGCCTTGGTTAGGTATCTTATCGATATAGGAGCCAAGGTTCCCCCAAATTATAACCTCAAGCCATGCATAGCTACCCTAATCCCAATCCATCCACCCATGCTGATCCTAATCCCATCCCATCAACCCCTAAACCCTAATCCATCAAACCATCCACTAACCTACACAAATCCTAAATCATCAAATTATGCATTCATTCATAATCCATTAGTCCACATAGATCCTAAACCCTCAAATCCTCCACTAAACCCTCCCCTAACCCACATTAATCCTAAACCATCAAACCATCCATCCAATCGCAATCGTAATTCTTCACCTCCTTTAAATCTTAAGCCATCAACCCATATAGATCCTAACCCATTGACCAATGAACCTCCTAATCTAAAAAGCCCATTTGTTACCTCTTTTCATGAGGAAATCATTCTAGCACAAGAATTCCCTCACAGAAAAACCATGCTCTAAAGCAATATGTGCTTGACCCACTCCACTCCTCAAACAAATGATTGACAACCTTATCCTCTTGTGCAAGTCCTTCCTCACCCAAACCTTCAAAGCCTAATCTTGAATCCGAAAAGCCCAATCAACCCTGTTAAACTAATCAATCCAATCAACCCAACATAGATACAAAAGATGTTATCCAAGGACTATTAGCAAGGAATCACAATCAAAAACATGAAATTGAGGAGTTATGTTGCATTCCCCACAAAAATGAGAATGTTGAGGTTATCCAAAATCCTACTAGCACTACCATCTCCATGAGTAAGCTTGGCATGGGAAGCCATTTCTGGCTCTTTTGGTCTTGGTTACAAGATGTCATACTTCCTCTCTCTTTTCCTATTAGTAACCATGGCAAGTTTCTTAATCACAATTTCTTCCTTCATTATTATCATGGGTGTTCAAATCTTTTATATTTTTTCAATTTGATGTTTTCCTGTCATAGGTTGTCTACATAAATCTCATTTTAGGATCTAAGTACGTGCAAATTTGGGTATTTTGTTGCACTTGTGTATTTTCAAGTTGGTAGAGATGAGACCTACACAAAGAGATTTGCACTATTGTATAGGTCTTCAAGCAATGGAAGCATTATATACTAGGAAAGGATACCATCATCCACACATATCATAAACATCTACAATTGATGCAAAATTGAGGCAAGCTATAAAATCACCAACATGAAAGGTGGTTTACATACCTCTAAAATTCTATTGCAACATTTGGCATGAGAAAGGGAGTACCAAAAAGCTTGTTGACTACCCCGAGCTGACTCCACTTGCACATTCAACAATGGTCCTACACTTTTGTGGACATAAGACATTAAAGTGACACCAATTGTACCTTAGTGATCCTAACTTCTCACACATATACCAGAAACTAGTAACTAGACAAAAAGCTCTTGAATAGCATGTAGAGAACATACTCCTATACCACACGTGGGGAATCCATGTTCCTATCAAGAATGCCAAAATAAAATCTACAAATCTCATTATAGTAGAATGACAGGTCATTTTGGAATAGAGAAGACAATGACAATTCTTCAAATGTACTTCTACTAGTCACAATTATGTGATGACATTTCTTTATTCATCAAATCATGCATATCATATGCCATTACAAAGCCAACCAATCAAAAATAGGGCATGTACACATCCATGAGAATTACTAGCAAGCCTTGACAATTTTTTTCCATAGATTTCATGTTGGCCCTACTTGTGACCAAGCATGGTCATTGTTGTGTTTATGTTGTGGCTGATAGGTTTACAAAAATGGAAATTTTGATGCCCTACGAAAAAGGGGTCTCAACAAAAGACACTACAAAAATATTGTTTGGAAATGTAAGAAAATTGTGTTGCTCAGTGTCATGCCCACATTTTCCATGTGGTCACAACACACATCGCACGTGTCATAGCCACATCTGTCATGTGGTTATGACACGAGATATGAAAAACTTTTCTCACACTGTCCTAAAAACCCCTTCGCATGTGTAAGCATGCTCGGCGGTGTTCTCTCATGGCGAAACACTACAATTTTCGGCGGGATATAAGTACAATTGCGTGCAACCAGACGCATACAGATCAACAAGAGGGTCTTTACGACGCCGCTAACATCATTGCAAGAGTGAGATTACCACAGTTCCTAAATCTAAACCTCGGCAATTTTCGGCAGCACAACGCCTTACGGCGTTAGTGGGAATTACGCTGCACTCATTTACGCACGTGGTTCGCTGATAGATTAACAACTTTCCACGACGCCTTGTTCCGACTAAACCGACTAGTGATCTCCCTATTTAGACATTTTTCAGCCAGGCACGGTTGTCTGTCTCCTCTCTTGTTTCCTGAAACATACTCCTCCTACGACTTAGCATTCTCAACAAGGCAGTTTGTTTGCTCTCTCTTCCCTTTTCTCTGGGTCTTAATTTTGATTGTATTTTTATCGCGCTCACCTTAACTATTTCTGTGATAATTTAGTTTGTTTATATTTCGGTCTCTCTCTCTTTCATTTTCCTTTCTTTATGTGTATCCGGTCCTTTCTTCATGATTTACGTCAATCAGGGTTATCGCTGCATCTATTGTTGATATTAAACCTAACTACCGGATGGTCTAGGTCACATAGGCTGGTTTACTACTTCGCTGGACTCGGTCTCCTAATCTTCTCCGATCTAGGTTCCTCCTCTTCGTATGTATTATGAATCTTGTTCCGAAGCAAATTTTAGCGGAAGAGTCCGTCGACTTAGTTCTCTTATCCCATGTGGGAAATGTCGCGCATTTTCTCCTCTGTGTTTTCCAATGTTAGTTTTTCTTCTTTTGACTCTCTTACAGGTTTACTTATGAGGACGTTTACTACAGTTGAGATTAAAATGGTCTCACATGAAATGCCTGTGATGTCTCCTTAAGTTTATTTCCAGTGTTCTTTTTAAGCAAGGTGACGTGTAATTTTTCCTCTTCATTTTCCGGGTGATTGAAATTACGTTGATAGTTGAAACTTCCGAGAAACTCTTTCTGGAGTATTACGGAATATTCCTTTACACTCTCTTTACATTATAATTTTATTTTCTCTTGTTTATAATTGCTGTTGTTATTATTACTAATAATGACTATTAATACTCTGATTGTGACTCGTATAACATTGTTAATAGATGTAGGAGGCTCTCCTCTTTATAAAACCCTGTTCATGGAAATATAACTTCTTTGGTTGTTGTGTTCAACACTTAATAAAAACTAACTGTGAAAATATAATTTGTTATTTTATTTTTGTATATCCATGTGTCACATTTTATTAAGATTTTAAACGAGGGCCCAATAAAATGGTTCATAGAACTACTCCTATGTGTGTGTGTGTGTATATATATATATATATATAAATATATATATTTTAATGCCTATGTAGAGGACGAAATTTGTTTAACAATATATATATATATATATATATATATATATATATCTATATGTATATATATATATATTTATATATATATAGATATATAGTAATTATTTCATTATATATTGCTATATACATAGACATATATAGTACCTATATATGCCTATATATATAGCAATTAAAATGTATTCATTTCAAAATAGACCAATTATATGTTAGGGCCAAAAGCCCTAACATTTTTTTTTTGTTTTTGTTTTCTACAGCCAGCGGCGGACATGGGCGGCGGTGGCCGCAGCGGCAGAGGAAGTAGGGTCGGCCGCACAGAGTGGAGGGCCTGTGTAGGCCGCGGGAGTTATAAGGGAAGGGAGATGTGGGGAGGGGCGGAGCCCCACCCACATCCCACGATGTGGGGTGTGGGTGGGGCTCCGCCCCTCCCCACACCTCCATTTATTTGTTAGAGCCTGCGGTGGGGATTTCTCCCCACCACCCAATATGAAACCGCGACTGTGTTTTTTTTATACCGCGAGTTTACAATTTCGACAGTCATATCTTTCATCAGTATTTGGTGCTTTTCGTTGATATCTATCATCAATAATATATATATATATATATATATTTATATATATATATATATTTTAATATATTTAGATTTATAATTCAGTCTCTTAATAAAACAATTTATTCAGTTTTCTATTCTTCTGTCAACATGATAATTCATAACAACTGCTATATATATATATATATATTTATATATATATATATATTTATATATATATATATATATATTTGTATATGTATATATATCTTTCATAATTTTCTCAAATTAAGTATTTTATTCATTTTCTTGGAGTCAGTAAAAAAAATCAAGTAATAATTAAATAAGATTATTTATATATATATATATCTATATATATATCTATATATATATATAAATATATATAGATATATATATAAATATATCTACACTAAAGAAAATGAAGTTTTAAATCAGTATATTTAGGCAATGAATACATGTCCATTTCACCTTTTGGACAACCAGAAGTAAATATAATAGATTTTCTTTAAAACGTACAAAATAACTAATTCCTTTACTTATGAAGGAGAAAACTTAATCATTTAAAACTAACTTATCAATTAGAACAATGAACCATAAAACTAACATTTCAACTAGTTAAGCAATTCCAAACTTTCAATTACATAAACAAACTCAGATTAGATTGCAATTAAATAATGAACTCTTCCTTTCAATAATACTGGAAACACAAATAAAGTGCTATTGAACAAAGTTTACAAGCAACAAATTTGAAAATTTAAGCACATTCATAGTACAGATTTTAAACCATGGATACAAACAACTAACTTCCCAGATATGAACTTCCTTCTCCCAAACAATATACAACTGATAGTTTGTGACAACCAAGTAAAAGTCCATCAATAACAAGATCAGGGAGGTGATTTCCTTCACTCCCAGGGTAACAATAAAATTACAGCAATAACAAGAGAGGTGCTCCCTCTTCAACTCATGTGAAAAGGACCAGGCCTAATTCTCATGACAAAGAAGAATAAGCTGTTTCTTCATAAATATCCAACCAGAAGCTCCAAGAGAAAACTTGCGTATCAAAGACAAACAAAGAAGAAAACACCACTCATCTAGCTCTCCTCCCTTCCGTAGACCCGCAAGTGGGTCACCCCGAGCTAGGGAGACCATACTCACACCTGGGTAACTCAAACACTCCACTTCACAACAGTAACAACAACAATCCCAAAGCACACAAACACCCGTGGGTCATTTACACAACACGGAAACCCATCTACAGTGAGTTTCATAAGGGGCAGGAGAGTGGACACACTCGACTCCAGAGTGTCACCCTGACAGATAAGTTAACCAATACAATTTCTCTTGGTCTCAAACCAAGTTTGATCACAAATTTGTAAGAAATCTGTATATGACTCTCAAGTCAAAGATACAGACACAGATACATGCCCTCAAGGCTTTCAACATCCCAAAAGATGGAAACAGGTATGCACCCGAGGAGGATCTCTCCTCCCCTACCCCAAACTTGATGAGCATTTCTCCCAAGTGGGAGAAGCTCTGTCAAACAACCTGACACAAACCCCACAGAAAACAAATCTAAACACAAATTCACACACTTTCAATATTCAGCTATACGAAACAAAGGTAGAATTCAAACCAACCTTACAAAGCCTTCCTGGAATGAAGCTGTTGCTGAGCCCACAGAGTTCTCTTCCAACCTTAGCCACCAACTCCCTCTCCCTTCTCTCTCCTACAAGCTAACTTTTCTATTTTTGGTAAGGCAAAATGAAAGTTTCCCCAAAATTCAACTAACTCCCTCTCCTCCCAAAATTGGAAACAAATAACCAAATTCTTTTCAGTTTTGAGGAATGGGGAGGTGACACTTGTCACCTTCTCACTCTCCCCCAAAACCACTATTTTGCCCTGGTGGCTTATGTCACTCACCCTTCCCAAGAGTACTCCTTATTCCTCTCCTCATGTGATTCCTCTTACGCATGGGAGAAATAAAAGGAGTTAAAGGGGGAAGAAGACAGGTGACCCATGCCCCTTCTTCCCTTCTTCACATGGGTGTCCCCACAGCACATGGGGGAATCTCACTATGGAAGGGGTGACTTTAAGTCATTCCTTCAATAATGGATGGCATCTCTTACCTTGGGAAAAGTAGAGGGGATGGGTTGGGTGTTGGTACAACCCATCATGTCCCCTCCTACCTCCAATTTTCGCCACTTAACTTCAGGGGGAAGTTAAGATGACTAGATGGAGGTTATTCAAGGGTTACCCATGCCAAATGGGCCCCTGGACCCATGGGGTATAACCCAGGGTCAACTTTAACCCATACAAGACACCCCTAGTCAAGGTAAAGCACAAGAAAAGGCCTCATAAATTTAAATTAAATAAGGAAATTCAAATTCAAATCTCTTTACTACACAAATTATAAAATAATGTTACATGAGGGTAACCTAACCCACTCGACCATACGAAAGACCACATTACAACATTACATCAAACACAAAGAGATCTTGGTTCCTCGTGGAACCAGATCGGCTTAACAGGGAATAACAAATAACAAGGTGCGGAATGATCTCCGAATTCTATGGTTCGATTAGTAATTCCTGCACACTAAATTACAAGATCAGTAACCACATAAAATCATCATAGCCGAAGCAACTTGAAAACATGCATTATCATGACATAGTACTAATTAACATAAATGAAATCATATTACAATTTTCCATCATCACCTAATTAATGTTTTTCTGAAATGTAAACTTATCCAAACATCACCCAATTAGTTTTTCCGAAATCATAATAAAGTTTAATAGTTTGACAATTTCGGGAACTGCTATCCCACAAACATAAAAAGTAACAATAACAGTCATGTAAATAGTCATAACAACAGAAGTAAAAAAAAAAAAGCGGTCCTCACATCCTCTCCCCCTAAGACCATACTTCCTCCTGGAAGTCGTCAAAAAGGTGAGGATAAAGGGTCTTCAGTCTCTCTGCATCTTCCCATGTTGCAGTGACTTCGTCGTATAGGTCCCACTGGACTCTAACCTGGTCCAGCTCTCGACCTCGAAGGGCCAACGTCTGACGAGCCAATATGCGAATTGGCTCCAACGCCAGCTGTCCGTCTGCCTCTACCTGAAGAGCACTCCAATCCAACACGTGAGATAAGTCAGAAATATATTAACGTAAAACTGATACATGAAATACATCGTGGATACGTGACAGGCTAGGTGGCAAGGCTAGACGATAGGCTACTGGTCCTATCCGCTCCAAGATTTCGAAAGGTCCTACAAATCGAGGTGCGAGCTTAGAGCCTTTTCCGTAACGGATTGGACTCTTGTGCGGCCGTACTCTCAAAAATACTCTTTCCCCCACAGAGAAGCTTTGGTCGGTCCTCTTAGCATCGGCATACTTTTTCTGCCTGTCCTGTGTTTCCTGGAGCCTTTGTCTAATCTGTTTGACTTGCAGTTCCATATTCTGAACTATCTCTGGACCGATGACTGTTCTGTCCTCTATCCGATCCCAACTCAAAGGTGTTCTGCATGGTCTGCCATATAATGCCTGGAAAGGAGGCATACCCAACGAGCTATGATGCCCATTATTGTAGGCGAACTCAACTAGATACAGGTACTCCTCCCATCTAGACTGATGGTCCATCACATACATGCGAAGCATGTCTTCTAACACCTGGTTAACTCTCTCTGTCTGTCCGTCGGTTTCCGGATGATATGCTGAACTGAAGTTGAGCTGTGTGCCCAACGCCTGATGTAAGGCTTTCCAGAACGATGAAGTGAATACGGAGTCTCTGTCAGATATAATGCGGTGAGGTACCCCATGAAGTCTAACAATCTGATCAAGAAACACCTTTGCCACTGATGGTGCATTGTAAGTTGTGCATATTGGTGAAAAATGCGCCACTTTGGTCAGCTTGTCAACTGTCACCATAATAGCATCATGGCGACGTGATGACATAGGTAAACCAACGATAAAATCCATAGAAATGGTGTCCCATTTCCATTCAGGTATCTCGTGAGGGTACAACAGTCCCGCTAGATGCTGGTGTTCGGCCTTGACCCTCTGACATTCCAGGCAACGAGCAACAAATTCGGCAATGTCACGCCTCATCCCGGCCCAATGATAAAGCTGTCGTAAGTCAGCATGCATCTTCTTCACTCCTAGGTGTGCTGCATAGGGTGCTCTATGCGCCTCTGATAGGATTACTGTACGAAGATTACCCTCTTGGGGTACATAGATGCGCTGCCGATGTCGAAGCATACCATCAGACTCAAGGGTATATCCTGTAAATTTGCCCTCAAGGGCCTTCTGATTTAGTAATGCCTGTTGCACTTCAAGAAACCATTCATCCTCCGGCAGATGCTGTAAGATGCGATCCTTCAAGTCCACCTTCAAGGTCAGGGTCTGGATCTCGTGGCGTCTTCGACTCAAAGCATCAGCGACCACGTTCTCCTTCCCTTTGATATAGTGGACATCGAAATCGTATTCGCATAGGAATTCCATCCAACGCCGTTGGCAGGCGTTCAAATTAGGCTGTGTAAAAATATACTACAAACTATGATGATCCGAATGGAGTTCAAAGCGTCGACCTAAGAGAAAGTGTCTCTAGCGAACCAAGGCATGAACAACAGCTGCGAGCTCTAAGTCGTGCGTAGGATAGTTTAACTCATGTGTCTTTAGTTTCCGCGATTCGTATGCGATCGCTCTACCATCCTGCATAAGCACGGCTCCCAAACCTTCTAATGATGCATCTGTACAAACTACAAACTCTTCTGTAGGATCCGGGACTGCTAAAATAGGAGCACTAGTAAGACGCTCCTTGAGGACTCCAAAAGCCTTTTCACACTGCTCGGTCCAAGTGAAACCCTTCCCTTTTCGCTGAAGGGAAGTAATGGGATGTGCTATCCTGGAGAAACCTTCGACAAACCGACGATAATACCCGGCTAACCCCATAAAGCTTCTGACCTCTGTCACGTTAGTGGGTGCCAGCCACTCCTGAATTGCTCTGATTTTAGATGGATCTACAGAGATGCCATCGCCTGATAAAATGTGTCCCAAATACTGCACCTCTGTCCTGAAGAAGGCACACTTCGCCAAGTTGCCATAAAGCTGCTACCCTCGTAATTGCTGCAAAACTTGACGCAAGTGCTCTACATGCTCCTCCTCAGTCTGTGAATAAATCAAAATGTCATCAAGGAATATTATCACGAACCAATCTAGGTACATACAGAACACCCCGTTCATGAGACTCATGAATACTGCAGGAGCGTTTGTCAACCCGAAGGGTACCACTGTGAATTCGTAATGGCCATATCTGGTTCGAAAAGTAGTTTTATGAATATCTGACTCCGTGATGCGCAATTGGTGATACCCAGATTTTAGATCAATTTTCAAGAACACTCTGGCTCCCTGCATCTGATCATAAAGGTTGTCAATCCTAGGCAGAGGATAACGGTTCTTCACCGTCACCTTATTCAACTGCCTGTAGTCCATACATAGACGAAGAGACCCATCCTTCTTCTTCACGAAGATAACTGGTGCGCCCCATGGTGAAACGCTAGGTCGGATGTGTCCCTTCTCAAGTAATTCCTCTAACTGCAGTTTAAGTTCAGTGAGTTCATGTGTAGTCATCCTATAGGGTGCACGGGATATCGGTTCTGCACCTGGCACCAAGTCGATGTGGAAGTCCACTTCTCTGCGTGGAGGCATACCTGGTAATTCCGGCTGAAATACATCGGCAAACTCTCTAAGGACAGGGTGATCATCTAAAGTAGCCTCAGGTTCATCCTCTGATCTATCACTGACCGTGATGGCAAACATTTGACATCCCTTCCGCATACAGCGCTTAAGCTACTGAGCGGATATCATACGAGCAGCCGTGGGCTTTTGAATGCCCACTATCTCAACCGATGAACCATGATCATCTAAACAGCTAATCGTCCTCTGGCGACAATCAAGCTTGGCTCTATGTGCCGCAAGCCAATCCATACCCAGAACTACTCCGTAGGATCCTAATGGCATAATCCTAAGGTCACATGTTGTGGTGAATGACCCCAATGTGATCTCACAATCTCTAACCAAGGAATCTACTGACATCCTGGCCCCTGAGGCCAACTCAACTTCCCACCTAATGTCTTGCCTAGAAGCCACCAGCCTGCAATGCTCCACTAACGATGTAGACAAAAAAGAGTCAATAGCTCCTGAGTCAAAAAGGATCGAAATGGAAAAGTCTCCAATCGTACCTGCTGCCTCGATGACAGAAGCCTGGAATTCAGCCTGGCGGTTATCAACCGCTGCAAACATGTGGTGGGTTCTGCCCACGTCACCTACGGTCTGCTCAGATCCTCCTGATCGGGGCTGTCCCCCTGCAGTAAATCCCTGCGGGCACTCTCTAGCCAGATGCCCTGCCCCACCACACACATAACATGGTCCTCGAACCTGTAACTGCCCTGACTGTGTTTTGCCCGATTGTTGTTGCCCAGTCCGTCCAGTGGATCCCTGTGAGCCTTTGTAAGACTGCTGGGACCTCGCGGGTCCTGCCGATGAACCCTGTTGTCTCTGATCTCTACGTGGACCCTGCTGCTGCCATCCACGATTCTGTCCTCCCTGTCCCCTCTGTTGAAATTTGGATTTTTTCTGATGTTGCTGCTGCTGTGGTGGCCTAGGAGGTAATGATGAAGGATTATATCCTCCTCTCTGTGTTGTATTTTGAGGCCTTCGGAAGTTTTGCTGTTGTTGGGGATTACGTTCCTGGTACTGCGGGTGTGAATTCTGCCCTCGTCCTTGAATTTCCTCTGATATAAGGGCCTTTTCAACAGCCTCACTCATGGTCTGGGGATTTGCCATACGAACTGGTCCTGCTATCCCGTGATTTAGCCCTCTGATGAATTTGTGT